>VDFB02358134.1:7867042-8121194 GCA_007258455.2 Sequoia sempervirens | reverse complement strand
TCTTGAATGGTCATCCATTATCTATGATAATGGAGTTGGGAATGCCATACCAACAAATGAGATAGTTGAGTATGAATGATGAGATTTTTTTGCTAGTAACCTTAGTGAGAGGTACTACCTCAATCCACTTGGTAAAGTACTTTGTTGCTGTGATAATGAATTTGTGTTCCTTTGATGATGAAGGATGAATCTTGCAAACTAGATCTAACCCCCATTGAGAGAATGGCCAGGTTGGCATGAACGGTTGAAGTTCTTGTGTAGGAGCATGAATGATATTTCCATGAATCTAACATTTAGAGCACTTCTTCATGAAAGTGAATGATTCCCTCTCCATAGTTGGCGAGTAATAACCCATTCTAATCAATTTCTTGGATAAGGTCAGTCCACTTGAATGAGTGCCACAAATTCCACCATAGACTTCTTGTAAAGCCTTGTTAGATTCATCACGTTCAAGACATCAAAGTAAAGTACCATCAAGATCGTGGCAATAGAGGGTGTCAGCAATAAGAGTATAGCGAGAGGATTGGCAAATAAAATTGCGCTTTTAGTTACAAGATAAGTCAAGTGATAAGATGTCATCTTTTAGGTAGGCATAAATATTTCCATACCAAGGTGAATCAGACCCTACTAAGTGGCAAATGATTTGGCTTTCAAGTGTGTTATAGGAAGGTGTAAATGATTGTTCCACTAGAAATTCATAGCGAGCCTAATTTTCTGGGAGTTATAATAATGATGCGATCATGTCCATGGCGTCAGCTACCTTGTTATCAAGTCTTGGAATCTATATGAATTTGATATCTATAAAGTATTTCTTGAAATCATCGACCATCTTCTTATATGGTAACAATTTGTCATCTTTGGTCTGATAATCATCATTAATTTGATTAATGACTAACTATGAGTCACCATAAACTTGTAGTTCTATGATCCTCCTTTCCAATGCTATCTTTAGTCCAGTGATTAAAGCTTCATACTCAGCTATGTTATTAGTGCATGGAAACATTAGCCTATATGACCGAGGAATGGTATTTCCTTGAGGGGTGACAAAGAGTATGCCTGCCCTTGATCCATGTTGAATGAAAGAACCATCAAAGTATAAAGACCAAGGTTGTTTTGATTCTGCAGTGAAGACATCAGCGTCTAGAAATTCAATGTGCATGGGATGTTTTGCTTGTAGTGGTGCTTCAGCTAGTTGATCAGCGATAACTTGTCCTTTGATTTGTTTGCAGTCAACATAATGGATGTCAAACTCGCTTAAGATTATAACCCATTTTTCTAACCTTCTTATTAATGTAGCCTTGCTTAGCAGATACTTAAGTGGATCAATCTTTGCAACAAGATTGATTGCATGAGTTAACATGTAGTGTCAAAACTTTTGCGATGCAAAGACTACTGCTAGACAAGCCTTCTTAATGAAAGTGTAGTTGAGTTCATGACCTGTTAATGTTCGGCTGATGTAATAAATTGCACATTCCTTTCCTGTAGAGTCCTCTTGTGCTAATAATTCCCCCAAAGATGTCTTTGTTGCATCAATGTATAAGATTAGCGGTTTATCCAGATTTGGCGGTACTAGAACTGGTGGGTTCATTAAGTACTGCTTGATCTGTTGAAAGGCTATCTCACACTTATCATCCCATTTGAAGGGAACATTCTTATGCAATAGATAGTGAAAGGTAGAATCTTATCTGCCAACTGTGTAATAAACCTTTGTATAGATTGAAGTCATCCCTATAATGACCTTAACTAACTGATATTCCTTGGAGGGGACATTTCCATGATTGCTTACACCTTAGCAGGATCTACTTCAATTCATTTTGTTGATACTATGTATCCCAAGAGTTTTCTAGATGTGACCCCGAAAACACATTTCTTGGGGTTGAGGCGAACTTTGAAATTTTCCAACCTTGCAAAGATTTTGGATAATACTTCAAGATGTCCTCTTGTGTATGACTTTTCCAACATATCGTCTACATAATCTTCCATGAATGTGTGCATCATGTCATGAAAGATTGTAGTCATAGCTCTTTGGTAAGTAGCCCCAGTGTTCTTCAAACCAAAAGGCATGACATTCCAACAGTAAGTCCCCCATGGACATGTGAAAGCTATTTTTTCCTAGTCTTCAGGTGCAATTTTGATTTGGTTATAACCAGAAAAAACATCCATTAGTGAATACATGGAATGGCCAGTCATTAGATCAACTATAGTATCGATGCTTGGAAGTGGGAAGTCATCCTTAGGACATGCCTTATTTAGATCTCTAAAATTTGTGCATACTCTGACACTTTTGTCGGGCTTGGACATAGGAACAATGTTGGAGATCCATTCTGCATAGTCAATCGATCTTATAAATCCCACATCAAGGAGTTTTCTGAGCTCTTCTTTAACCAGTAGTGCAACATGAAGATGCATCTTTTTGAGTTTTTTTTCACAAGTTTAACTCCTGGTTTGATGGACAAGTGATGCATTATAAGATCAGGATAAAGACTTGGCATGTTTGCATAAGACCAGCCAAAGTTGACTTGATTTTCTATGAGAAAGTCCATGAACTTAGGTACTTCTTCATCTTTCATTGATGCGGCTAACTGTAGGATCTTTGGTTTTTCTAGAGTTTCAAGATTAATTGCTTTTTTACCTACTCAATAAAGATAGGCAATCACTCATGATAATGCTCTAGGAGAGTGTCAAGTATCCCATCATCTGGTGCCTTAAAAAGGTTTTCACCATCTGATACGCTTTTTGTTTTATCTTTTGTTTGATCTAATACTGCCAAATTCTGGTTTTCACCATTAGATCTTTCTTTTTTATTTTTATTTTTTATTTTTTCAGCTAGGAGACTTGACACCCTCTTGATTAAAGACTCTATGTTGAAGATCGCGAGTGGAACAATCATTTGTGTTGTCTGCAGAAAGGAAGTTCACAATAGATTCATCGCTTGAAAACATAGGTATATCAATAGGTTCAGATAGATCCCAATTAATGAGATCAAGATGGATCAAAGGTAGCGGGTCATCGGGTTGCATGAAATCAGCTATGGTTATGGTCATAATGGAATTTTCTATAGGATCCAAGGTATGAGATAGATCAATGATGGTATTGTTCTCATGATAATCTTGTTCGATTAAATTTGACTTGGTATCACTAGAATCATAGTTGCGTTGTAGTTCAGATTCTTGTGGTTGGGACTCTGACCCTTCACCTTCGATTAGAGTTGGGGTGTATTTGTGCACCACATCAACTTGTTTATCCCTCCAGAACTCATCATTGTAAATGGTTTCCCATTCATATTCACCAGAGTCTGTATCAGAATTATTATCCATGAAATTCTGAATGGCTATCAAGCAGGCTTCTCTTGGATCAGAACGTTCTTGCAATGTAAGGATAGTATCATGCAACTGCTTAGATGTTACTTCTTTTGAGTTAGTATCATAGCACAGTCCTATTTTATCTTTTACAGCAAGTCCTAGAAGGTGAATAGGCTCAACTACTCCTTTTCTCTTTCTAATAGGACCATTACCATCATAGCCCATCTTTTGCATGATTGAATATCCTTTACCATATTGATCAGTAGGTAGTTTTACATTAAGAACTGTTTCATCTTCATCTTTATAGAGCCAACTTAGAACTTCGCTATCCTTAGAATCTTCGATAGGGAATTGTTCTTTGATAAATTGTCCATTAAACTTTGTATTTGGCTTTGTTGGTGCTTGTGTTAATGTGGATGCTACAGATATCTATTGTTGTGCGATAGAGGGTTGTCCATGTGACCAAGGTGATATAGGTAGATTGACAAGACAGGGAGAGTACTCCCCTACTCCATTGTCCTTGAACCATAGTTTCTTGTCAAAGCTTTTGGTTAACTGATTGATTTGCGTATCAACTTTGAGAGAAGTATTAGTAGAAGCTTCTCGATTGTTGGGAACCAAAGTATCTTGACTAGCTTTGATGTTGGCACAAGTTTTACTATTCAAATTATCAGTTGGTATTGTGATCTCCTATCCATCATAAGGAAACTTAAGACATTGATGATATGTGGACGAGACAGCTTGCATTTTGTGGATCCAAGGATGACACAACAAGATGTTGTATGCAAAATCATGATCTAGCACTTGACCGAAAGTATTTTTGATAATAGGTCCTACTCTAATTGGTAGCATGATTAAACCCTTGGACGCTCTTTCCTCATCATCATATGATTTAATAGTAATCTTTCTTCTGGGATCGATGGAGTCCTCAGAAAATCCTAAAGATTGAACTAACTTCATAGTACAAATTTTCAAACCAACACCTCCATCTATTAGGACGCGTCTAACATGAAACTTGTGGATCATGACTTCTAAGTATAGCAATGAATTATGGGGATGTTCATGGAAACGTCATCTTTTTCAGAGAATGAGAGGCATGTGGGTGAGGAAAAATGTCCCACCATGGCTTGAAATCATTCCACATAGATCAATGGATACAGTTGTTTCAACAAGGGCCTTTTCTAGAATTTACTTGTGTGCTAGGGAAATTTTTAGGAGTTCTAATATAGAAATCTGAGCAGGAGTTTTTCCAAGTCGATTGACTAAGTCATATTGAGGTTGAGGCGGGGATACAGTGGATTTTGAAGAAGCGCCCTTTAAGACAACCTTAGCTTGTGCTCTTGTTGTTTCGTTGACCTCTCTATATTCCATCTTTTCCTTAACTTTCATAACATTGACCCTCTCGTTGTCAGTGTAGATATGATTGATTATATGATCATCATTGATACGATTCACACTTTTTCTAGAAGACTTACCCTTTTGATAGTTGGGAAAAGAGTTTCGAAATGCTTGGTGGTCTTCGTTTGATTGTTGGTGTCCTACTTTGATGGTGTTATTTTCTATCAAATCTTGGATTACATTCTTCAAGGCTTGACAATTATTCGTACGATGTCCTTTGCACCGATGATAGTCACAATACTATGCATCATTCCATGATGGAGGCTTCACACTAGGTTCAAAATTTCATTGAGGCGGTAGGGTGATAACATTCTTTGCCATCGACTCCTTAAGGGCAGATTCTAGAGATTGACCCAATGGAATAAAAGTTCTTCTACTAGAGAAGAATGGAGATCGTTGCAGATTTGCATTTGAGGTATTGCCTAAGGCATTGTTGCTATTATTGTTTCCACGGTAAGCTTGATTGTTGGCATTCCCTTGATTGGGAGTAAAAGTTTGATTCACATTATTCCTTGGAGGAGGAGGATTGTTTCCTTGATTTGTAACTGAGTTGACATTGTTATAGTTATTGTTGCGAGGAGCACTTGGAACACTAAGAACAAATGGCTTAGTCAAGACATTATTTGCATCTACAACACCATCATTCACCACATTTTTGTTGCGAGTCCAAAACTTAGATTTTTTGTTGTGGTGATTTGAAGATCTAGTATTGTCCTTATCAAGTTTTATTATCCCTCTCTGGACCAAGGCACTCTCAATGGTGATGGAATTTTCAATCAATTTCTAAAAAGAGGGAGGACAATGAAGATTAAGATGATAGCTCATTTCTTGATCTAAGTTGTTTATGAAAGTGTTGATCTTTTCCTTTTCAGGAACATGACATGGGTATCTAGCAAACAATCTTCTCCATCTCTGAAGAAATGTAATGAATGGTTCACCAAGTTTCTATTTATCCTTGCAGAGATCAATCATGGTTATTTGAAGTTGTATGTTGTAGGAATATTGTGATATGAACTTGTTGATCAATTCCTCAAATGTCTTGACAGGCAGTGTGATTTTTGATAACCATTCCATAGATTGGCCTCCAAGACTTCTAGGAAATAGACGCATCAAGTATGTATCCTCATGAGAAAACTCTAAAGTCATATTTCAGAATTCCCTAATATGATCAATTGGATCCAATTTCCCATTGTAACGATCGAGCTTTGGGATTTCACAATGTTTGGGAAATGGGATCATGTTGAGACGTCAGTCAAAAGGATAAGGATAGATGTCATCAAGATCATATGTCTTTGTTGTGGATCCTCCTTGTAGATCTTTAATTTGTCCTTGTAGTGCTTTAACTTGTTGATTCAAGGCACTCAGATCAGACAAGGGTGTTTCATTAGGATTACTCTTTATGTTCTCAGTATCAAAATCATGAGGTAATTTAGCTCCTTTGTCAACTAGATATAGAAAATATTTTTCTTTGTTACACTCCAAGATATTTTCTAAGGCTTTGTGAAATTTGGGATCTTGCTAAGCCTCTCTAATACATTCTTCATTTCATTCATCGTCACTATCTACTGGAGTTTTTCTCCCATCCTTTTTGAAAGGGAATGGATTTTTTTCTCTTTCACCCATGTTGTCGTTAAAAAGGAGATTATGACTCACACTATAAAGGGTATTTCTAGTCTCACCTTCCTCTTGATTTCTTCGGGTATGATCTTCTTGTTGAATATCCTATTTTAGCTTATTATATTGAGATCTTGTCAAAATAGGCATACGATTTTGAAATGTTCCTCTAGACTCATATCACAGTTTGATAAGTGCAAAAATGATGATGTCTTGATCTGATAAGATGAAAATCCTATGATATGATCAAAGACATTCCTAACCCTTGATTGTGGCTTCCAACGATGAAGGATATCAGAATCTTGTTGGGGAAGTTGAATCAAGAAATCAGAAATTTGTTTGAAAGGTGCAGTTTTAAGATTTGATCTTTGTTTTTGAAGAATGATAGCCTAATTATATTCACTAAAGGACTTAACTTGGATGTGTTGGATATTCAATGGAAGGTTGTGGTATGAAATTGAACTCAAGAGGTTGATTGTGATTGTGATGTGAGATAGAGCTCTTCTCTGGAAATGGGCTCATGAATATAAAGGTTCTACAATGTAATCATCACTAAATTCTCTAGCAAAATCTTGGTACCTATGGAGAAACTTGCGGTAATGGAGCAAGACGTTTCAACTTTTATACAAAAACTTTCTTCGTTGTAAGGTTTTCTTGTAACCTAAATGTTTCTTGGGTTTCTTGATCCTATTGACAATCGATTTCTTGACAAATTTGGTTGATTTCCACTCTCTAAGCATGAGAGAAATGTCAAAAGGCTACTGGACCGAAGATGTTACAAACTTAGATATGGAAAAAACAATAATTCTAGAAAAGTGGCAGATGTGCTACTTTGTGCCCTATATGCACTGCAGAAATAGGCATATGCGCCAGAGAAATAGTTAAATGTGCTACAATAGGCCTTGTATGCGCTACTCTATGTCCTATATGTGCTAAAAAAATGCTTTGATAGTGACAAAAACTACTTACAAAATATTCACTCTATGCGCTAAAACAATTTCTAAAAGCACTAAACTAACTAGTGAATGCGCTAGACTAGACCTTATATGCGCTACAACAGTTTTCCAAAGTAGTTTTTGAAACAGTGGCGATCAGTTTTCAGCTGAATTTTTGCATGTTCATTTTGGATGATCCTTTGTCTGAATTAATGTAATTGAAGACACAACAAACACTCTGAAAACAATTATTTTTAAGCCCTATGCTAAACATCAAGTGTATATTCAAAAAAAATTCAAAAAGTGTTTCCACAAGGTCATCCTAATAATCAACAACCCACATTTTAGAACTATGTCAACTCACACAGTCGTGTCACCCCCAAAGGGGTGCCCATGTTTTTTTCTTTTCTAGGTGCGTACTCAGAGAGATGAAAGTGGATACCGGATCCCTTGAGAAAATGGTCCTTGGTAGTTATATGGTGAGTATCTTGGGGGAAGCTTCTTCCCTCCCCTTGCACTATGATTATCAGGATGTTCATAAACTGACATGGTTGGCTACTACACTAGGTTTTTAGTAAGGGTTTCCATTTGGTGCGGTAATAATAAACTCCCTTAAGAGACCTCCCAACCTTTAGAACAAAGGCTTTGGGGATGGTTATCTTGCACACTACCAGAAAAAGTGGGTTTCCCCATATTTGTTTTAAATTTTATAGTGGGGTGGAAGAGCCTGGCTTTGGCTTGAACCCACTTGGGTCATTCCTCTTGGGTGAGTACTTTTTCCCACAAGAGCAGGCCCTCTATAGGATTTAATAAAGCATTATAAATTTCATAAATGTAAAGGGAAAGTTTGGTATTCTGATCACCCAATTAAGGGGAGAGCATAGACCTATTGCCACAAACATAGTAGACAGTGTTCTTTTTAGAGCCCAAATCACAATGATCTAAACTATGTGAAGATGTTGCTTCACGAAAACAAGTTCAATTTTAACTGCAAAAAAAATCATTGTGTGGTGACTATCCTAGATTGCTTCATTTTAAATCCATGTCTACCCTAGGGTTGCTTCTTTTTAAAAACCAGATGTGACTATCCTAGATTGGTTCTTTTTAAGCCAGAAAAGGTTTTGTCTGTAGAAGGTGTCAGACTCAGAACCTTGTTTAGTTACAACCTATATGCGCTAAAAGATCACCCATATGTGCCACAAAAATACATAAATGCGCTAAAACAGATCTTATAAGTGCTGAAAAAAATCCTAAATGCACTAAAAGAACTCTTAAATGCGCTAAAAGAAAATGTAGCAATTTTTTTAACAAATTTTTTAATAAACTGAGCTAAGTATATGCGCCATTATGTTCCTTATCAGCATCATTTTGTTCCCTAAATGTGCTGAAACAGTTCTTGGATGTGCCGAAAGACCTGCAAAAGTGTTGAAAGAAACCCTGGATGTGCTACATAAAATCGCGGATGTGCTACAGAAATCCACGTATGCGCTAAAACAGAATTTTTTGTCAAAAATCTGAATTCCAACCCATAAAATCCTATCAAAAAACCTACAAATAGATGTTAAAAATGGGGCAAGTCCCCACGATGGGCTCCAGAAATGTGTGATCAATTTTAGATTGTATTAAATGTATATTAAACAAATCAAAACACACCATAGAACATTATATCAAAACAAAGTTTAAATGAAAATAAACGCAAACTCTCTCTTCTATCTCCAGTGTTTTTGTTGATTCTAGCTGGCTCTCAGATCTTGGGATAGGCTCAACAAACGGTCTTCCTAGATAACAAGATAAAATATGAATGTATGCTATGATATGCTAAGACATTATTATGCTAATTACTAGACATGATTGATAAAATGAAAGATTACGAGATTGATAAAAGCTAAAGATGACAAAAACAATACTAGAATGCTAGAATGCTATAATGCTAGAATGTAATTAAATTATAATGCACATGCATTGTGTGTTGTAACCAATGCTTGGATTCATAGGGGTATTTATAGAGTTTTCAAAATATTCTGATTAGCTGACGTGATCAACAGCTATGAAAATTCTTGGCAGATCAAACAGTCAAAGATGGATAAGACTAGAGAGAAAGATAGAAGAAAACAAAAAAACAAGCTTTGTTTCCTTTTTCAAAGAAGAGATAAGATGAGATGATAAAGATGAATTGTAAAAATCATCTTTTTGTGAGATTATGGAAAGATTTTGAAGATAAATAATGAATTATAAAATTCAGTTATTTATTTATTAGTGACATGGAAGATTTCTTAATTAAATAAATCATTTAATTAAGATTTGAAAGATAATGGAAGATTTCATAATTAAAAAAAATATTTAATTATGATTTGAAAAGATATGAAAGATATTTAATTAAAATTTCAGGAAATGACATGTAAATTAATTAAATGAAATATTTAATTAATTAGAAGAAAGATTTGAATAGGAGAAGGGAAATTAAATTTAATTAAACCAAAGATTTAATTAAACTTAAATGTGATAATTAATTTAAATAAACAATGATATTTATTTAATTAATTAAGTGGACTTAAGAAAGTGGTAATTAAATAAAATGAATTTATTTTATTAAAGTGGAAGAATAAAGTAGGTGAAGGATATAATTAAATTAATTAAATTTAATCATATGTAGAGGACTTTAGAGATATTAAATAATAAAATATTTAATTAAATGCCAAGATTAATTAGACATGACCAATTTTATGCATATACAGTTAGACCCAAGATAAATAAAAGAATTTTGCATTCATTTTATAGATTATTTCCTCATGGAGATTATTTATCCAAGGCTACATCTACAAAGATTATGTGAGTTGTGTACTTTTGACCCACCATTTTTCATGATGCACATAATCTAGTCTAAATGTGTGAACCTTAAAAATAGTTCACTAAGAGAAAAAAGAATGGTCCCTTCCCATTAAATATTTTATCAATGAATGCTTCCTTCTACAATAGGGGCTTAATTCCATAGGTATGATTAATCTTCCCTCTAATACCAGTTTCAAGTGATTATTTCTTTGGGTGGATTTAAGTAGTCACATTAAAATATGTTGACAATTAGGTCATTAAATTGATCAAATAATTTTTCACTTGTTATAATACCCCTACTACTATCATCTTAGATAATATGAAAGCATTTATGAGATTGAAGGTGACTAAATTTTCTTCAAATTCTAAGATATACTTAAAACCCTCTTCTAACTATTACCCCCAAGGTAATGGGTTGGAAAAATAAGCCAACAATAACTAGAAGTAGATAAATGGGTAAGAGCATGGAAATGATATACAAAAGATGGGGTCAAAAATACCCAATTTTTTCTAAAATTAGTTAAACATGAACTTGGATGAGTAATTCTATATTCATGCACTCAAATTTTGAAGATACGACAAGAACAAGAATCGTACTCTAAATCTAGTTTCTAAACCACTAATTTTTTTTAAAAAATAGTTATGGTTAAGAGGATGAAATGTTGTGCACACATAAAATTGTTCATGTTTTTTCTCACTAAAATATAACATATTTTATGGAGTGTGTCCCCCTATTTTTTGTTGTATTTAATATTTTTTAACTGATCGGTAGAAACATAGTTAAGAGTGAGTACTAGAAGTTGTATTTTTTTTTGTAATTTTTTGTTAATATATATTTTTATGATTTTTCAAATTTGATGCATCCTGAAAATTGCATCACTAAGTGTGCATGTCACATAACTTGCACAATAATAATAAAATATACAAATTTATTTTTAATGTGTAAAGAATTAAGTGTAGAACAATTGAATATATTTATTTATTTTAATTTTGATAAGAATATCAAGCTATAAAGAAAAAACAAGATATATGTATACAAGGAATATAGAAACATTAGTAAAAGAATTAAAAAATAAATATGTTAATGTATTTCAAATATAAATAAAATTATATGGTTAGAAAGCTAAGAGGACATGTGAAATTTTGGTGGTAGTTTTATTAAATAACATTATGCAATGTGTAAACCTAATGATGTGCAAGTTGAGACACTCTATTGAAGGTCAAAAATACATGAAATTCAGGTAAATTAACAATTCAAGCCTTTGGGCTTGTTATCCAAACCTATTCTATAGAAAAAAGGATGGTAAATTTTTTAACTAAAAAACATGAGTATGTTTTGTGAAATATAAAATGCAAGCATGTTTCATGTAACACAACACACAAGCATGTTTTGTGAAACACAAAACGCAAATGTGTTTCATGTTCCACAAAACACAAGCACATTTTATGGAACATGAAATATGATGCATTTCATTTTCTAAAAAATATGATCATGTTTTGTAGAACATGCTAGATGTAAAATTTTATCAAATAAAAAATATAATCCCATTTCTTAAAATTAAGCATTCCCTCTCTCTCCGCCTTTGTATCTATATTACTCCTTCTCTATCTCTTAGGAATCAAATAATGTCTCCACTTCCTTAAGGCTTGAACTAAAGCATAAAACTCAAGATCATAAGTTGAATACCTCTTTTTTGCATCATTTAAATTCTCACTAAACTCTGCAATAGGTCTACCTTATTGATTTAGGACAGCTTCAATGGCTACCTCACTTGCATCACATTCAACTTGGAAAACCTTGTTAAAATCAGGAAGTGCTAGTATAGGTTGTTCTATGATTTTCTTCTTAAAAAACTAAAATTTTATTTCAGCAACATGAGTCCAAACAAACTTTTTTTATCCATTCTTATAAAATCTATGAGTGGTGCACAAATTCCACTAAAATTTCTTATAAATTTCCTATAAAAATTTACCAAACCATGGAATTTTTTACCTCAAGTTTTTTTCGAGTTGGCCAATCAATTATGGATTTCACTTTACATCCTTGTCCATATTTAATCCACCTTGAGAAATCACAAAACCAAGGTACACTGATTTTTTCCTCATGAATAAAAATTTATTGATATTAATCCATAATTTTTCTTCTTGTTATCTTTTCATTACCATTCTAAGGTGTTTGAGATGTTCTTCCTTGCTTGAGTTATAGATCAATATGTCATCCAAATAAACAATCACAAATTCACATATGAATGGTTTGAAGGGAACACAATCTACTAAGAGGGGTGGTGAATCAGTAGATCCAAACAATTACAACAATTTTAGAAACCTTCACAACTACTTTATAGATTTTTAACATGAAGAGCACTAAACCATACAAGCTAGTAAGTAATATAATTAAAGCACAACACAAGATGACACATAACACCAAATTTTTATGTGGAAACCCAAAATGGGAAAAACCACAATGAGAAGCTCTCACAAGTAGGAATATAATAATGAAATTTTACAATATGAAGTAGGCACCAACCTACCAGAGACACCAATCCCCAAAAGATTCAATAGGCACCAACCTACAAGAGATACCAATCCCCACCAAAACAAAGACACCAATCCCTACTAGAAAATATAATAGGTAGAACACCAATCCTACTCAAATAAAAATAATATCATATTTGAAATATGACACTAGTAGACACTCTGATACTGGAACACTCTTTTTTCTTCATGCTTCTGCTATGACACAATTGTACATCCTACTCTTTGTACTTTCACTATAATCATTAATTGCATTTGGACATACATGGATGCACTTTGTTTCAAGTTACATTATAATGCATTTGAACATTTTAAATATATACATGACACTACATTAACACTCTTTTATGTTGGTCAGGGATCTGCACCAAGCTAGACAACATAGGATGAACCTAAATTCAATTTACATGAAACATGTAATACAATGGTCCAAACTTGCTGACAAAAGAACTTGAAGCCTTGTGCCACCAAGGGAACATTAAATAGTTCCTATCCTCACTCCACATTCTTGACTTGAATTTTGTATGCTTGTAGCCATTAGCACACATTCCTCAAACTTAAAATTGGCTTCATGAAGCTTATGATATTTGAAACTCCTTGCACACTGAGCCAGACCACTAGAAACTCAGGAAACTAATAGAACTAGTATAGGCATACTTCCTTCCAAACCACAAAGCTACAATGCATTTTTGAAATAAATTCCATCCATATTAATTAATCTCTCTGCCAAAAAGATATCATTCTAGACCACCACACTCATTTTGACTGCATACTTGACATGGTATAATAAATTCATTAACTATCTAAAGGAATACATGCCACTACTGATATGATACAAGATATGATAGATTAGATAGCCCACACAACATACTTTTGGAACCTTAAGATTATTTTCAATACGTGTACTACAATATTTCTTCATCTTAACAATCTTCACATTTGAAAATCATGTCACCCTTTGATAACCATTGACAACAGCAATGACATGCTGACATCAGTTTGACATCAATTAAAATCTATGCTCAACAATCTCCCCCTTTTTCATTGATGGAAAACAACAAAATGTTGGGACCACCAAAACACACACTAGAATTCAACATTCACCTTCTCCATAATTTATCATTTCCTCAATTCATCTCTTTCTCCCCCTGTGATGGATATATTCTTTCTGAGAAATTTAGCATTTTGAGCTCACTTTCTTCCCCTTTGACATGAATGGAAAAGTATCAACATGCTCACTTTCTCCATATATCTAATATCAATATGCTTGCTTTCTCCGCCTAATTGGTATACTACAACATCTAGAACCCTATTTCTAGATAGACTCCCCTTGAGTCCATGTACCATAACTTCTAAACAATATTCTACAAGAGCACCAACCCTTCTTGTGGAAAGGAGGCCAAGCTTCCCCTCACCCTATGCTTTCCTCTTGAATTAATAGGAGGGAGTAAAAACTCCCAACTTCTGTCAGAGAAACCCAAATGTCTCCTTAGGAAGTGGCTTTATGAATATGTCTGTAACCCGCTTCTTTGTATCCACATATTCCAACTTAACTTATTTCTCAGCAACCTTCTCTCTCAAGAAATGATATTTAATTACAATGTGTTTTTTTCTTGGGTGTATCACCGGATTCTTTGAAATGTTTATTGCACTTGTGCTATCACAAAGAATGGTGATAGGATATTCAAACTCAACCTTCATCTCCTTCAAGTTTTGCTTCATCCAAAGCACTTGAGTGCATCATAATGTTGCAACAATGTATTTCGCTTCTACTGTAGATAAATAAATGGATTCTCTCTTCTTACTTAATTGAGGAAACAAACTATCTCTAAGGAATAATACACAACCACTAGTGCTCTTTCGTTCATCTATAGATCCTGCCCACTCTACATATGCATATGTTGTAAGTGAAATTTTCACTCTTTGGATACCAAAGACCAAATTCTTCAATAGCCTTCAAATACTTGGAAATTCTCTTTATTACATTCACATGAGTATCTTTAGGTGTTTCCTAAAATATGGAAACCATTCCAACTACCTGCATAATATCTAGTTTGGATGCTATCGCATATAGAAAATTGTTAATCGTAGACCAATACAATATTTGATCTATTGGAGCAGACTCATCATCCTTGCTCAACTTACACTTGGTAACCATAAGTGTTGCAACAAGTTTGTAATATTCCATAAAAAACTTTCTTAACATCTCCTTTATTTATTTGTGCTATGAAATAAAAATCCATTTGTCTGATTGAACAATCTACAATCCCAAGAAGAAAGACAATTCTCCTAACATAGACATCTCAAACTCATTATGCATAGCCTTCTAAATTTTTTTGCATATTTCATCACTGCTTCTTCAAAAAATGATATCATAAACATAGACCACAACTATCAATATTTGTTCTCCTTCTATTTTTGTATACAAATTGTTGTCCACACAACCTCTCTAAAATCCTTGTTGCAAGTACCCATCCAACCTTGCATACCAAGCTCTAGGAGCTTGTTTGATTTCGTACAAATCCTTCTTCAATCTATAAACATAATTTGGATTGTTAGTACAATGAAATCCTTTTGTTTGTTTAATATATACTTCTTCAAGATATCCATTCAAGAATGTTGAATTCAAGTATCCATCTGATACACATTGAAATTCTTGAATGTCGAGAGAGCTAAAAACATATTGATTGCCTCCAATTTAGCTACTAGAGAAAATGTCTCCTCAAAGTCTATACCTTCAACTTGAGCATAACCTTTAGACAAAAGTATATATTTGTTTTGAATCACTTCACCTTCTTCATTCAGCTTATTATAAATACCCACTTGGTTTCAATCTCACTTTTTTCCTTAGGCATTGGGACAAGTTCCCAAGTTTCATTCTTCATGATCTGATTTAGTTATTCCATAGCATCAATCCAACCTTGTTTATTACTTGCTTATTTGAATGTCTTAGGTTCTATCTTTGATATTAAAGCAAAATGTACATGCTTTTTTGATCTTTCTACCCTGTTCCAGGTTAGAACCCCACTATCTTTGTCACTAATAATCTAATCTATAAAGTGATTTTTTGAAAATACTTAGCTAGATTTTTTTAAACAACCTCTTTTGGTTCTTCAATATTTATATGAATTGATTCCTCTTCCTCTTCAACTTATAGAATAGTAGTACTATGAATAGTTTCATCAACCTTTATATTTGCACTTTTAATTATCCTCTTCAATCTTTTGTTATAACATAAATAAGATTTTCTTCTTAAAGAATAACCAAGAAAAATACCTTCATCTCACCTTGAATCAAACTTACCCAAATTATCCTCATCTCTCTTGATGTAGCACTTGCTTCCAAAAATTTTGAGGTACCTTACTGATGTTGGTCTTCCTTTCCATAACTCATATGGAGTCTTCTTCACCTTGCACCCGATCTGAACTTTGTTTGGAATGTATAATATTGTCTATGTAGCTTCTCTCTAGTACATATCTAAAATATTTTCCTAACATAATATGGTCCTTGCCATTTCTTGTATAGTCCAGTTCTTCCTTTCAGCAACTCAATTTTTTTGTAGTGTTCTAGGGGCAAAAAACTACCTTCGAATTCCATGCTCTTCACAGAATCTCTCATACTTCTCAGTTGTAAATTATCCACCTCTATCGAGTCTTAGGACTTTGATTCTTGGCATATCCTAGACCAACCATTTTGAACTAACCTTGACAATATCATCAAAATTCATATGTCCTAAACTTTTTTTCCAAAGCCAACCTTCATCCTCTACATAGTGAGACATTTCTTTCCATTCAACTCACTGAGGTAATAAATATCACTGTCTATATTGCTTCCTTTCACAATCAGCTAACCAGTACACTTGATTTTCTAATTTCACAACCATTAGCACTAAAGGATAATTGATATCCCTTACCACATGTAATTTTTTGTAATTGAGTTGTTTCCAAGGGTAACCGAACCACCTTAAAATTCTTTAAAGTTCATGAACTTACTTTTATCTCCAATCATTTGACTAGAGAAAGTGTTTTCAATGATCCATAGGTTCTTCCTCTCCCTCTGAGCATGTAATGTTTGTGCAATCAAATACTTATCAGACTTCTCCTCTAGAACCTTCTAAACCTTTTCCAAAACATCACTCTTTCCTTTCTCCTATAACAGGGAACTCACAAAATTACTTATGCAGTTCCTTGTTATGTCTAAAATTGTTGCACTTAAAACAAATAACATTGAAATTAAATAGATGTGAAAATGCATTATTACTGACAAAATTATTTCTTCTTACCAAAACTCTTCTACAATCCACAACCTTATTTCCATGTTCATAACAATTAAAACAATAACCAAAAAAATAAAAATTGACCTGGAATTACATCCTTATCTTCTAGATCCCCTCCTTTTGTTATACTCTTGAATAAATCCATCATTCTGAGTCATGCTTCCATTGCTTATCAATGTCCTCTCTAAGTTTGAACTTCTAGAACTTGTAACTTTTGGACTTTCCTTAGTACTCTTCTTTGACTATTTTTTCATCTTTTTTTTAATCATCAAAACCAACTCCAATTTTTTCATGCAAAAATTTTTTGCCTTCTAATATCTAATCTAGGGTTTTAGTACTTTTACTAAATTTTAATTGTAGGTGTTGATTTTCCTTCTCAAGATCTTTTTTGGCCGCAACAATCTCTATCTCAAGCTTTTCACAGTATTTTTCTCTTGCTAGTAACTTCTCTGTCATAAATTTTTCAACTCTCTTAGCTTCTTTTGCTTGAGTCTTCAAATCAACAATGATCTTTTCAGCAATCTTCAAATATTTTTCTATTTTCTCTTTGGCTCTTACTTCTATAATTTTGATATTCAACTTCTTGATCTCTCTTTTGACTCATAACAAATTCTTCATAAGATCTACTTCTTCTTCATCATTTCTCTGGAACCCATTCCAGCATTACCATCAAAAGTTTCAAAATCCATGAATACATCTTTTCCATTTTCATCACCAAATGCATCTTCATCTTCTTCTTCTATAGAACATTCTTCTTCCTCCTCATTAGTATAAAAAAAATCTATGCTTTCTCTATCCTTTGGATTTTCTTTGAAAATATTTTTTTCCATTATTTTCTTCAACATTGTTAGTATTCTTATGGGGACATTTAGCCATAAAATGTCCAACTTCTCCATAATTGGAACACTTGAAAGGTAATTTACATTTTTACTTATCAGAACCTCTTTGCATCTTTTTGATAAAATTTTCTTCTTCCAGATCTAATCCACAATCAAAATCTTGATCAACCTACTTCAGAGATACTCTAAAAGCATATTCTTTTCTTATAGAATCTTTACTTTCAAATATCATCTCAAATGCAATTAATTTTCTATGTAACTCAATCAAATTTAAAGTATTCACATCTTTATCTTCTTTAATAGCAAAAATTTTAGGATCAAACCTTCTAGATAAGGATCTAAATACCTTCTTCACAACAATCTTCTCATACAGGGTTTCACCAAGACCTCAAATATGATTGACAACTTCATCAACTTGGAGCATAAATGTAGCAATGTTCTCATCTTCTGTCATCCATAGACCTTCAAATTGAGATAGTTAAGCCTACAATTTGGCTTCTTTGACTTTATCATCACCTTCATAGATAGTTTCCAACTTTTCTGATATTTCATTTGTTGTTTTGGATTCCATCACTTTTGAAAACTAAGTGTTAGTCAAACCACATAAAATAGCATTCATAGCCTTAGCATTGATTTCATAAACCCTCTTTACAATCTAATCTGTAGGAGTGTTTTCAAGGATTTCATAACCTTCTACAACTAAATTCCAAATATCTATTACTATAGCCATCAAATATAATTCCATCCTAACTTTCCAAAAATAAAAATTAGATCCATCAAAAACTAGTACTTTGTTTCTAGAATAACTATCATGTGCCATCCCAAATCTACCTCAAATTGTTAAACTCTTTCACAGGAAATTAGCTCTGATACCAATTAAAGGGCACACAATCTATTGAGAGGGGGTTGAAACAGTAGATCCAAACAACTACAACAATTCCAAAAACCTTCACAACTAATTTATAGATTTTAACATGAAGATCACTAAACCATACAGCTAATAAGTAGTGTAATTAATGAACAACACAATAACACATAACACCATATTTTTACACGGAAACCCACAATGGGAAAAACCATGGTGAGAATATCTCACAAACAAGAATATAATAAGGAAATTTTACAATATAGGCACCAACCTACCAGAGACACCAACCCCCAAAATATTTAGTAGGCACCAACCTACAAGAGACACCAATTCCCACAAGATTCAATAGACACCAACCTAAAGGAGACACCAATCCCTACTAGAATAATACAACGGGTAGAACACCAATCCTATCGGAACAAAATTAATAGTAGATTTGAAATATGACATCAGCAAACACTGTATTACTAGCACACTCTCTCTTCTTCATGCTTCTACTATGATACAATTGTACATCCCACTCCTTGTAATTTCATTATAATCATTAATTACATTCAAACATACATGGATGCACTTTTTTTCTTCAAGTTTTATTATAATACATCTAAACATTTGAGATATATTCATGACACTATATTAACACTCTTCTATATCAGCTAGGGATCTACACCAACCTAGACAACATAGGATGGACCTAAATTTAAATTACATGAAACATATAATACAACGATCCAAACTTACTGCCAAAAGCACTTGATGCCTTGCACCACCAAGGGAACCTTAAATAGGTCATATCCTCACTCCACACGCTTGATTTTAATTTTGTACACTTGTAGTTGTTACCACACATGCCTCAAACTTAGAATATCTTGATGAAGCTTATGATATCTCAAACTCCTTGCACACTAATCTACACCACCAAAAAATCAAGAAACTGATAGAACTAGTATAGGAATACTCTCCTTCAAAACCATGGAGCTACATGCATTTTTTAAAGAAATTTCACCCATATTAATTAATCTATCTACCCAAAAGATATCCTTTCAAACCACCACACTCATGTTTATTGCATACCTATCATGGTATAACAAATTCATTAACTATCTAAACGTAGCCACGCCACTATTGGCATGATATGAGATATGATAGATTAAGAAGCCTACACAAAATACTTTTTGAACCTTAATATTGTTTTCAATACTTGTACTCCTACAATCTTTCTTCATCTTGACAACCTTCACATTTGATATCCTTGATACCCTTTGATAACCACTGACAACAACAATGACTTGCTAACACCAATTTGACATCAATGACAACCTATTCTCAATAGGGTTTTAGAACTTCATTCATTAGTCTCGTAAATGTAATTAGAGAACTAGTAATACCAATTGGTATAACAAACCACTCATACATCCCCATTAGTCTTAAAGTAATTTTTCCATCATCTCTTTCCTTTATCCTAATTTGATGATAACCACTCTTGAGATCAATCTTAGAAAAATACTTAAAACCACACAAACAATCAATCAAATCATTTATTCTTGGAAGAGGGAACCTATACCTGATGGTAATATTGTTTATTTCTCTTGAATTTGTGCACATCCTCCAATATCCTTATTTATTTGGCACCAATACCACAGGTACTACACATAGCCTAAGACACTCTTTTATCAAACCTTTTTCCAATAGTTATTGCACTTGCTTCTTGATCTCTGCATTTTCTTTTGGAGTCATCTTGTAGGAAACTTTGTTTGGAAAACTTGCACCAAGTATTAAGTCAATATGATGACTAATACTCCTAATAGGTGGTAGCTCATTGGGTAGCTCATTCACCACTATATCAACATACTCTTCTAACATGGTTTGTAGCTCTTGAGCAACTTGTTCAACTTGGTTGTTTTTAAAATAGTTATAGGTTTGTATACTAGTACAAAACCCATCTTTTCATCTTTAATTACATTCAAAAATTCCTTCTCACTCACCATGAAGACACTAGTACTAGTCCCTTTTTCATCTTATTCTTATTTCAAGGGAAGCAAGGTATGCTTTCTACCATCTTTTTCAATAGTATAAGTTTTTTGTCTCTCATCATGGATAGTTTTCCTGTCATATTACCAAGACCTTCCCAATAGCACATGCCACACATCCATTGGTATTACATCACAAATAGCCTTATATTTATAGCTTCCAATCTAAAATTATACCCAACATTGTTCATTTACTAACAATTGTTGTCCTTTATTGAGCCATGAATCCTTATATGGAGTTTGATGTGGAATTCTTTTCAACCCAATCTTCTCTACCATTTCTACTGAAACTAAATTATTATTGCTACCTAAATCAATAACCATTTTGAAATATTTACCTTGATATTTGCATGATGTCTTGAACATTTAGTCCTTTGGGTAGGTTCTTTCTCCTTGGGTGATTTGATCAACACTCTTTTCATCAACAAAGACTTTCCAACTTCAAGTTCTTCTACATGGGATGGATATCCTACACTTTCTTCTTCTTCTTGGACTACTTTATTTATGCCCTTGGCCCTTGATTGATTGCTTGCTTGAGGGTCTTCTAGGAATTCCTAGGTAAAATCGCAAAGTTGTGTCACACTTTCAGCCAACTTATCAACACAACTAAATTTAAGTATTTCTAACTAAAAATCAATTTTGGTCAAATATGTGATCTAGTAAGATTCATTCTAGCTAAGTTAGATACTTCCACAACTTTTTCAACTAAAATTGTTGGCTAAAAATATATGGAGCACCACTTTGAGTTCAATTTACCAAAAAAATAAATTATTTGAAAAACTTGAAGTTTCAATAACTCCTACTAATGTAAATAACATTTTTTTTAAAATATTAAAATACCGTTTTGTAGATCCATAAGTTTAGTTTTCAAAAATATATTTATTTTAATAGTTTAATTATTATTTATATTTTATTTTTTATTTTTACTAAAATTTGGTTATCAGCACAAAATATTAGCTTGATTACCATGCCAAGGAAAAATACTGAAACTTATTAAAAAAAATATAAAAAATATGATGCACTAGATAAAAGAATCTATTTCAAGATGGTATATTTTTTTCCATTTTAGATAAATATTTAATATGAAAGTTGGCGTTCGATGGAAACAGTTGTTCTTTGATTCACACATATTTAAATATTTATTTAAAAATATATATCTATCAAAATTGGAAAAAAAATATATCCATGCACTAAAGTTTCAAGTTTAAATACACAAAAAAATTGAAAGAAAAAAAATAAAATTTACTATAAAAAGTTTGACGTCTCATGCAACTTCATTTTTCAACATTTTATCAACAACTAAATTATAGTGTTAATTTATTAAAAACTAGGTTAAAATATTTTTTAATTTTTTCAAAAAAATACAAACATAAAATATACTAAAAAATACATATTTTACTAGTTTATATCATTTCAAAATTCAAAACATATATGCCACTTTTTAGTGATTCAAGTTTAAAATTTGGATCAGTGTTGGTCGTTTCCTTTATAAAGTGTGACATGGCTTTCTGCTTTTATCCTAGACTAAAACCTATGACCTATAAATTTATTGCATTTAAAACATTTACAATAAAATCCACTACCTCTTTGTGTGTTTCCACCCCTAGAATAAGGTCTTCTTCCTCTTAATCCACCTCTTGGATTATGTGATTGTTCTTGGAAAGGACTTAATTGTAAATTTTCTTTTTGAACTAAATTCCTCCTTGCTATCCCCTACCTCTGAAATTTCTACCTATACCCCTATTTTTTTTTATTTTTTTTTAGAGAAAACAAATAACACTCTTCTATTGTCCTTGGGTTGATTAGGCTAAGTGCATATTAAATATTGTATCTTAACCCATTGAGATACCTAGATATCTACTCCATGTCTTCTTCCCCATGTATAGACCTAATGTTTAATCTATAAAAATTATTTATATACTCTTTGACACTCATCTCTTTTTGTTTCATATTTTGTAACTTCTTGAAGAGGTTAGTTTGATAGTCACTAGGAAGAAATTTTTCCTTATTGTTTCAGATTTTGTAACTACTTAAAGAGGTTAGTTTGATAGTCACTAGGAAGGAATTTTTCCTTAACTTTTGCTACTAGTCTATCCCAAGATTTAATTGTATGATTAACTTTCTTTCTCCTCTCATATTGTATGAAATCCCACCAAAGAGTTGCATGGGCCTTCAATTTGGTACAAGAAAACTTCACCTTATTATCATCAAGAATATTTTCATAGTAAAATTATTTATCCAATTCTATAAACAAATCAATAAGTGTGTCTCCCTATAAACTGCCTACATAGGTAGGATCTCTACCTTTGGTTTGGACCCTTGTCCCATGATTCCCTTGAGCAATATATCTATTCCTCCATCTACGTGCTCCTCAACCTCTTCTTCTTCTTCAGATGCTTGTGGTTCTTCCTCTTTATCACTCAAATATCTTGTGATGACTCCTCTTCTTTTATTTTCCTCTACCACTATGAGTATAGCATCCAAACTCACACTCATATTCTGCATCTCTTGAATAATGGCATTGGTCATATGGACACCTCCTTTTCCACCTCCTCTCATTCCTCTTCTAGGTGGAATTTTGACTTCTCAATGAAAGTTTCCAACACAAAATCAAGTATTTATTGTCCCTTTTAGGTACCAAACATGATTTTATAACAACTTTTGTTGGATGTTGTGGTCGTTTTGCTGATATGTGGTTGTCATTGATGTCAACACTATTGGCCTTGAAGACATTAGAAGCTGTATATGTCGAGGATATTGAGAAAATTGTAATGAATAAGCTGCAAGTTGTCAGTGATGAAGTGAAGTTTAGTCTATTGGCGAGCTCAGTACATTGATGATCTCAGGTTGTAGATTAAAGGGTTTCTTTGTATATCTAGTTTATCCATGTTAAGTTTTAGAGATCCGCGTGAAGATTTGATTGAGTTATGAGCAATTGTATTCTGACAGTCATTATGTTGCTTCAGTTGGTGTTCCTGAATGAAGATGATGTGATTCGAGCAAGTTCAGTTGTTGCAAATGCTTCTCTAGTGATTCATGATGTTTTTGGATGTTTCTAGATCATGCTCTATCTGTGTTGCACATCCACATTGATCGTTGTGCTCGTGATTAGAGATTTCTCTTGTGTATTCATGTTTTTCATGTTCTTGGCTGACAGGCTGTTGTAGCATGTTGTGGATCTTCGAGGAATATTTTTTGGAAGTTTTTTCGTGTTTGAATATTTTATTTTGGGTCTTCACTATGTTGTAGCCAACCTTGGTTGAATCACATTAATAATCTTTAATGTTTTGAGCTAACAATTTGTATTCATTTTATTATTTTATTGAGGCTAACATGTAGCGATGTAATTTATTATTG
This sequence comes from Sequoia sempervirens, assembly GCA_007258455.2. Classification (NCBI taxonomy): domain Eukaryota; kingdom Viridiplantae; phylum Streptophyta; class Pinopsida; order Cupressales; family Cupressaceae; genus Sequoia; species Sequoia sempervirens. The sequence goes on along the minus strand of VDFB02358134.1, from coordinate 8,097,211 downwards.
CGGAGATATATGAGTGATTGTTTATTCCATTTGAATGTGTGGTATGCATGAATAATGTTTTAAATCTTTCAAAGGAAGATCAGAGTGTGAAGAAGTGTGAAGAAGAGTGAAGAAGAGTGAAAAAGTGTTCATGTGCTTAATCAGATCTGTAATCAGGCATTAGCAAATGCTATTTTCTCAGTTCAAATTCTTGTGGACGTAATCCAAATATTTTGTAAAACAGTGAGTCTTCCTTTCTATAATTGAGTAGTGAGCTCTAGGAAGTGTGCCTGAATGCATGTACATTCCCCATTCACATTTCTTTATACTTTTAACAGGGTATAATCTTGTGGACTAACCTCCACCGTGGTTTTTCCCCTAACAAGGTTTCCATGTAAAAAAACTTGGTTTTATGTGTGTTTTTGATGTGTTGTTGATTTATAATTTCATGGTTATTGATCAAATCTAAGAATAAGGTTAATAAGTTTGTTAAATTTTAAATTTTTGTGACAATTAGTTCATCCCCCCTCTCAGTTGTCTTCCCTTGTGTTTCCAACAATTGGTATCAGAGCAGGTTCCTTAGAAGAATTTTAATAGCTTGAGGTGATCTGGGATGGTGACATACAAGAAGGATAGTCTGAGATTTGATGGAACAAATTATTCTTTGTGGAAGACTTGAATGGAGTACCATCTGAGATGCATTGGTAAACCCTACTGGAGCATTACAAGCAATAGGTATGTTATTCCTCAAAATGGTCCTACTACTACTACTGAGATTAGAGATGTTGAGTACAATATTAGGGCTAAGGAAGCATTATTGAGTGATTTGACTAATTTTGAGATGACAAATGTTATGGATCTGAAAACTGCTTATGAGATCTAGAAAAAGTTGGAAACTTTCTATGAAGGTGATGCTAATGTGAAGATTTCTAAGGTACAAATTCTGAAAGGGAAATATGAAATGTTGAGAATGGGTGATGATGAGAACATTACTACTTTCATGCAAAGAGTGAATGAACATGTCTGTGGTATTAGATGTGCTAGTGGATAGTTGGAAGAATCAGAGATTGTTGCTAAAGTGCTTAGACCCTTTCCTGTCGCATACAAAGTCAAAGTTACTGCTATTGAGGAGCTCCAAACTGTAACAAATGTAACCAGACACATGTTGATTGGTAAGCTTACAGATTTTGAGTTGAGTGAATTTGGTGATGCTCTTCCTAAGATAGAATCTGCATTCAAAGTTACTACTTCTGAAAGAGATAAATAGAGATATGATTTGGGAGAAAGTTATTCTAGAAAGGTATTCAAGTATGAGGACGAAATGAGAGAGATTGAAGAAGAGGAGAGAAAGCTAGAGGAGCTTGAAGCATTTATTGTCAAAAGGGAAGCTAGAGGATAAGGTAAGTATAAAGGAAAATTTCCTATTAAATGTTTTTTCTTGTAATAAGATAGGTCATTTTGAATCAAGGTGTCCAGAAAGAGTCCCTAAGCCAAGACCTAACAAGCCTAGATTTCAAATAAAGTGCTATTATGTTGTTGATGAAGGTGTGACAGATGATGAATCTGATAAAGGAAATGCAAGTGAAGATGAATGGGTATTTATTTCTATCAAGGAAAATGATTCTACCCCTACTGAATCTACTAGTTGTACAAATGTGGAGAAAGCTCTAGCGACCAGAGTTGAAGAGAAAAATGAATGGGTGATTGACAGTGGGTGATCTCATCGCATGATAGGTGATAAAAGTAAATTTGTGAGTCTAGAAAAGTATGATGGTGATGTTGTAAGATTTTCTAATGACAAAGTCGGTGTAATCCATAGTAGAGGATCCATTTCTCTTGATGGTAAGAATAATATTGATGATGTTCTTTATGTGGAAGGTTTGAAGCATAACCTCTTAAGTGTCAGACAAAAAGTTGACAAGGGATACAATCTTCAATTCAAGAATGGAAAGTGCAAAATATTGGGGAGTTCCAGAAATGTGATTGCTTTAGGTACAAAAAAAAAGGTAACATCTTTCACCTGAATGCTACTAGTAAAAGTTGTCTAATTGCTCAAGTTGATGAAAGTTGGTTGTGACATAGGAGAATGTGTCCTATAAACTTTGACAATATTATTAAGATAAGTTCTACTTAGGCAGTGAGAGATCTTTCTAAGCTGGTAAAGCCTACTAATACTATATGCAAGGAATGTTAGTTAGGGAAGCAAACTACAATTTCATTTCGGAGCAAACAACATTGTTCAGAAGAAGTGTCGGAGCTTGTTCATACTGATTTGTGTGGTCCTTCTAGAATCAAAAGTTTACAAGGAGATAGGTACTTCATGTTACTTATTGATGATTACTCTAGATTGGTGTGGGTTACTTTCTTAAGGGAGAAATCTGAAGCTCTAGAGAAATTCAATATTTTTAAGGCTATGGTTGAGACAGAGACAGGTCTGAAGATTAAATATTTGAGATCATATAGAGGTGGTGAATTCACTTCCCATAAGTTTAATTCTTTTTGTGAAGTGCATGGGATAAAGAGACAATTATCTGCCCCACGGACCCCTCAGCAAAATGGAGTTGTGGAAAGGAAGAACAGGTCAATTCAAGATGTTGCTAGGACTATGATGCTAGAAAGAAATGTTCATCATATCTATTGGAGAGAAGCTATGAGTACTATTGTTTACATCCTCAACCAGGTACAAGTCAAAAGTGATACTAGTAAGACCCATTTTGAGCTATGGTCTAGTCATAAGCCTACTATTAGATATTTTAAAATCTTTAGGAGTAAATGCTATATCAGAAGAGATGAATATATAGGAAATTTTGATGCTAGGAGTGATGAAGGAATCTTTCTTGGTTATTCTACTAAAAGTAAGGCCTACAGGTGCTACAACAAGAGATTGAGGAAAGTAGTTGAAAGTGAAAATGTCAAGGTTGATGAAGACATAGGTAGACCATCCAGAACCTGTGGATATGATTCAGATGACCAAAATAATAGTTCAGTCACAAGAAAGAAAGTTCAAACTCAAAATCAAGTTCAAATCATTCATGTGAATCAAGAAAATCAAGAGGAAGGAACTAGTAAAAGTGAAAAAGAGAGATCACAAGAGCCATAATTTCAAGAACATCCTAATGCTCCAAGGTATGTAAGACTAAATCATTCAAAAGATCAGATTATAGGTGATAAGACCAAAGGTGTTCAGACTAGGAGTAAAATTGCAGAAGAATATTGTCTGATTTCAAAGACAGCCTAATAGTGTGAATGAAGCATGCAAAGATGAACATTGGGTGGAAGCAATGAAAGAAGAACTACAATAAATTGAGAAGAATAATACATGGTTCTTGTTCCTAGACCTAAGGAAAAAAAATGTAATTGGAACTAAATGGGTCTTTAGAAACAAGTTGAATGAGCAAGGTGAAGTTGTTAGAAACAAAGCAAGATTGGTGTGCAAAGGATATTCTCAGATGGAATGAATTGACTTTGAAGAAACTTTTTCCCCTATTGCTAGGATTGAAGCTGTGAGACTATTTCTTTCTTATGCTTACAAAAACTACAAGGTTTATCAGATGGATGTCAAGTCAACATTTCTAAATGGTAAACTGGAAGAAGAGGTGTATGTTGAGCAACTTGATGGATTTCAATTGACTGATCAAGGAGATATGGTTTGTCGGTTGAAGAAAGCATTGTATGGACTTAAGCAAGCCCCAAGAGCATGGTATGCCAAACTGGACAAGTATTTTTTCAAAACTTGGATTTAATAAAGGTATTACTAATAGTAATCTATATTTCAAGATTGATCATGATAAAGATCTAATTGTTGAAGTCTTTTTTGATGATATCATTTTTGGAGGATATGATAGTTTGTGCATGAAGCTTGTTGATGAGATGCAGAATGAGTTTGAGATTTCTATAATTGGTGAGATGAAATTCTTTTTGGGATTGCAAACTACTTAGTTAGATAAAGGGATCTTCATATCTTAGTCCAAGTATGTGAAAGAATTGTTGAAGTTTGGTATGGAAGATTCAAAGCCAATTGGTACACCTATGGTAACCAGATGCAAGTTAACACAAGATGATGATTCTTTGAAAGAAAATAAAACTAGATACAGATTGATGATTGGTGGATTGCTTTATTTCACTCAAACTAGACCAAATATCATGAATGTTGTATGCATTGTTGCAAGATTTCAAGCTGATCCTAAGGAATCTCGTGTAACCGTTGTGAAGAGGATTTTCAGATACTTGAAGGGGACAGTTGATTTTGGCCTATGGTATCTTAAAGATGATGATATTACTTTGGGTTCTTTTACTAATGTTGATTGGGAAAGTGATGTGGATGACAGAAAGAGTACTAGTGGTGGTGCATTTTTCTTGGGTAAGAAGCTAATTTCATGGTTAAGTAAGAAGTGGAATGCCATTTCTTTATCTACTACAAAGGTAGAATACATTGTTGTTGCTAACAATTGTACTCAAGTATTGTGGATGAAGCAGATGTTGAAAGATATTAGAGTTGTGTATGATGAACCTATTGCTATATTATGTGATAACTCAAGTGCAATTAACATTTCTAAGAATCTAGTGCTGCATTCAAAGACCAAGCATATATCTATCAAGTTTCACTTTTTGAGAGAGAAAGTGAGTGAAAAGAAGTCAGATTGGAGTATGTTCCTACTAAGGAACAGATTGCAGAAATCTTTATAAATACATTACCTAAGGATACTTTTGAGTATCTCAGAGGGACGCTAGGGGTGATTACCCCTCCTAATCAAAACTAAGATGCATTAACTTGCATCAATCCATGCATTTCATAGTCATATCTTGATCTGAATTGATGTTGTGGTGGCTGCTACTCAGGGGGAGTAGTTAGATGTTCAGATATGTGGTTCAGAGCTTGTGTGGAGAAAAAAGATCTTTGTAATTGATGTCAAAGGGGGAGAAGAGTCATGTGAAAAACTATGAATTATCTAGAGAAAAGAGTCATGTGGGGAGAAGAGTTGTGTAAAAGAATTAAGGATAAAAGAGTCAGAACATAAGGGGGAGTAAGTGCTAAAGATAGTTGTGTTGATGGTGTTTTTCACATCATGTGTTGCCATCAATGCCAAAGGGGGAGATTGTTGGATGTTGTGGTTGTGTTGTTGATATGTGGTTATCATTGATGTCAACACTATTGGCCTTGAAGACATTAAAAGTTGTATATGTCGAGGATATTGAGAAAATTGTAATAAATAAGTTGCAGGTTGTCAGTGATGAAGTGAAGTTTAGTCTGTTGGTGAGCATAGTACATTGATGATCATATTTTGTGGATTAAAGGGTTTCTTGTCGAGTATATCTGGTTTATCCACATTAAGTTTTAGAGATCTGCGTGAAGATTTGATCGAGTTATGAGTAGTTGTATTCTGACAATCATTCTATTGCTTTAGTTGGTGTTCTTGAATGAAGACGATGTGATTCTAGCAAGTTCAATTATTTTGGATGCTTCTCTGGTGATTCATGATGTTTTTGGATGTTTCTAGATCATTCTCTATCTATGTTGCACATATGCATTGATCGTTGTGCTCACGATTAGATATTTCTCTTGTGTATTCATGTTTTTCATGTTCTTGGCCGACAAGGTATTGTAGCGTGTTGTGGATCTTTGAGGAATATTTTTGGAGGTGTTTTCATGTTTGAATATTTTATTTTGGGTCTTCAGTATGTTGTGGCTAACCTTGGTTGATTCGCATTAATAATATTTAATGTTTTGGGTTGAAAGTTTGTATTCATTTTATTATTTTATTGAGGCTAACATGTAGCGATGTAATTTCTTGTTGCAGATATATATGAGAAATTTTTTATTCTATTTGAATGTGCGGTATGCACGAATAATGTTCCAAATCTTTCAAAGGAAGAGCAGAGTGTGAAGAAGTGTGAAGAAGAGTGAAGAAGAGTGAAGAAGTGTTCATGTGCTTAATTGGAACTGTAATCAGGCATTATCAAATGCTATTTTCTTAGTTCAAATTCTTGTGGATGTAATCCAAATCTTTTGTAAGACAATGAGTCTTCCTTTCTATAATTGAGCAATGAGCTCTAGGAAGTGCGCCTGAATGCATGTGCATTCCCCATTCACATTTATTTATACTTTTAATATGGTATAATCTTGTGGAATAACCTCCACCGTGGTTTTTCCCCTAACAGTGTTTCCATGTAAAAATCTTGGTGTTATGTGTGCTTCTGATGTGTTGTTGATTTATGCTTTCATGGTTATTGATCAGATCTAAGAATAAGGTTAATATGTTTGTTAGCTTTTAAATTTTTGTGACAACTGATTCACCCCCCCTCTTAGTTGTCTTCCCTTGTGTTTCCAACAAATTTATGCAAAGGGAAAGGAATTTGTAGTAAAAGTATAATAATCAATGACTTATTTGATAAATTGTCTCTTCCTAGTAGCCTTGTTTTTGGAAGAATCTGATGGGACAATATTTTTTGTGGATTTTATTAGGAATATAAACACACTTTAAGATACCCTTTATGGATATACAACTCCTCCTATAATGGAATCCTCCAAAATAAAACAAAAAGCCTTCAAAATGGATTGTTATCAATCCTAATTAGCCCTCCAAGTTGCCAAAAAAAATTTAAATAATGCCCTCACACATGCCAAAATGGTATAGAAAATATTTAGAAAAATAAATTATGTTTCCACAAACCTATAAACTAAATTTTTTCAAATGGGTAGACGAATTTCTCCCGAAACTCAAATTTCTTGCTTAAAACCCTAAGTAGGGTTTTAATAGGGCGATAAGTGAAAAAAATAATTTATGATTTAATATCCACTTTGAAGTCCTCAAAAAAAATGAGTTAGGTCTATATTGACCATTAAAAACTATAGAAAAAAGAAAATCAAACAAAGAACTTCAAAATATACTTATTTTGCAAAAGTGGACGTCTAAAACACTAATAACACCCTGCAAACATACCTACAAGCAAAAACCTCATTCCTTTTCTTTTTAGAATGACATAAAACTCATTTTATCATATTTTTTAAAGTTAAAAATTATCTCTAACTACCTACCTCATCCCATGCAAACCTAATCATTCAAACCCCTAATTAGGTACTTGGGGTTAAGTAAAAACACCAAAATTTGAAATTTATGACTATTTTTTGTCCAAACTTAAATAAAAACTTCCTAAAATGTGATTAAATTCATAACACTATATTCGAAAGAAAATATAGAACAATATAAATGATGCTCCTACATCACTAAATACCCTCAACTCTACATCATAAAACTTAAGCAATATTTCCTTAAAAGTCTAAAACCTAAATCTTTGAAATCTTAAACTCCAAACACCAAACACTATATAATATTTAGAATTTTTTTATCACTATCTTAATAAATAAATTGAAAACACATAAAAAAAAAGTAAAATAATTAAACCAACTTATACACATTACCTAAAACTCTAAAGCCTTCTTAATTCCAAAAAAATCCCAAGTAACCCTCAATAATTAGGTAAAAGTTAATTCCTAAACTCTCATTTAAAAAATAGACTTGAAAATCCCAAAATATAAAACACAAGTTGAATATGTATCCTAAATATCAATTCAAATCCATAAACCTATATATTTTAAACCCTAAACATCATACCCTACATCATAAACTCAAAACCACTTAAAACTTAAAACCTAGAAACTTTGAATACCTTGGAAATGCTAAACCCCAATCTTTTGGTTTTTTATATAGTTTTCAAAACCTAAACCCTAAACCATGAACCATATGTGTGTAAATTCTAAACCATATAAGGCATCCCAACACTATAAGCCCTATACATCATAAACCTAAACCTATACATCGTAAAACTTAAACCCTAAATTCTTTAAAACTAAGTAAACTCTAGAAACCTAAACACTACATCAACTTCATTTTTATCACCCCAAAGAGAAATAAAGAGGTAAAACATATAAACCAAGTATAGAAACTACACATTCCCTAAACCCTTCATCTATACCATAGGTGAAATCCAAACCCTACACCATAGACCCTAATCATTATTGTTCACCCTATTTCCCCTAATATTTCCAAAAACATAAATTAAGAAAACCCTAGACACTAAACCCTATATCATAAAATCTAAAACCAAAACTTACATCCTAAAATATGAACCCAAACATAAGTTACCCTAGAAACCCTAAATCTTGAATGTACCCTATTATATCTATAAATCTCAAACTCCAAACCCCTAGCCCCTAGCTTGAAATATACAAAACTTGAAACCCTAAGCTCTAAATCATAAAGTCAATGTACATCCCAAATCCTTTACTTGTGGAAACTTAAAACCTTATCAAACCTATAGCTTATATTCTAGAGACCTTAAAACCCATAAAATATTAATTTTATCATTTTTCTACTCAGAGAGTCCTTTATTCAACTTATCACTCCCACCTTTTTATATACCCATATCTCTAGTATATAATTCAAACCACCCAATGGAGTAGGGTGACACCAATATGCATGGTATCAAAAGGTCTCAATTATATCTGAGGCTCGGTACTAGTATTATAATCCCTCATTACTTCATTAAACCTTTTATGAGGAATTCGTCTTAGCCAAAAATGAGGTTAGATGAGAAATATTCGAGGTAAATATCTAGAATAAAAAGAGAGAATAATGTCAAGCAAAATTAGTTATCATAGATCATGATTTTTTTGTTTCCCTAATATTCTAATCTCTATTTCCCACCTCTAGAGCACCACTTCCCAAGATATTATAGGTTAATACTATTTAATTCTATGTTTATTGCATTATAAATAGGGCTTAAGAATAAAGGGAGAAAGTAAGAATCAAAATTAATGATCAGATAGCAAGAATATATATAAAAATTTACATATAAAATAATTTAAATACACATTTCATTTTATATAAATTAAAAGGAATACAAAAAACCATACTTATAAAAGAATCTTGATAGTGAAATTAGGATGCATAATTGTCATATTCATTACTATGTCTTAAGATTGCATTAATTTGTGTTAAAATTGTTACTATACTCTTAGAATTATTTAATTTAATTTAAAATACTCATTTTATGAGAAAAAAAATGTATACAATAACATATATTAGGATGAATCACAATTTTATTCGAAATAGAGTTTCCATTGAAATGATTTTGATCATAAGCCTTTCAATCAAAAGGCTTTTTCCCAAAGCTACCTAGCTAGCTTTAGACATGACAATCTAGCTCCCTTTTTTAAAATAAGAAATCAAACACCTATCTTTTAGTCAAGGTTTCTTGGCTCAAGGACATTTTCAACAAAACTTAAAAATTCCCTTTGGTAGGTCTTGAAGCCTAGAATTTTTTTATATATATATTTAACTACTTCTAGTATTTTTGTAAATTCACTACAAGTAGGTCACTATAATTAAAAAATTAGACTAATTGAAAACTCAAAAACTACTTTCTTTTTAATTAAGAAATGGTACACTAGAGGAGAGAATCATCTCCAAACCTAAGTATAACTTATTTCTTATGATTAAGGTTAATGCATAAAGTGGATGCACATAGAAACTATTACATTTTCAATAAAATTGACTTTAAAATTTTACTAAAAAATAAATATTTATTAATTTTTTCATGCATTAGATATTCAAGTTGGTTAAATGTGAAAAAAATTAAGAAAAAAATAAAATTTAGTGTATTAAAAGCAGAGGTCTATCAACCTCATTTAAAAATAATAATAGTGTCAATTTTATTAAAAATTATATTAAAAATAAATAAATTACAAACATAAAGTACACAAAATTTATATTTCATTATTTTATACTATTTTAAAATTCAAAACATGAATATCACTTTTAGGTGTTTCAAGTTAAAAATTCATACTTGTATTTGTTCATTTCCTTTATAAAAGTGTGACACGGTTCTAAACTTTCAACCTTGCACATTGTGAAGATCATTGAATATTAGCCAATTTGATTGGTTGACCTCACTATAAAGTTTCCATTTGTGATGTCCATCATGACATGTCCAAGCTATCAAAGGACCTGACAAGGGATATATTTTCACTTGCATTAGAGTGAATTTTAACAAAGTGAAAGATTTGGAGAATTGCCATACACATTGATAGTTAATTAATCATATTAAACACATTATTAAACTCTCACCACTATAAATTCCCATATATATTGTTATTCATAAGTTACTAGTAAGGGTGAAACTCCATTTTCATTAAATGGATAAAAATGAATATACAAACCTTACATCTAAGAAACAAGATTTACAACTCAACCCTCCTAATCCATATTGTGCATGAGTAACAATATTCCTTCCTTCAATACTTGTAGTTTCTCCTTCCATTATGGAAAAAGGAGATATAGATGCTCCATGAATTTTATATGATTATCTAGATTACGTTTCATAAGAACAAAATCAAAAAATTACAAAAACTTACTAAGAATAGGCTTATTCTTCAAATTCAATCTAGTGAGCACCCCTCCAATTACTATTGTGGTTTCTTGATGATCATACTTGGAGATTATAGCTAGGACCTCCTTCTAACATATGTATGAATACACTTGATGATTGTGAGATTAGTAAGCATATTTATCCTTATTATGTCAATATAAAATTCATGAAAAGCTCCAATATTACCATATCATGAATATACCCACTATCAAGAAAGCTTTTTCCTATTATGGATATGATTTTCCCTTCCATTGAAGAGACCAAAAGGTTAAAGAGATTGCATATTTGAATAAAGAGATATTCCTTTGAACAATTGCATTACCTCCATTATGTACCAACTTTTCTCTATATTTTAGATGCATGAAGAGATTGATGACTTCATGATTTAATGTGTTCTAGCTCTACAAAAATCCTTACCTTAAGAATGTGAATAGTATAATCTTACTACCTTTGATAATCATCTTCCTAAGGATATCCACCTTGTGAGAAATTAATAATTTATCTATCTAAATGAATAACTTAGTCCTTTGATAATCTTGCAAAGATCATCCCAATCTTCATAGTGATTAGACACTATAATTTCATCCTTTTCACAACTCCTTAATTTTCCAAGTGATTAACAACCTTTTTATCTTCATAGTAAACATGTGAAGTTGTGAAATCCTCAATTTTTCCTACTACTAACCAACTCATCTCTAATATCCACTTCAATTTATAATTTATGACTTCTTAGACATTATTGCATTTATATATATCATAGAATCTCCTTCAATATCTAGATTTTTTTAATTTTATTATTCCCATAACTCAAGTCCTCCATGTAAAGCTTCAAACTTAGCTCATTGTTGGTTACATATTTAAAAATTACTCATAAGGGGACTCTTGCCTTATCTCTAATGATGCAACCTACACTTGAGGCCCTAATATTATTTCAAGAGGCCCCATCAAAATTCATTTTTTATCTTCCTCTCAAAAGGGATAATATATGTGTATCTTTGTGTATTTATACAATCTAGAAACATATATATGTATATATACATATATGCATATATAAACATATATATACACACATATGTATATATTAAAAAAAAATGCATGGATATGTATACTCACAAATTACATCAAAATGGAGATCCCCCCAACTCTAGAATAGAAACATTAGGGTACATTAAAGGATAAAGGGCCCCAAAAGAAAATTTAGTTCATCAATGTCCCTACTACCTATAAGGCTCTCATATCTAGTATGAGTGCTCTACTAGAATATTAAATGCAAAGAACCTACTATATATTATCTCACTCAACCCTTAACTTAGAGAGGAGTGAACCCTCCAAAAGGGGCCCAACTCTCTAGGGAGGCACCTACCATAAATAATAAAAATCAAGGGGTGATACACACCCCTCCATCAAGAAACAATAGAGTGGTGGATGCACCCAACCCAATTACTATATAGAGAGAATGGTAGTAACACATTCTCTTTTATAAGTGCTTCACTTCCTAGTTATGTATATATGTATATATACATAATTTTCTAATAAATTTGTAAGTGAATTATTTATGTATTAAAACTTTATCAAATTTTTTCTAACTTTATACTTTATTGCAAAATCCACTTATTATGCCAAGGGTATTGTAGTTCTAGTTAAGTATGTAGCCAAACCTCATTTTAAGTGCAATCATATATACTTGTTCCATACTAAAATGGGAAAGGAATTTGGTGTGCAACAAATCCAACCTACACAAGAAATAATAAGTAAATAGGATACAAATCTAAATATTCTAATTGATGTTGGGTTTGAATGAATTAAGAATACTAATGTTTGTGTTCCAAGGGAGGAATTATGAGGTGGCTTGTGTGCATGTAAGTTGCTAATACCAATTATTTACTTTAAAATAGTGATAAGGTCATCAAAAGACCTTAAGGAATATAAAGCTAATACTAAAATAGGAGAGGCTATTTTTTGAATGGAATGAAAATGGCATTCCCTTGCTAGAATAAAGATCATGTGTTTGTATTATCTCCCTTTTTGGGGGAACCAAATAGATTAGTGTGTTTCCTCATTCAATTTTATAAATGAATCATATTTATGAATAGAAAGCCCATACTAATCTTTCCTTTATCTATTTTTTAACTTATCAAGCTACCTTGGGTGCAAGCCATGGGTACTCCTTACAATATTTTAAAGATCTATAGAAGAAGAAGCTCAAAAATATAAAAATTTGTGCCCTTATCAATAATGGTTTTAGAGGCTAAAGTTTGAAGGCTATCAATATCACTAAAGTGTTTCTTTTAGTATCTTTCTATCTCATTTTATGAAAATTTTGTTTATGCCTACCTTTAATGAGCTAACTTTGTTAGGAACTTTGTTTGCCTATAAATTTAGTCATAATGGCACACCATATGACTTCACTATTTTTTTGTAAAATGATATGATAAATAAAGTGCATGATTGTTGAGATAAGAAGGAAGATCTTTATTATAGAATGATTGTCATTTTACACATACTAGAGCATATCAAGTATCTCAATGATCATCCCACTATTTGAGGTGCCATACACACAAGTACAATATTTTCTTGGTATTATTTCCATAGTGCAAAGAATTTCAACATCATGCACAACTACTCCTTTATGGATCAATGGGAAAACTATATAATCAAAAAATTCATTTAAGACTACCACTTTCCACATGTATTGGTCCCAAAATTACCTGATAGAAGTTTTGAATCATATTACCATATTATCAGTTTATATACTTGAATTTTAGAGGAAGCACCACTAAAGAAAAACACTATTATTCTCAATTAAGTGATTTTCTATCAACATTATGTAGAATTTGAGTTATAATGGCTCTTAAATGGAGTTGTTTTCATTACATCAATCACACTTGTGGACAACACCAATAGAATAACAATTGTCCTATGGTGGTTACTCAAAGGAAGAGAATTTAAGATAAAGGAAAAGGCACTATTTTGGATCCCTAATAAGGAAAATAAGACTAAGATATTTTAATTTTAGTTTAAGGAGGATAATTAGGAAAAAAGGAAAGTCAAGTGAGAACATTAGTAAAAATAGAGGAATATACTTTAAAGTTCACCCAACACCTAGTAGAATAAGTAGCACTTAACTGCTTCAATTTTGGTTAAGACCATCCCTACTATCCAATCCTCACCCTAGTCAAACCCCTCTAATATAAATATTACTAGCCAAATTCCAACCTCATATTTTTATAGATCAATGCAAAACCTACTTACTATGTACAATTTTAATACTGTCACATAGCAACCCCCACCTTCTTAGAAATCCACTCTACTACTAACCTTTAACTTTACCTTTCCTAGCTATGCACTTAAAATTTTATTCAATTAAATCTCCAATCATGGAACCAATTTTAGTCAGTTTATAAATATTTAAATTTCTCATCATTTTTTCTTTTATTTATACCTAGGTGTTTCTCTTGAATAAAATTAAGAGGGTCTTAAACACATATTTAATCATTACCTACTATGATGTAAACAATAGCATAAACATATTCTCCTTACTCACCATAATGTTGTAGCATGTAGAAATTACATTATATCTTGAAGAAACAATGTTTGAAAGTTGCGGTCATTTACCACTATAACCAAGCAAAGAAAGTAACACATGAATTAAAAAATCAAAGGCAAAACTTGTTACAATAGAAAAAATGCTAATATGATCACAATCCTTTGTAACCTATGTCATAAGTGTTAATATAGTCACTATAGTTTATGGCTTATGCCACCACCAAGATATGTCTTATTTAAAATGATATCTTGAGTAGACATCTAGACTTTTTCTTGGATACTGCACCTTCTGCCCTTGAGGACAATCTAATTGCACACATTAAATAACTTGAATCTTTGGTATAGTGTTTATTTCTTGCATAGGCTACTCCTCCAATTTGAATAATTTTAGTTTCCTCCTTTTTTAAATAGACCATGAAAAAATAAGTGTTTGGAGAACTAAAGGATGTGTAGGAGCTACCCTTTAAGAATGTGTATGTTAAAAGATGAACTTGTTGGAACCTTGAGCACAATCCAACATGATTACAGGGGCATGAGAAAGGATATGGATATAAGATAAAGTTTAAAATTCATCCTAATCCTTTACCCTAGATTGAGGGACACATGGCTCTTAAACACATCACCTTAAAGAATCTTGATTATGAAGTTATTTACATATTGATATTAGTGTCAACAAGTTAAAAAAAATTGATTACCAAATTACTATGGTAGAATAGGAAATAGAGTAGAAGAAAAAGGCATATGTATATTTATTCCCCTTGTTGGTCCATGCTATCTACACAAATTTAATCCAACATGATTGAGAAAAAGTTATACTTGAAACACTATTTCTTTAATCTATTAAAAGGCACACAACACTTTTTGAAAGGGTTACATCAATTACAAAAGTAATGAATAATAATGCCAAGTTTCTAGCTTACAATTTTTAAAATTTTATATAAATGACAACAAATTTTGAATGAATAAATCCTTATAGTTACCACTAGAGTTAGCAATATATTTCAAGAACAAGTGTTGATAAAGTCCAATATATGGAGCTTATTATCACATAAATTTTAGATGATTATTTAGAAGAAGATAAAAAGGATATTCCTATGGAATGATGTATTTTGAGGTATTTTTTCATATGCTTTGTAATATTGGTTGTGTTTGAAGGAAGGAATGTATTTTTACGTTGGGAGAATGTTAGCACCAAAAAGGGCCACTTTTGTGTTTTTCTTAATTTGTTAGTTAACCATCATCATTGTAAAGTAATTTGAATTTTCACACATAGTTTTGTAAGTGATGACTATATTACTTGTGAAGTGCACAAAGATTTACGTTAGAATTTATTATTACAAATCATAAATAACTCAAGTAAAGCAACTTTGTAATCATACATAAGAGCTCTATTCTTAATTCTAAGCAATCTACACAAAGTGTTAATTAAATAGACATGAAAGACTATATTTAATTAGAAAAATATATGTTTCTTTTTATTTGTGCAAATATTTTTATTTAAAAAGTGTTAATTAAATAGACATGAAAGACTATATTTAATTAGAAAAATATATGTTTCTTTTTATTTGTGCAAATATTTTTATTTAAAAATGCTTTACTATAAGTATAATTTAGTAGTTATTTGTTTGAATTGATGATTTAGGGCATGAGTTTATAATGAGAGTTTCAACCCCTTTTTATGATTTATGTGATACCTATGATTTTAATCCAATGTGTAAGATAATTATAATATTATGTTAATCATAAATGTAAGAAATTTAAGAATATATCTAATGGTTAATATCTAGTCCTCGTTTTTCAAATTCAATTTAGCCCATTTGCAAAAGTTTATTTTGTAGGTACTCCTCAAAGGAAAAAATACTAGTATGTTGTTCATTGAACAATTATATGTAAGATATCATCTAGTGGATGGTATCTAATAAATTTATCTTGGGTCAATATCTCTATTGTTGGTAAAGTAATCTTACAATAGCTAATAATTAATTAGTCTTTAATTAATTATTAGGCTAATTTATTCTCATGCACTAAAGCTAAGCTTAGGAGTGTTTTTATTCTTTTATTAGTTGAGCTATTATTAGATCATTATGTCTTATTGCATGAGATGTTGACACTTGTTATGATCTAATCCTTTTCTCATTTAGGGTTTTTCTCATTAAATCTTGATTCTCCTCTTGAGATTCTCATTTGAGATTGATTTTCATTTGTGTAGTTTTTTCTTGTTGAGGATATTGCATATTATTGTTTTCATCTAGCTTGTGTGGAAGGTGTCTTTGTTTGTTGTGTAGAGTAGTGCATTTCCCATGGAGCAGTGCCCCCTATAGCCAATGTTATAGCCGTTGAAAGTCTGCTAGCCACTAAGCAGAAATGGTTGCAGAGCTATTGACGGAAGCCGCTAGCAATTATTGTCAACTTGTGGTTGTTTTTTTTATATTTTTAAATCAAACTCCCCAAGGTTGCATGATCAACCAACACCCAACCCCAGGGGCTAAATTTTTTTTTTTTTGCAAAAAAGACAAAATTAGGAAAAATTGACATAACTTTTTGCTCAACTATCAAAATTTGTCAAATGAGATATTATCGAAAAGCTAGTTTTGAAAAAAAATTAATGGTGCTAGTATTTTTTCAGATTTGTTATTAGTGCTTTCTATAGCCTTTCAAATTTAGATGTGTTATTTTCACACCTAAGCTCATAACTTTTGATCAGTTTATCTATTTTTTGTGATTCTAGTAGCATTGGGATGGTCTTAGAGCTCTTCATAGCCATCAATGCATTTTTTATAATTTCTCTCCAAGTACATTTTATTTAAATTTTGGTGTTTTCAACTCTAGTAAATTACTTGGATGTTTAGATCCTATAAACTTTTTGTTTGTGTGAGATGACTTATTTTAGGTTATTCTATATGTATTTCTAGTATTCTATCCTATTTGGGAATTTTAGAAATATTTTGTAAGAACATTCTCTTTTGTAGATGCACTAAGATAACTTGTGTTAGTGTATACTTTTTGGGGATTTTTCACATCCTGTTGTGTTGGAAGTTTAGGGAGAGTGTTAGAAGCCGGCAAGATGAGCATGAGGAAAAAGAAAAGGTAAATAAGGATGTTTTTTTAATGTTGTCATTGATGGAAACATTGTAACTTATGTGAAGATTTTGGTTGTAGACCATTTTGATCAATTCTAACAGGTTGGTGAGTTGTTGAGGAAGACATTTTTGCATAGTGGTTTGGTCTAGTAAAGATGGTTGTAATGGTAAATTGACTAAGTGTCAATATTTTTGATTCCATGTAACAATGCATCTTTTTTGGGGTCTGCACCAGTCCACAAATGAAGGTTTCACTCTATGCTTCTAAAATTATTTTTTTGGATGTTAGATGTATCTAATTCCAAGATTTCATCATGTTTTGACAATTGGATTGAAAGTTATGAGTAACAGAAGTTCGGCCTACAAAATTACAGTTATTCTCTATGTAGTGCATTTGTGTGGGAGATTTTGCACTCCTCCGTGAATGATTCTTTGGCTTTGCGCTTTTGAGGATAAGTTTCCAAATGGTAGTAGAGTATGAATTCAAGTTGGCATTAATTTTTGAGGTCCACATGTTGAGATGTGGCTACACAATTGAAGGAGCTTGCTATTAGGTATTATGTCATGTCGACCTAACAAGTTTGATGTTATGTGAAGGGAAAATAAGTGTTGTAGTCTTATGTGGGATCTAATATAGGTCCATGCAAACCTACTTTAAGTTATTTTGAGTTTTGAATCTTGGCACAAGATATATATGAAATTTTTAAATCCAAGTTATATATTGGGCATTACATCTAATTAGGCTGACCTAATTGATGTTAGGGTTGATGTGAATATATATGTTGGATCATGTAGGTGTTTTGATGAATGAGATAAACATATGATGTGTATTATGAAGATCCTACATGTCAATATTATCAGAGAAATGCAAATGTAAACTTTGTGAATGTTGAGTAGAAGATTGAAGTGATGCAAATGCAAAACAAAGAAGAGTGGTATATCTGATTTAGATGAAGTGTGTAAAGTCAGATTATTGAGCTTTATCAAAACTGTATTCATGCATATGAAAGATGCAATTTTAACAGTTCAAAATAGACTATGAGCCACCATCTCTCTTCTATCTTTTTTCTCTATGGACAGTCAGTCCACTTTGATAGTGAGTCCACCTATAGTGAGCACTTATGTAAATATACTATAACTAGTTATAATATATTGTGACTAATCCTCATCATGGTTTTCCCATTTTGGGTTTTCCATGTAAAAATCCTAGTGTTCATGTTTTATGTGATGTACTTGATATTTCATGCTTTCTTTCCTTACTACAGTTGAATATGCTTTGGTAATTGGATGTTTAGTGTTTGAATGGTTTAAGAGAATTTTGGTTCACTCCCCCCCTCTCAATATTTTGGGTGTTCAACAATTGGTATCAAAGTTTGGTTCCTTGGAAGGAGCTTAACCACTTTAGGAAGATCTTGGAGATTGAACACATGGCTAATAGAAAAATTCTTACTCCTCTGAAAGAAATTCTAATAGTTGGAACTAATGGCACTTTCAAAATTTTCAAATTTTGAGTGCCCATGATGAAAAAAATTGATTTGCACACTCAAAAGTACACCTGAAAAATCTGCCCCAGTGACCTACTTTGGAGGGTCATAATTCAGAGCTAGTTAACTTTTCATGCAAAATCCCTTGGTGAGCACATACATTTCTCATATGTGAACATGCCTACTCAATTTTAGCCTCCTATGATGAGTTTTGACAAGGTTTCAAAATGACAAGTTGGAGGGTTCTTAGACTGTTTTGTTGTTTGCATACTCTCAGTCCTATGAAGTGGCCTCCTGTTTAGATTTATATTTCATAGTTGGATAATCATCATGAAAAATTGATTGGTTCTTTGCATTCCCCTCATATTTATATGCTCCCTAGTCTAGTTTCAGAGCCACGGGATCAAGTTTGATATTTTTACCAAGTCAAAAGCAAAGGCAGTTTGTCATATTTTGACATCTGAATGTTTCAAGGTGGTCATTTTTTACCCTTAATATCTTGTGATGAATTTGGATTGAAGGGAATCCCTCTTGCACACATAGTCAATGGACCTAAATGATTTACTGTCTCCAGTAGTAGCTTCCTAGAAGATGATTTAATAATTTTTCAAGGAGGTGACTCAGTGTGCTCAAATTAGTTTCTTATAGGTGCAGCTACAGAAAAGTCTAACTAAGCCACTTTGGATATTAATATCTTGCAACTCAAGATGAATTTTTTAAAGCCATTTAGTGCACTGAGTTCTTGGTTCAAATCTCTACATGTCTAATTAGTTTCGCAGCTCTTGGATGAGTTTTGATGGGTTAATTAATGTGTTGCTGATTATGACAAGGCCAAAATTGGTGTTCCAAAAAGTTTTAAATTTTTAAATTCTAAGGGAAACCCATTTCTTATTTTGATCTAAAATTTTTCCATCTTCATTTTCATCAAAAATGGAGGTCATATGATACATTATTTTTATACATTTTAGTTGTGGTGAAGGCATCCGGCGGGCCAGTTTACAAAGGAGGTCCTAGAAATCTTTTGGTGATGCAAGTTTTGAGGAAATGGGTTTTCTCTCTATAATTGATTATGGCCACGGAAAAAATCTTAGCTCCAAAGGTCACTATCTATGTGCAGTGAAATTTCTCCATTTGGCCTACAAGCATAATTGAAATTTGTAATTTTTTCAATGTTTCAAATACTAATGTTTAAAATATTTAAAATATTTTAAATGTTGTGCAAATGTGAAAAATGCATTTAGGGAAAAAATAGAATACATTTCCAAACGTTTTCTATCAAAGCAAGTTTAATTATTGCTTTTGATTGGCTCAAACGCGGCTTTCACGAAGTTGCACGCAAAACTCATCGTCGATCGCTAATTTGATTCGTTTTTCCCATTTGATATTGGCAATCAACAATGGAAATTCGTCTTCATCACCCATCTCAGATTGAGTTGTTTTCTTCCTCATCATATTGGCGATGAGCAATATTACATCCTCTCTATGGCTTATCGCTATTTGCTTCTTCATTTTCTAGTTGCATTAGCGATATGTGATGGTTGTTGGGCTGAGTTACTGTAATGTGTGGTGGGACCATGAGAAGCATCTCTAGTAGTATTTGAGGGAAATTTTAAAAGTATGTGAAGGTAAATCAAAGGAAATTGCGCGGGTAAAGCAAGAAGGCATTTTACAGCTGGTGAATGAAATCACGTTTTTGAGCTTTCAGACATCTTTTGGGGGTCCATTTGAGCTCAAATTTGTTGTTCCAAGTTTTAATTTCATCCCATGACCATTCCTAATACTTGGCTAGAAATTTTAAGCATATTTATGATGAATTTTGGTTGCCAGAATGGTCAAAAACGCCCAGCATTGCCAAAAAACGACCTTCACATTTTCTCTTGCTATGGCTGCAATAAGTGTTGCCAAGGTTCATGGAGAATCAGGAAGCAAGACGTAAGGATTAGTAATCATATATCTCTTATCGCAGATTTGAAGGTTTTATTCCACATTAGATCCGCGATGGTGCGATGGAGTGCTTCTTGTCGCACATCGCGGATCTCCTCATATTGTTCACTGTATCAACAATTGGCGATGAGACAGGGCTGCATGGTTTTTATCAGGCATCGCTATTTAATGTTTTCATTTTTCTTTCTATTAGCGATGTGCAATGATGATTCGTAAGTACTCGGAATACATGAATGTGGTGGGCCTGTGGCATGTTTTTAAAGTTATCACTTGATAAT
The DNA here is from genome assembly GCA_007258455.2 of Sequoia sempervirens. Classification (NCBI taxonomy): domain Eukaryota; kingdom Viridiplantae; phylum Streptophyta; class Pinopsida; order Cupressales; family Cupressaceae; genus Sequoia; species Sequoia sempervirens. The sequence goes on along the minus strand of VDFB02358134.1, from coordinate 8,076,472 downwards.
TTTAACAATGAAAGGGAATACTGCTGGAAATTAATGTGAGGGTAAATTAAAAGATTTTACAAATAAAATTTTATTTGTTGTTGGGAAAATAAAAGTGAAATATAAGTGCATGGGTAATAAAATTTTATTGCTCGAGTGAAATGAATCAAAAGTTTCTCTACTGGAAATTTAAAATATAAAGGCCTGGGTAATATTTTTATTTGCCTAATAAGATGAATTTAAAAGCCTGCATGGATATAAAAGTAAAATTTTAAAATGATGGGAAATAAAGTGTAAAGCAAATGTAAAGGGCTTTGTATTGCTGAGTGAGAAGAAGGTAAACGAACAAGTGGAGATTTTTACAGCAAAATGATGAAGGAGATTGAATATTTTTACGGAGAGCTTCTATTCTATTCTTTTACAAACATATTTTTGCAGTTGCAAGGGAATAATGCGGAGTGGATATTTTCTATAGCAGGGCATAGAGAATGATGAGTCTTCTAGGTGGGAATAATTTTCTGTTTGAAGGCAAGTGAATGCAAGAAGCGTGAAAACAGATTGCAAATTGAAAATTCTTCATGAGCTAGAGGTGGTTACTAATCAACGAGGAGGAATGTGTCAGATGTCTATTGAGGATCTCCACTTAGGGTTTTGCATTTTTCCTTAAGTGCATATTTTTTAATTCTTTCTAGAGGTTGCTCATTCTTTTATGTCTCACGGGAAAGCATATTTCATAACAAAGTTTAAAATGTATTGTTGGTTTTAGGTTTCTAAAGTTTTTTTTGAGTCATGTAATGAAGAACTTGTGTCGTGTGAATTGTGAATGTGAGTAATTAAATAATAAAACACACAAAACCAATGAAACGTATTACATTAGAGAATTGAAGCACATAATTAATCAAATTCAAAACACAATCAATCACTAAAACTATTCCATTGTTTCCTATCTCTAAGGAATCCTTGGATTATAATGGCTCTCAAATTTTGCTTGCACTATGACTTTCAGAATGACAACCTAGGGAATGGAATGTTGTAAATGCAAGAAACTTAATCCCTACATGATTTGATAAATGTATGATAATGCTATGATGATGTGATGTTAATGTTGTTGTGATAAAGATGAAGATTATGCTATGATAATAATGCTAAATTATATGGTGGAAATGTTGTATAAAAACTAAGATGATAACTAAAATGCAACTATGAAACTAAGCCATGAATCTAAATTAATATGATACTACAATGCTCAAATGATAAATGCTAAATTGCTCTAAATGCTCTCATAGAATTTTTGTAGAGTAAGTTTGCTCAAGATGGGATGCCAAATGCTGGAGAATGATGTTGTATTTATAGGAATTCCAAGGCATAAAATGATGTGGCAACAACCAACGGTCAAGATTTCAGCTAGAGAGATTAATGGTGGAGAAGGAAGAAGTTAGAGGGAATCGTGGAGGATGTTCCCTTTAAAAGAGCACCATGCCAAGTGTGAGGGAGAATGAAATGATGGAGAGAGTCAAGTGTCCAAAGTTTGTTTTGGAATTGGTTGAGGATAATTGTAATTTAAATATTAGAAATTACATGTGACACTTGATGAGGTGGCAAGAAGAAAAGTTGGAGACGTGCCTAAATTCAAATTGGAAATTTAAATTTAGTGAGAAGATTATTAATTAAATAAAGAAAACTATTGGAATTTGTTTATTTAATTAAAATTAGAGGAATGTGATTTAAGATTGTAGAATTAGAAAAGTGTGAACTATATAAATAAATTTAGAATTTATTTATAAATAGATGAAATAAGAGATTTATTAATTAAATAACTGGTATTTAATTAATTATCTTGACTGATTTTAGGTGTATAGATTTTTCCCCTCTTTGAAGTAATGTGTTTACATGTTACTTGAAAGAAAAATTTGTTGTTGATGCTGAAAAAAAATTGATATGCCTCAAATGTTGATTTCCAAGTGATGACGAATATATGCCCCCTCAGGAGATAAATCGATGAATTTTTAGGATTTTTTAAATTTTTTGATATTTTGATGATTTTCTGATGATTTGATGATGGTTTTTAAATTTTATGATATCTCAACGATTTATCTCCAGAAAAAAAAAATGATGTTGAACCTGTCAAGTGATGATATCATGAATTAAGCCCCTTTTGAAAAATAAAATAAATCAATCCCACCAAAATCCCATTTAATTAGCCTTTAAAAGGTTAAAAATATGGATTATATGTTCATTTGTGCATTTTAATTTTGAAATTTGAGAGTGATTGAGCAATTTGAGAAAGATGGCGGTTCCCTACCACACACACCGATTCGAGCACTTGCGATGTCACAACCACCCGGCCACGGATGGACCACCGGTATGTACCCTGGAAAACCTTGTGATTTTTGAAATTCATTTTTCCTACATTTTTTCATGTTTAAATTTTACTTTTCACGTCTTAGTGCATAGGAACACCGATGTAGCGCATTGAATGACTATTCTAGCGCATCTGGTAGATTAGCACATAGGGTTAATTTTGTAGCACATAGATGCTAGACTTTAGCGCATATAGGGAATTAGCACTTAGAGTCAATTTTTTAGTGCATACAATGAATGTTCTAGTGCATATGGTTTATTAGCACATAGGTGATGTGATTTAGTGCAATAGGTCAATGTTGTAGCGCATAGAATCATTTAGCGCATTGATAGAGGGATTTAGCGCATTGATGCAGTTTGATTGCGTATACGGTGATTTAGTGCATAGAGACTCTATTACGGTGCATCTATGAAATTTTTTGGTGCATATATGAAATTTTCTAGCGCATCCATGGTTTTAGCGCTTTGAATTACTATTTTAGTGCATCGATGAAATTTAGACCAAATTGATGAATTTTAGCTTAGACGCCTCATTTTTTATGATTTTTTATCATGTCAGCTATTGATTTGATGATATTTGATGATGTTGATAGATTAGATGATGATTGATCTCATGATAGGTGAGATTCAATGATAGATTGTTGATGATTGACCTCATGATAGGTGAGGATCAATGATAAATTGTTGATAATTGACCTCATGATAGGTGGGGATCAATGATAAATTCTCATGAGATTTGATCAAAGTCTCATCAGACCTGATTAGGTTGATAGGTTGATTGGTGTTGATTGATTGATTTGTTGACTTGCGATATGTTATGATGATAGGAGCCTTCGTCAGTCCTACAGATTCAGGATCACTTCTCGAGGACTTGGGATTTGATTCCACATTTAAATCAAGCTGATCTAAATGTGATTGGCCTATGTGGATTGACTTCATTGATTGGCATGCCCCAACTTATGATTAACAGGGGACTTCTGACCACTCTAGTAGAGAGGTGGCATAGCGACCACAACACCTTTCATTTTCTGACTGGTGAGATAAGAGTGACTCCAGAGGATGTTTACCACATTTTGAGGACTCCAGTCATCAGGGAGCTAGTTGTATATGATTCCACTGAGCAGAGAGGTACAGATGCACTATGGAGATTGTTCAAGGATGATCAGATTTACAATTACAAGATTCTCTGGTAAGAGATGGTTAGTGCATATGCGACATTGTCGTGTGTTCTTGTTGGGTTTATTGGAGGATTTTTATGTCTCGATTGTAGGTTGAAGGGACTTTTAGTTGGATGGGGCCGGATACTTAAGAGTATGATTACACAAGGTACCAAATATGCTTGGGGATCATGCATGCTTGCCCATCTATACCACGATCTTCATCAGGTGGTCTATCTTAGAGGCGCCAATTTATCAGTTGGGGTCACACTTTTGCAGATATGGGCATGGGAGCATATAGACTCGTCCAATGGCAAATAGACAACGACTAGCAGGGAGGCCCTATGTTCACACATATACAGTTCCAGTTGTCTAGTATAAGCTGGGAAAACTAGAGTACTGGAGGAGAGTACTGGATGATCTTGAGACAGTGACATGGTGGCCCTACTTAGACTTCGAGCAGTGGCCAAAGGATGATACTGAGATGTCGTTCTTGTGCTCGTCTATGTACCTGATTGGGAGGAAATAATTTATTATTGAGAGATTTGTGCTAAGGAGGGTACTGCGATAGTATGGCAGGGTACAAGGCATGCCTCAGGGAGTGGCTCATTATGCACAGCGATGACAGGATACATCAGAGTGGGGACCTTTTTTATCATATGATGTTGCAGTTGAGGAGTACCAGGGTTTATAGGTTATTAGTTGGGATTATCATCCAGAGATTATAGAGGTTCCCATATCTGAGGAATATGCACAGTACTTCTTCTCACATCCATTCCCATGGATATCCAGTCCTAACGAGCTGGTACCACTATTAGATGATGATGAGAGGGAACTGCCACATGGACATAGACGAAGGAGAGATGGAGGAGATGAGGAGGAGGAGCATGCAGAGAGCAGTGATGATGGAGATGATGGAGGTGACGGAGATGGTGATGGGGGTGATGGAGATGGAGGTGAGGGTAGTAGAGGAGATGAGGGTGGTGGAGGGCCAGTGATAGATGTGTTGGACTTCAAAGTGCCTCGGAAGAGGCGATCACTGGTAGCTATAGCACAGTAGCATGTGCAGATTAGATTTCCCTCATAGCAGCAATAGACACAAATAATTGTATTACAAGTCTAGGTACAGACTCTGTAGGGTCAACTAGCACAGGTGTAGGCTTTACTACAAACATAGACCCAGGCCCAGGCTCAGACACAGGCACAAATTTCTACCCTCACAGTAGAGAGAGGCACCTTGAGGTAGCAAGTTGAGCAGGCAGGGGGTAGCTGAGGGTACCGGTAGAGAAAATTACTTTAGAGAGGTATGGTGCTCCACCAGGGAGGTTGAGTTCTACAAGATAAAGTATCACGGGGTGTTTCCTCCAAAGTGTTGAGAGAGCTATGTGTAGTCTTCCTGTCGCACTCACTCCAAGACTACCAACAAGGGTGTTACAAGACCTCCACGCAGGGATCTAGGTGTAGGGGCATCAGGTGCAACAAGAGGTGCAGGTCCAGCATCGTCTGGGGGGAGTAGCACATAGGTCCATTGTTGATCATAGATTTGAGACATGATGTGTACTTCTTGATTCAGTTGAGACATAATGATGCACTACCATTTTTTATGATGTACCTCTTTAACACATTTGGATATCATTTGTATACTTGACATTATGATTTTGAGGTTATATGACATGTGGCAATGATTAGAGATCTATATTTCTATATGTGATTTATGATGGATGCATTTTATTTATGTGTTTATGATGTTCATATGATGCTTATACAATGCGTTAATATGTTTATTCTTATATGATGCTATGGTTGATGTATGGATGTAAAGGTGATATGATAATGCATGATTCATATTCCTAAATGCTTTATGGATGATGTGTTTATGCTATGTGAGATGGAGTTGATTATGCAAAGGATATGTGATGTTTATGTATGTTTATGTGATGATTATGTATGGATGTAATAATGATATGATGATGTATGGATGATGATTCTATATGTTCTTATGCATGATGTTTGTATACCTTGTGATGGATGTAAATGAAATATGATGCCCCTTATGTTTTTGTATTTTCTCAATGCAAATATATGATACTATATGCAATGAATTTTGATTATGCAAATGAGATGCAATGCACTTCTTTTTGTGTTTTCTGATGCAAATATTATGATGTGATGCATGGATAAATGAATGATGATATGCAAATGATTATGCAACTACATGAGAATGATATGTTTTTTTTAATGTCAAGTGTACTCAATCTATTAATGATAGAGATAACCTCATTTTTGAAAATTTGTTCCAGCCTTGGAAAACCCATAAATATAGATGCAAACTAACGTGGATGCAATCTAAGTTAACTATGCAGATCTAATATACAATTTTTTTCATCATAACAGTTGATTTTTCATACTTGTTAACATCATTGAGCCTTTAAAATGTTGAACTTGTGAGTACAAACATCGATGGTATAATTAAACCATGATGACTTGAGTACTACTTCCATGATTTTTGATATTGCAAGTTAACACAAGCATCTAGGTATAATTAGACTGATATGACCTAAGCATTCCTCGTGTAAACAGACAAGATTTAATCATTTTCCTATGCAAATTTGGAATGTCATTAGTGATACTTTGTAGAGCACGTCTAGCGATAATTTGCATAGTAATACAAACAGCAGACAAAGGAAATATCATTCTCCTTCCTAGCTCCTCTAGTCTAAGACATCATTAAGGTACTCCAGAGAAATGATAACAAAAATCAAAGTACAACAATTGAACATTCATGCTAACATGATAAAGCCATGATTCAAAAGAGCAACATCCATTTAGATTTGCTTTGATTGATTAATTTTAGCTATTTGATTTTGGATGGTTGATGTTTTTGTTTAACTACTATTTTGTTTATAGTTTTAAGCTCAAAGTTTATTTTCCCCCAGTGAATTCATGATTTTTCCCTCAATCTAGGGTGAGACATGACCGCGATGCCATAATATGCACATGAGGTTCTCCTGATGACAAGTAAAATCATGGAAAAAGTGAATGGTCGGCATGCTCAAATAGATGGAAAAGCTAATCTATCAAAAATAGCGCCCGTTGCCAGGTTTTCACTACTTGTTTTTATTGCACTTTTTCAGATTATATGATTTTTTTGATTTTTCACTCTCTTTTTTTAAATTTTTCTCTTTTTTTCTTTTTTGTATTTTTCTCCTTTTTTTCTTTTTTTTGTTGTCACCAAGACGCCTATTTTCCAAGTTTTCATCAAGGTGACTATTTTTTTAAGGAAATTTTCTATTTTTTTTATATTTTTTCAAGACTTTTACTAATGCACTAGATGAATTAGGTGTAGAACTTCTTGAGATGCAGGTTGTTGATGGGTTCTTTGAACATGTCCCATTTAGGTGTGGACAACTTATATGCTCATGATCCATAGACTAATACAACGACAAAGGGACCTAGCCATTTTGGTTCAAACTTCCCATTCTTCTCTTGATCCTATTGGTTACGGGGATTTTCTTTCAAGACCAATTCACCAACTTGAAATGTTCTTGGTTTGACCTTGTGATTGTAACTTCTAGAAATCCTCTACTGATAGGCTTCCAAGTGATCAACAACTTGCTAACAATGCTCATCCAACAATTCTAACTCTTGTAGCCTAAATACCTGAAAATTTTCATCTGAAATGATCCCCTTTAGTGACACACAAAGTGATGGCAGCTCAACCTCAATAGGTAGAATGTCCTTTGATCCATAGACTAAAGCATAGGGTGTAGCTCATGTTGGGGTGTGGATACGAGTTTGATAGGCCCACAAAGCAAGGTTTAGTTGAATGTGCCAATCACGTCTAGCATCGTTGACAATTTTCTTTAAGATTTTGAAAATGATTTTGTTTGAGGCCCCTGCTTGGCCATTTCCTTGAGGGTATTATGGTGTAGAAAATTGATGTTGGATATGAAACCTTTCAAAAAGTTATTGGACATCCTAATTCTTGAAAGATCTACCATTGTCAGTAACAATGGACTAAGGAATGCCATATCAACAGATGATGTAATTGAGGATAAAGGATGCAATTTTTTTCCAGTGATGGTAGTCAAAGGAACAACTTCAACCCACTTTGTAAAGTATTTTGTGGCCGTGATGATGAATTTGTGTTCATTTGACGAAGGTGGAAGAATTTTACCTACAAGGTCCAGTCCCCACTAACAGAAAGGCCATGTTGATGCAAATGGTTGTAGCTCTTGTACTAGTGCATGTATCAGGTTTCCATGGACTTGACATTTTTGGCACTTCTTGACAAATTGAAATGAATCCTTCTCCATATTAGGCCAATAATACCCCAAACGTAGGATTTTTTTAGTGAGAGTTAGACCACTTGAATGTGTGCCACAGATACCTTCATGAACCTCATGTAAAGTGGTTTCATCTTCATTACGTTCAAGACATCAAAGGAGAGTACCATCAAGACCTCGTCGGTAAAGTACATCGGCTATCAAGGTATGTCGAGCTGCTTGTCGAATAAAGTTTCATTTTTGGTTTCAGGATAGATCTGGTGGTAGGGTATTGTCTCATAGATAGGTGTATATTTTCCCATAGATAGAAGCATCAGCTTCGACTAGATGGTATATGACTTGGGATTTAGGGTTATCATAGGCGGGGTTAAACAGTTGTTCCACCATGAACTCATAATAGGCTCATTTTTCATGTATATGTAGAAGAAAAGCAATGGTAGCCGTAGCATCAGTAGCTTTTCAATCCCGTCTTGGAATCTGCTCAAATTTATCTATATAAATTACTTCTTGAAATCATCGACCATTCTTTTATATGGCATCAATTTTTCATCTTTTGTCTGGTAATCATCATTCACTTGATTTACGACTAGTTGAGAATCACCATAGACATGCAACTTTGCGATTTTCCACTCTATTGTTGTCTTGATACCAATGATCAATGCTTCATACTCAACTGTGTTATTAGTACAAGGAAACATTAACCTATAGGACTTTGGAATGGTGTGTCATTGAGGCGTGACAAATAATATTCCTACGCCTGATCCATGTTGCATGTAAGATCCATCAAAGTATAACATCCACTTTTGTGTTGATACTATTAGAACATCTGCATTTGGAAACTCAATGTTCATGGGATGATCATCTGGAAATGGTGCTTCAGCTAATTGATCCACTATGGCTTGACCCTTGATTTCTTTTTTATCTACATATTGGATGTCAAACTCACTCAATATCATTACCCATTTGGCTAACCTTCCTGTCAAGGCAGCTTTGTTGAGTAAATACTTCAATGGATCATTTTTTTCTATGAGTTTGATGGTGTGGGTTAACATGTAGTGTCTTATTTGTTGGGTAGAAAATACTACCATAGGAAATATTTTTCAATAAATGTGTAGTTTATCTCATATCCATTCAAGGTTTTGCTGATGTAATAAATAGACCTTTCTTTTCCTACAGAATCTTCCTATGCTAGTAGAGTGCCCAAAGATACCTCTATTGTTGCTATGTAGAGTAATAAAGGTTTTCCTTCAGTTGGTGGTACCATTATGGGAGGTGACATTAGATACTATTTCAATTGACTAAAAGTTGCTTCACATTTTTCATCCCATTTCAAAGAAATGTTCTTGTGTAGCAAGTGATTGAAAGGATGAGTTTTATCTACCAGTTGTGCAATGAACCTCCTCATAGATTGGAATCATACCTGTAAAGATCTGAGTTGACTGATGTTTTTAGGAGGAGGTATCTCCATGATGGCCTTGACTTTCATAGGATCCACCTCAATGCCTTTAGCTGATACAATATATCCCAAAAGTTTAGCTAATGTCACGCCAAATACACATTTCTTGGGGTTTACTCTCACATTGAATTTCTCCAATTTGGTGAAGATTTTTTCAAGGATTTCCAGATGTCCTTCTCTAGTGTATGATTTTTCCAATAAGTCATCTACATAATCCTCCATAAAGGTGTGCATCATGTCATGGAAGATAGTGTTCATCGCACACTAATAGGTAGCCCTAGCATTTTTCAACCCAAAAGGCATTACATTCCAACAGAAAGTACCCCATGGACATGTGAAAGCAATTTTCTCTTGATCTTCTAGTGCTATTTTTATTTGATTATAACCTAAAAACCCATCCATGAGTGAGATAATTTCATGTCTAGCTCTCAGATCTACAATAATGTCAATGTTAGGTAAAGGGAAATCATCTTTCGGGAAATCCCTATTGATATCTCTAAAATTCATACATATCCTAATGCTATGGTCAGGTTTAGAAACTAGTACAATATTTGATATCCACTCAGCATAATCAATAGGTCTGATAAATCCAGCATCCAATAGTTTCTTCAATTTAGATTTCACCAAAAGAGCAATGTGAGGATGCACTTTTCTCAACTTTTGCTTCACTAGCTTTACTCCTGGTGGTGGGGATAAGTGATACATGATGAGCTCTAGATCTATTCCTGGCATGTCAATGTAGGACCAAGAAAATTTTATTTGTCTCTCCTCAAAGAAATTAGTGAAGCTTGGTTTTTCTTCCTCTTCCATGGATGCTGCGAGTTGTAGAGTCTTGACTATTTCAGCTATACCAATGTTGATGGATTGTGTGGGCTCAACCAGCACTGAAGATCTCCCCTGATAGTGCTCGAGAAGAGTGCCAAATCTTCCATCTCTCAGTGCTTCAGAGAGGTTTTCACCTTGAGATGTGCTCTTTATTTTTACTTCTTGATCTAATACTGCCATTAAATTGTTTTCACCATTAGATCTACTTTTGATATTCATTTTTTAGCTGGAAGATTTGGTACTCCCCTTGTCTAAAGCTTCATTATGAGATTCACTGGTGGAACATTTTTCAGGATCATCAGAGCAAAGGAAGTTCACAATGGCATCATCATTTGGAAAGACAGGTATGTTAAGAAGCTCAGTTTGGTCCCAGTCAATTAGTTCAAGGTGTACCAATGGAAAGGAATCATTAGATTGACTAAGGTCAAATGGGGTGAGTTTCATGATGGAAACGTCATCAAAGTGTCCAATAGAAAAATTGAGGTCTATGATATTACTCTCTTTCGAAGTATCTATCTCGCTCAAAGTCTGATTGTCTTCATTTAGTCATCGATATGTTACGATCCAATTTCAATTGGTCTAGAACTCGAGCTTTGTCCCTTCATATCTATTGGTGCATGCCTTTGTATTACATCAATTTCTTTTTCATGACAAGATTCTTCAAAGAGGGAATCCCATTAATACTCATTGGAATCTATTTCAGAACTATCTCTGAATTGGAGGATTCTTTCAACAATCTGCTACTTGGTTTCTTCCTTTGACTCTTCTTTGTATCCTAGCCTTGTTTTGTCCTTGGAATTCATTATGATGGGTTGAATTGGTTCAACAATGCCTTCTTTTCTTTTACCAATAGGACCTTTTCCTTCATATCCCATATTTTCTAGGATTTTCTTCCCTTTCCCATATTGCTTTGTTTGTACATTGGAGGGTGATTCTTGTGATTGTTCTTCATCTTTGTATAACCAATTCAAAAAATCATTGTCTTTTGATTCATCCACTAGGGTTCCTTGTTTTACAAACTTTCCATCAAAGAGTGTAGTTGGTTCTGAGTATTGTTGTTTTGATGTGGATGGTTGTCCATATGACTTAGGAGAAGATAGCGGTTGTGAAAGACACAATAATTGCTCAAATGAGTATTCCTCCATGCCTTTGTCTTTTAACTAGATCTTTTTCTCAAATTGTTTTGATAATGAATTAAGTTGACTTTCATGATTTGATGAAGTAGAATCACCAACACCTTTTTCTTTTGATTGAACCTTTTCCTCAAGTTTATTTGATGAAGAATTTGATTGAATTTCATTACTTGATGGAGTAGAATCACTGATACCCTTATCTTTTGATTGGTCTATTTTCTCAACCCATTTTGATGAGGAATTTAGTTGTCTTTCATTGTTGGATGAACTAGGAGTGTGAGATTCCCTGTTATATGGCACAAAATTATCTTGAGTTGTTTTGAGTGTGTTACAATATTGGGGATTGTTAGAGTTAGCTGAAATTGTGATTTCTTGTCCATTGAAAGGAAATTTCAAACACTAATGATACATTGATGGAGCTACTTGCATCTCATGAATCCAAGGATGGCCCAAGAGTATATCGTATGTCAAATCTTTGTCCAGCACTTGGTAGATTATATCTTTTACCACCAGTCCCACTTGAATTGGTAACAAAATTAATCCTTGGGAAGATCTATCTTCATCATCATGGGATTTTATTATTATTTTCCTTCTAGCATCAATTGCATTTTCTAAATATCCAAGTGCACAAATAAGTTTTAAAGTACAAATATTTAAGCCAGCTCCACCATCTATTAGAACACATTTGACCTAATGTTTGTGAATTAAACCTCAATGTGGAGAGCACCATTGTGTGGATGGTTGAGTGATACATCATCATTTTTAGAAAATGATAGGCAATGAGGTGCAGTGAAGTGTCCCACCATAGCTTGGAATTGACAAACTTCCAGATTATTTGGTACCATGGTGGCTACTAGAGCTTGTTCTAGAATCTCCTTGTGAGCTGGTGAAATTTTGGGGAGTTCCAATATTGATATTTGAGCTAGTATTTTCTACAATTGATCAACTATGTTGTATTGTGTTGCACGGGCAGTAGGTGTTTTAGATGTAGCTCCTTTCAATATGACTTTGGCTTGCCCTCTTCTAGTTGCATTGACTGGTAAATTGTCTTGATTTTCTCTAATTTTAATGACATTAATCTAATTATCAATTGCTACAAATTTTTTGATCAAATTTATTGCTATGGTGTCATTGATTTGATGTGATTTTGTGTTCATGTCATGAAGATGTGTTTCAGCTGTAACAATGCTTTGTTCATGCTCAACTGTGATGTCATTAATTTGATTATCAGCTGCAATAAGATCTTGTTTTTCATGGGTTTGATTATCAACTACTTTGATATAATGAATGGTAGAATCATAAACATAGTTCACATTTTTTCCTTTGATGTTTGATGAAGAAGATTCCCCTTTTTATAATTTGGTAAAGGATTCTTGAATGCTCCATGATCAGCATTTGTTTGGGGTCCTTCTACAAATATTTCCTTTCTATCAATCAAATCTTGTACCAAATGTTTCAGTTGCATGCAATCATTTGTCTTGTGGCCTTTGTTTCTATGAAAGTCACAATAATGAGCATCATTCCACCATGAAGGTTTTACTCTTGGTTCCCAATCTCTTGCTTCTGATAATGTTATAACTTTCGCTGCAAGAAGCTCCTTTAATGTTGATTCCAATGACTATCCCAAAGGTGTGAATCTTCTTTAATTTGAGGATGTTTGATATGGTGGTGGTTTGGATTCAACATTGCTTGGATTATTGTTTTGATTGGTTTTTTGGTTGGTGTTTTGGTTGTTGGTTGGATTGCTCTTTTGATTAGTCTTATTGGCAGTTGTTGTCAAGTTAAATACCGTTTTTGCATTTTGTGTTTCAGCTAAAGCATCATTGTTACCAACATTCTTATTCCTTTGCCAAAACTTTGGTTTATCATTGCTGTTATAATTGTTAGAGGAGTTTGTTGAGTTGTTTTCATTGTAATTTTTTATGACTCCTCTCTTGACCAAGGCTTCTTTTATTTTGATTCCATTTTCAATCATCTTCTCAAAGGTAGGTGGGAATTGCAATTCAAGTCTATAGCTCATCTCATCATGTAGATTGTCAATGAAAATTTTCATCTTTTCCTTTTCAGGTATGGAATGAGAATATCTTGCAAACAATCTTCTCCATCTTTACAAAAATATGAGGAATGATTCACCCTTTTTCTGTTTTGCATTGCAAAGGTCCTTCATTGTAATCTCGTGTTGGATGTTGTAGGAGTATTGGGTGATGAATTTATTAACCAACTCTTCAAAGGTTTTAATTGGTGGTGCAAGTTTGGAGAACCATTCCAGGCATTGTTCACCCAAGCTGTGTGGGAACAATCTCATCAAGTAAGTTTCTTTGTGTACAAATTCAAGACTCATGGTTCAAAATTCCCTTACATGATCTATAGGATCTATTTTATCATTGTATTTATCATACTTTGGGAATTCACAATGTTTGGTAAAAGGAATCATGTTAATATTTTGATCAAAAGGATATGGGCAGATGCCTTGTATCAAGTATCATTTTGAGGTTCCCCTTTGCATATCTTGAATCTACTGTTGGAGATTTTTCATTTGATGAGTTAAGGCATCCACTAGATCTACATTTGATGGATCCATTTTAGTTTTTTTAGAAGGTTCTTTCAGTTGATTAACATCAAAGTCATGTGGAAGTTTGATACCTTGATTAGCCAACATTAAGAAGTATTTTTCTCCATCTCTCTCAAAAATATTTTCTCAGAATTTATGGAAATTTGGATCTTGTTGAGCATGTTGGATGTCTTCCTCAGTTATTTCCTCACCTTCAGATTGGTGGATTTTATGGAAATGATTTTCTTTAGCTTCATCCATGGTGTTTTAAGTTTCAAGTTCTTTTTCTTTGAGTTTTTGCTTCTGTGATCTTGCTTGAATGGGCATGCAAGTGTTATAATTTAACTAAAATTTTATCTTTGTTTGGAAGAGTTCCAAGGATAAAAACTAAGTCAAATAGAATGGAAAATTCTATTGATGAGACTAAGTTTAATCTGATTATACAGTGTTTGTTTCATGATGAAAGGATGACAAATCCTAATTATGAAACTTAGCTTAACAATCAGAGGTGTGTTTGATGCTTAGGCACTTTAAGGTGTTAGATCTTGGTTTAATTTGAAGAATTTCACTTGTAAAGGTCAATTTCAACAAGTTTAAAGCACTGGTGTGACTGAGGAATAATTTTATTCTAGAAAAGATCCTTAATTTTGGTTCAAACTATTGAACAGGGGATGAATTTAACTCTCTAGTTTTAAATTTAATGGAGGCACTAAAATAGAGTATGTATGCACTAAATGATTGCATCGATGCACTACTAAATAGACCAGTTGCACTAGAATGTACCCAATATGTGCCAGAAAATAGACTCAATGCACATGACTGACTTAGATGCACTAGAGAATGTATTGAATGCGCTAAAAGTTGGACTCAATGCACTGGAAAATAACTCAGATGTGCCAAAAAATGGAGTAGATGCACCATAAAAAGCCAATGATGCGCTAGATTGCCCCTAAGTATGTGATTTTAACTTGGTATTTTGTAGGTGAATGCGCTAAAAGGGTTTGCAAATGTGCAGAAAAATGGAACAGATGCACTGGAAAATGGACTAGATGCATTAAAAGTCGGACTAGATGTGCTAGAAAATGACTCGTATGCACCAGAAAATGCAGTTAATGCACTGAAACAAAGGATGTATGCACTACTCTAGAATTATTCAATGTTTTTGCAAGTCTGTCTAGTTATTTTTCCTTGAATCTGTGAATCTATTTGTTTCCAGGGTATGCTTTTCTGAACAATTATTTTTGCTTGGTTTCTAGTTTGTGAATTATGGGTATTAAATTTTTTAAATTGATGATTTCTTGAATTATGACTTCAAGCACAACAACAAGTTGTCAAACAATTGTTTCCACCTAGGAACTAAACATTGAGTTTGTATTCAAGAATATGGTCTGATTCCTTCGATTTCCACAGGTATAGC
This sequence comes from Sequoia sempervirens, assembly GCA_007258455.2. Taxonomy (NCBI): domain Eukaryota; kingdom Viridiplantae; phylum Streptophyta; class Pinopsida; order Cupressales; family Cupressaceae; genus Sequoia; species Sequoia sempervirens. Next base: position 8,061,307 of record VDFB02358134.1, on the reverse strand, counting down.
ACAAGAGAAGACAATTCAAGCACTTTTCTAATGTCAAGGGTCACTTAAAATATCACATCCCACATCTTAGAACCATGTCAGCTCACACAACCCTATCACCCCCTAGAGGGCACCCATGTTTTTTCCTTTCTCGGGTGTTAACCAAGGTCGAATCCTCCACCTTTGGCCAGTAATCCCTAATAGTTATATGGTGAGTATCTTGGGGGTAGATTCTTCCCTCCCCTTGCACTACGATACTAGAAGTGTTCAGAGACTGACTGGTTGGCTTCTACACTAAGGTTCATAATAAGGGTTTCTGTTCGATGCGGCAATAGATAAACTCTCGCAAGAGACCTCCCAACCTTTAGAACAAAGGATTTTGGGATGGTTGTTTTGCACACTACCATCGAATTGTGAACTTTCCCTGAATTCACTTTTGATTATAGTGGGTTAGAAAACGTGGCTTTAGTTGTTCCCACTTAGGTCGTTCCCATAGGGTGAGTACTTTTTCCCACTATGGAAAGCCTTCTAAAGGTGTTAACAAATCATAAAATAGTGAGTCTGGCATTCTGTTCATCTAGTTAAGGGGAGAGCATAGGCCTATTACTTCAAGCACAGTAGACAAGGGGTTATTTAGTACTCTAATTAAACTAGGTTCCTAATTTAATCAAAAGAAGAAAATAAAAGCTCCATCCCCTGCAAACATCATTAGTAGTTTGATAAAATTATCTTTGACCAATGTATAAAAGTACCTGCAACATAGAAAATATCAATTAGTTCTCAAGATTTTGAAATTTTGCAAAATTAACTAGATGTGCTAAAACAAACATCAGATGCACTAAAAGATCACTCTTATGCACTAAAAGAACTACCAAATTTGTTAGAAAAACTACTGAATGTGCTAAAATAAAGATTAAATGTGCTAAAATACCCCCTTTATGCACTGAAAGATGTGTTGTATGCATAGGAAAAAATCCTTGGATGCACCGTAACAAGAATCAGATGCGTTGAAAGATTTCCTGAATGCGCTATAATAGGAACCAGACGCACTGAAAGATTTCTCAATTGCATCGTAACAAGAACTTAATGCGCCGAAGAGTGTTTTGTATGTACTGAAAGAAATAACGGATGTGCTACCTAAGATTTCACATCCAGATCTGCAAAACTTCTAGAAAATGACAATAAAAAGGGGGCTAGGCCCCACAGTGGACGCCACAATGTGTCATGTGAATTGTGAATGTGAGTAAATAAATAATAAAACACACAAAACCAATAAAATGTATTACATTAGAGAATTAAAGCACATAATTAATCAAATTTAAAACACAATCAATCATTAAAACCATTCCATTGTTTCCTATCTCTAAGGATTCCTTGGATCATAATGGCGCTCAGATTTTTTTTGAATTATGACTTTCAGAATGACAACCTAGGGAATGGAATGTTGTAAATGCAAGAAACTAAATCCCTACATGATTTGATAAACTATATGATAATGCTATGATGATGTGATGTTAATGTTGTTGTGATAAAGATGAAGATTATGCTATGATAATAATGCTAAATGCTATGGTGGAAATGTTGTATGAAAACTAAGATGATAACTAAAATGAACTATGAAACTAAGCCATGACTCTAAATTAATATGATACTACAATGCTCAAATGCTAAATGCTAAATTGCTCTAAATGCTCTATGCTCAAACTCTAAATTCTCTCATAGAATTTCTACAAAGTAAGTTTTCTCAAGATGGGATGTCAAATGTTGGAGAATGATGTCATATTTGTAGTAGTTCCAAGGCATAAAATGATGTGGTAGCAACCAACGGTCAATCTTTCAACTAGAGAGATGAACAGTGGAGAAGGAAGAAGTTAGAGGGAATCATGGAGGATGTTCCCTTTAAAAGAGCACCATGCCAAGTGTGAGGGAGAATGAAATGATGGAGAGAGCCAAGTGTCCAAAGTTTGTTTTGGAATTGGTTGAGGATAACTATAATTTAAATATTAGAGATATTTAAATTCATGTGACATTTGATGAGGTGGCAAGAAGAAAAGTTGGAGACATGTGCCTAAATTCAAATTAGGAATTTAAATTTAGTGAGAAGATTATTAATTAAATAAAACAAACTATTGGAATTTGTTTATTTAATTAAAATTAGAGGAATGTAATTTAAGATGGCAGAATTAGAAAAGTGTGAACTATATAAATAAATTTATAACTTATTTATAAGTAGATGAAATAAGAGATTTATTAATTAAATAACTAGTATTTAATTAATTATCTTGACTGATTTTAGGTGTATGCAGAACTTATTCGTAACAGTGTTATATTTGCATGTAAATGATCATATACTCTGAGTTAGTTGTCTCCATTGTACACATTGCACAGATTATGACTATAAGAAATCAAGAGTTTATGTTATTTTTGTTCTGGTTTTTTCCATGAATGTTTGTTTTGTGTTGTTACTTTCATTCCAAGAATGAATTAAATTGTATGAACATAAACAAAGGTTTGTGCAACTGTATACATGGATTAATAAAGTATGACTGGTTTGGTTTCGAGTGTCAATGTTTTAATGCATCATATGATAGGCATAATTATGACATTGTGAATGTTGTAATGAGTTTTAAACTTCATGGTTTATATGACTCCACCATGGGATTAGGCACTAGTCTTTAATGTTACAGTTTCCTGAGATTGTTTTGTGAGCAGCTACAATTTCAAATCAAATTTATTTATCTATCTTGGTATCATGGTGTGTGGAATTTAATGCATATTACATCTCTCATCTTTAATGTGGATACTACCATGAAGGTCAGCCAAGTCTTTAGAGTATTGTGTTTTTAAGCATATAAAGTAGAATTATTTTTTTACAGTGTTCTAGGTACTCTAACACACAAGTATTTGTAAGCACACTATTGAGATCACCCTCCTGGGTTTCACAAAACCCAAAGTGCAGGGGAGAAAGGGTTTTCATTCAATTCAATCTCTCATTCATTGGCCACTGACCTTGAAGATTCTTAAGCATAAGGGTTGGCTACCCTATAGAGGATTTGAAGGTTCTACTAGAAAAAACACCAACAGACTAGCGACTCCTTTGGGGAAGAACTTTGAAATTTGGTTGTAGACTGTCTTGTCAAAGAGTCATTAAAATATTGAAATATTATTTGTAACTAGAAGTTAGAAATTGTGGAGTCTTATTTGCCCATCTGAGTCACCAACAAATTGGCGACTCCACTAGGGAAGAATCAGAGGAATATCCATTTGGAAAGAGTCAAGAGTTTGGTGAATTTGAACATATGGTTCAGATTTTGAAGTTTTTAGACTTGGAAGTAGTTGTGTTGCAGCAACTTTAAATTAATTTGTGTGACTCTCTTGTGGGAGAAGACCCAAAATGAAATGCATCTTTGAAGGAGCTTCATTCTTGAAGTTCAATCCTCTGTGAAGAAAGGTGTCAACTCTATCTAAAGAATCTATTGAAGATGTGAAGAGAGATCTAGATCTGCAAAATTTTCAGTCAAGAAGAAAGGTTAGCTATTGCTATAAGTTTCCAGGTATTCTCATAAATTTAAAGAAAGTATTATTTTGTTTAAAAGCAATTTATGAGAAGTCTGAAATTCTTGAAAAAATTGGTTCCCTATTGAGTGAAACTAAGCACTAAGGGAATAGTAGTGATTATTCTACATACTTCTAAGTTATAATTTGTAGTCTCTATTATGAAATGAAGTATGCAATATTTTTGGAGAAACTCATTTAGAATATTTTAACCAAGTTGAGATAGAAATTTGTATTATAAAAGCTTAAGATCGTGTTGTAAAAGGAGTTTGGGTTGCCTTGTGTAACTGCAAAGTTAATATGAAAAGGCTTGTATAGGTGTAAGAAAATGTATCATCAACCTATGCATCCCTATGTGGACCCAAATGTAACAATGCATAGTGTGCAGCCCCTGTCATGTAATAAAAGAAATTTCAGCACTGAAAGACAAAGCCATAAATTTTAGTGGTATTTTGGGGTTTCCAAATGTTATTCCTACTAAAATCAAGGAACACTTATCAAAATTCAACAATAAGAAGTATGAACCAACAAGTAAGCATCTGCAAGAATTCAATAATTTAATGGATGAATATGAGGTTGATCATGAGGATGTGATCATGAGGCTATTTGTTCAGTCTCTAAAAGGAGATGTAAGAGATTGGTTATCTTATTTACCAGCATGCTCTATCTATTTTTGGGATGAGTTCAGAGCAGTGTTCATGGAGAAATTTGGTGAGAGAATCAATACTAGTTTTGTGCTCAATAAATTTATGAGCATTGAGAAAGAAGAGGACAAGATGGTTCCAACATTTAACCAAAGATTTGCTAAAACATTGAGGGATATTCTTGAGTTTTTGAGAGTAAGTGATGTAGTATGTAACTTGGTTGTTTATTTGGGAGCTTTTGATAATGAGATAAGCTATCTACTGAGAGATAAGGATCCTAAAACCTTACATCAGTCCTATGATATAGCCATTAACATTGAAAACAACCAGGAATATGGAATGCACAAGGGTCATTTTTCTACAAGTTTTTTCCGCCCTAAGACACCAAATGTTGATGAAAGATGTAATTCAAAAGTTGAAAATGAATGTCAGATCACTTACACCCCTATTGTTTCAACTTGCACATCATTCCATAATGTTGATCATGTAGAGCCCCAAACAAATTGTCAAGAAGTTGCATACATTTGTGACCCTATGGTCTATGTTCAAGCCCTCTTTTGCATAAGACATGAAGGAGAATCAGCATATGATCTCTATACAAGATTTATGGATACTCTATCTGCAATTTCTGAGTGTCACAGACCTGAAAATTTAGTATGTATTGATTTATTTTATGAATCTTATGAACCAAGTTTGAGTGCTCTTCCAAAGGAGTTGAAGCCTGTTAGGCTCAACCAAGTGTGTGAATACTTTTCTCTTTTTGAAAAGATTAGAGATGATCATCTAGAAACTATCATGTTTTCAATCCATGATGATAATGATTTTGTTGCTCCATCTAAGTCAAGTAGTGAGATATCACATAAAGAAGAAGAGAGCAGAGCAAAGGTTGAAAATGTACACCTCATTGAAGCAAGTGAATGAGTGGCATGTTCATTGGTTATGTAGATAATTATCATGACTGTCATATTTCAAATGCATGGTCTAGAGAACAGAAGGAGGCATGTGAAGTTATCCCTTGTTGCAAGTCTACTAATCAGGTAATAGAAATTGGCTCAAATATTCAACATGGTGAATCAACCCAAGTGATTGGTGATGTTGAGGCAGTGTGTGAAAATAACCAATCTAAGGAGAAATAGCCTAAATACATGTTTGATTCTTCCCAGGCTTCGATTGTTTTGAAGAGTCCACTACCTATGCTCCTATGGATGACATAAGACTGAGCATTCAGTCTGAAAGTTCTGAACATAGTTTCAGTATTGATGAGTCCCCTTGTTGTAATATTAATGATGGCATTGAGTATGATCATTCCTCTATTGATTGTGATTATCCTCATAAAGAAGAGATAGAATCATTTGCTACAAATGAGAAATATGTTGATAATGATAGGGATGCATGTTTGTTTGAGAAGAAACAATTTTCTTCCTGTGAAGAGTTTTCAGAATGTGAGTTAAAGATGTTAACCATTGATGATGTGAATGAAGTTGAAAATCTATTTGTATGCTCTCCTAGTGATTGTAATGATTTTGAATATAAAGATGATATGGAAGATTTAGATCTTCAAGCTAAGGAGGCATAATATTTTATGACAACAATGAATGTACGACAAAACCCCTTATTTGATGAGCCTCCATCTTCACTAGAGATGAGAAATGATGATCTTTATTGGTGTAGAGATAATCCACTCTTTGTTGAAAACTCTGATGATGCATCTGAAATAGGGTTAGAGTGTGGTCTTGAACAAACAAAGCAACACAATGATGAGCTCCTCGGGGGAATTACCTATGAATGCCTTACATTTGATATAGATGTTGCAAACAAGGTTTAGTATCATGATGCTAGCTACTTTGAAGAGTATGAATACTTTCAGTTTATAGTTCAGTTGGGAGGTATTTTGATGGAGCATGACAATAAGATGAAGAGCATGGAATGTTATTCTCAATATGAATATGTTTCATGTAATGAATGTAACACATATGTGTCATGTGATGATGAGAGATTTTAGTTTATGCCTGGTTATACAAACCATAATGACATAGATTACATTAGCAATGGTATGCTCAGAAAAGTTGTGAGAAATGGTAGTGGTGATGTTTGTAATCAGGCAGATTTTAGTGGTAACCATATTTTTCTACATCTAAGAAGAGGGTTGTATTTGTTGCAGTAGTATGGCAAAGGTAAATGTAGGTCGAGGGAAATCAATTCCTTCAATAGGCTAGTGTTTGACAGAGGCAAACATGGGTTCTTCTTTTCATTTGGTGGCCTAGGGCCATCAAATATGGTTTGAAAAATTGAATAAAAACTGTCACCCAATGTTCTAGCACTTGGTTTGCTCTCCTAGAGATATAGATTCTCACCATGCCCACAAGGGGCATGCATCCCCAGTCGGAGCCACTGATGGCATCTTCAAAATTTTCAAATTTTGAGTGCACATGATGAAAAAAATTGATTTGGACACTCAAAAGTGCACCTAAAAGATCTACCCTAGTGACCTACTTTGGAGGGTCATAATTCGAAGCCAGTTGACTTTCATACCAAATCCCTTGGTGAGCACATACATTTTTCATATGTGAACATGTCTACTCAATTTTAGCCTCCTATGATGAGTTTTGGCATGGTTTCGAAATGACCAATTGGAGGGTTTTGGGTCAATTTTGTTGTTTGCATACTCTCAATCCTACGAAGTGGCCTTTTGTTCAGATTTATATTTCATAGCTGGATAATCATCATGAAAAATTGATTGGTGCTCTATATTCCCCTCATATTCATATGCTCCTTGGTCCAATTTCAGAGCCACTGGATCAAGTTTGATATTTTTACCAGGTCAAAAGCAAAGGCAAATTGTCATATTTTGACATCTAAATGTTTCAAGGTGGTCATTTTTGACCCTTAATATCTTGTGATGAATGTGGATTGAATGAAAATCCTCTTGCACACATACTCAATGGACCTAAATGATTTAGTTTCTCTAGTGATAGCTTCCCAGAAGGTGATTTGATAATTTTTCAAGGAGGTGACTCGGTGTGCTCGAATTGGTTTCTGATAGGTGCAGCAGCAGAAAAGTCTAACTAAGCCACTTTGGATATTAATATATTGCAACTCAGGATGGATTTTTCTAAGCCATTTGGTGCACTGAATTCTTGGTTCAAATCTCTACATGCCTATCCAGTTTCGTGACTCTTGGATGAGTTTTGATGGGTTAATTAATGTGTTGCTAACTGTGACAGGGCCAAAATTGGTGTTCCAAAAGGTTTCAAATTTTCAAATTTTAAGGGCATCCCATTTCTTGTTTTGGTCTAAAACGTATCCAACTCCATTTTCATCAAAAACGGATGTCATATGATGCATTATTTTAATTCATTTTAGTTGTCGCAAAGGTATCCGGCAGGCCAGTTTACAAAGGAGGTCCTAGAAATCTTTCGGCGATGCAAGTTTTAGGAAAATGGGTTTTCTCTAAATAATTGATTATGGTTGCACATAAAAAATCTCAACTCTAGGAGTCACCATTTGTGCGCAGTGAAATTTCTCCATCTAGCCTACAAGCGTAATTGAAATTTGCATTTTTCCTAATATTTCAAATACTAATGTTTAAAATATTTTAAATGTTGTGCAAATGTAAAAAATGCATTTAGGTAAAAATAGAATACATTTCCAAATGTTTTCTATCAAAGCAAGTTTAATTCTTGCTTCTGATTGTGGCTTTCAAGGCTTTCAAAGCACAAAACTCATGTTGTTTTTATTAATTTTTCTCATTTTATATTGGTGATCAGCGATGGCAGTTCCTCTTCATTGCCCATCGTATATTGAGTTGTCTTCTGCCTGATCATATTGGCGATGAGCGATACTACATCCTCTCTATTGCGTATCACTATTTGCTTCACTGTTTTCTCATTACATTGGCAATATGTGATGGTTGTTGGGCTGAGTTACTATAATGTGTGGTGGGACCAGGAGAAGCATATGTGGCAGTATTTGAGTGAAATTTTAAAAGTATGTGAAGGTAAATCAAGGGAAATTGCACAGATAAAATGAGAGGGCTTTCTACAGCTAGTGAATGAAATCACGTTTTTGAGCTTTCAAGCATCTTTTGGGGATCCATTTGAGCTCAATTTTGTTGTTCCAAGTTTTAATTTCATCCTATGACCATTCCTAATGCTTGGAAAGAAATTTTAAGCATGTTTATGATGAATTTTGGTTGCCAGAATGGTCAAAAACGCCTAGCATTGCCAAAAAATGACCTGCACATTTTCTCTCCATATGGCTGCAATAAGTGTTGCCAAGGTTCATGGAGAATCTGAAAGCAAGACATAAAGAGCAGCAATCACATATCTCTTATCGCAGATTTGAAGGTTTTATTCCACATTAGATCTGCAATGGCGCGATGGAGTGCTTCTTGTTGCACATCATAGATCTCCTTCTCATATTGTTCATTGTATCAACGATTGGCGATGAGACAGGGCTGCATGCTTTTTATCGAGCATCACTATTTAATGTTTTCATTTTTCTTTCTATTAGCGATGTGTGATGATGATTAGTTAGTACTTGGAGTAAATGAATGTGGTGGGCTTGTGGCATGTTTTTAAAGTTATCACTTGATAGTTTAATGGTGAAAGTGAATGCTGCTGGAAATTAATGTGAGGGTAAATTAAAAGATTTCACAAATAAAATTTTATTTGTTGTTGGGAAAATAAAAGTGAAATATAAGTGTATGGGTAATAAAATTTTATTGCTCGAGTGAAATGAATCAAAAGCTTCTCTACTAGAAATTTAAAATATAAAGGCCTAGGTAAATATTTTTTTATTTGCCTGATAGGATGAATTTAAAAGTCTCATATAAAAGTAGAATTTTAAAATGATGGGCAATAAAGTGTAAAGAAAATCTAAAGGGCTTTGTATTGTTGAGTGAGAAGAAGGTAAATGAACAAGTGGAGATTTTTACAGCAAAATGATGAAGGAGATTGAAGATTTTTATGGAGAGCTTCTATTCTATTCTTTTACAAATAGATTTTTGTAGCTACGGGGGAATAATGTGGAGTGGATATTTTCTACAGTAGGGCATAGAGAATGATGAGTCTTCCTAGTGGGAATAATTTTGTATTTGAGGGCAAGTGAATGCAAGAGGCATGAAATAGATTGCAAATTAAATATTTTTCATGAGCTAGAGGTTGTTACTGATCAACAAGGAGGAATGTGCCAGATGTCTATTGTGGATCTCCACTTAGGGTTTTGCATTTTTCCTTAAATGCACATTTTTTTCTTCTTTCTAGAGGTTGCTCATTCTTTTATGTCTCACAGGAAAGCATATTTTGTAACAGGGTCTAAAATGTAGTGTTGGTTTTAGGTTTCTAAAGTTTTTCTGAGTCATGTAATGAAGAACTTATTCACAGCATTGTTATATTTGCATGTAAATGATCATATACTCTAAGTTAGTTTTCTCCATTGTACACATTGCACAAATTATGAATATAAGAAATCAAGAGTTTTTGTTATTTGTCTTCTAGTTTTTTCCATGAATGTTTGTTCTGTGTTGTTACTTTCATTCCAAGAATGAATAAAATTGTATGAACATAAACAGAGGTTTGTGCAACTGTGTGCTTGGATTACTAAAGTATGGCTGGTTTGGTTTCTAGTGTCAATGGTGTAATGTATCATATGATATGCATAATTATGACAGTGTGAATGCTATAATGAGTTTTAAACTTCATGGTTTAGATGACGCCACCCTGAGATTAGGCACTAGTCTTTAAAGTTATAATTTCTTGAGATCATTTTGTGAGCAGCTCCAATTTCAAATCAAAATTACTTATCTATCTTTGTATCATGGTGTGTGGAATTTAATGCATATTACATCTCTCATGTTTAATGTGGATGTACTACCATGAAGGTCAGCCAAGTCTTTAGGGTATTGTGTCTATTAAGCATATAAAGGATAATTATTTGTTTACAGTGTTCTGGGTACTTTGGCACACAAGTATTTGTAAGCACATTGTTGGGATCACCCTCCCAAGTTTCATAGAGCCCAAATTGCAAGGAAGAAAGGTTTTTCATTCAATTCAATCTCTTGGTCATTGGCCATTGACCTTGAAGATTCTTAAACATAAGGGTTGGCTACCTTTTATAGGATTTCAAGGTTTTGCTAGAAAAAACACCAACATGAATTACCATTTAGAAGACTGTACACGCTTGATGAAGATGGAGAACTCACGCTGCTCTTGAAGATCTTGAGAGAACTAAAGGTGAAAACATAGATCTGAAAGAAAAATGTCAAAGAGACAAATGAATGCATCAAAAAATTGAGAGAGTAAATCAAGAAGTTCAAAGAAAGGCATAACGAAGTTAGTGAGCAATTGAAGCAAGAAAATGAATCCATCTCTAGTTTGAAAGTGCAAGTTGAAGAAAAGAAAAGAAATAAAGAATGTTTGAATGCAATGATGAAAATAAAACTAGAGGAATGTACAAGGCTTGAACAAGAAGTGATAAATTTGAGATCTAATCTGGAGAAAGAAAGAAGCCATGAAGACAAATTCAAGATGAGTTCTACTAGGCTTGATAAAATGATTACAAATTAGAAAGATCTAAAGAAAAAGAAGGTTTAGGATTTGAAAAGGTGAAAGCTCAAATACAGAAAAAAAAGATCAATGTGTAGACACTTAAAAAGTCCTAATTGATACTATGTATCTGATTCTGATTAGCTAACACTGTTTCTTCCTAAATCACCTCGAACTAACCAATTAATTAAATAATCAACATTCTTTAGTTAAATTCATCAAATTCAGCTATTAATCAAATAATTAATTTTCTTAGATTAATTTACCCTTCTTCTAATTAATTTTCATCATATTTAATTAAATCAAATCATTTAATTAAATCCCCCTGAGTCATCTCATTTGATTGAAATCAATCAAATCAAATGTCACAATCTCCTAATCCATTCCAATTAATTAATTAATCCTAAATTACTTTATACTCATCATTAATAAATCTTCTAGCTTTCAACTCCTCAAGAGTTAAATAAACCCATGGTCAACTAACCAGGTTGCACATGAAATTCCTTTCTTTTAATTATCTAAATACCCTATTTATCCTCACAATGGCATATTCCAAGGAATATTCCTCTCAACTACCTCTCCATTCAATTTCCCTCCAAAGGTTTCAAAAATCCTCTTACACATTCATAAATACCTCTTAAAAAGAAATTTATTTCTTCTTACATGCCATCTTATCTCTTCCAAGGGCATTCAATCCTCTTACATCCTCACCCACATTCTCTTACATCTCCAACCACATTCAATAAATTCTCCTTACAACGTTTCAAATCCTCAACCATTCTCATTTACTTCTCTTCCATCCTCCTCCACTCACACATTCCCCAAAATGTGCTCCACCTTCATCCATTAGCCTTGTGACAAGTTTCACATTCTTATTGGCTCTCCTTTTAATCCCACATTCACCAATTTCTCTCAGTTCTCAACCCTTGAGTTCTATAAATAGAAGCATTCTCTTCACAATATGGATCCATCATCTCATGCAAAGTCATTAGGCTCATTCCATCTATCAATCATCCAATTTCTATCACTATCTTTGAGGGAAATTGGCATTTATCAAATCCATTTTCATCCACAATCTTATACATTGTTACTCTACTCCAAATTCATCAAGGATCTTCAAGCTTATCAATTGGGATTGGGAAAGGGCTTCCTTTTCACATCAAAGGAACACCACTCCCTCTATAGGATTGAGGTTTGGTTAATTTAGCTGATTACATGTTTTCTTGTTTGTTTTATTTCAAGTTTTATCATGTTTTCATCTTTATTCTTCCAAGAATTTCATAGGGAACACTAGATTGGGCTTTCTAACATGTTTAAAAAAAAATTATTGATCTTATGTTAGCATGTGTAGGTTTGGTGTTCACACAATGAACCAAAGAAGACTGAAGACAAGAATATCTATGAGAATCAAATCCATAATCAAAGGAATGAAGCTAGAAGACCATTGATCAGATAACCAAATGCACAAAGGTACCCATATTTTAATGTTTTTTTATTCTTACAATAAATTTGGACATAAGAAAATGGCATTTAGAAAAAAAATGGGTAAGAATGCTCTATCCTTTTTTGGTCAATGTTTTACATGCAAGAGATTTGGTTGAATAGAGCTAGTGAGCGTAGAATTCAAATGATGAATGGCTATAACAATGGTAGAATGATTCAATCTTTCAATGATTATTGTTATACATTCAATGGATTTGTACACAAAGCTAATCAATGTAGATTTAGAATGAATGGAAGGAATACTTTTTAGAAGAATGTTGTATGCTACAATTGCAATAGACCTAGACACATATCCAAGTTTTGCAGAAGCAAAAATATAAGGAAGGATAATCTAATAAAAAGGAATGAACATGTGAAAAAGATTGATCCGGTTGAAACAAAGAAGGAAATGAAAAATATTTGGATAAAGAAGGAAGAGATAGAAGTCTAAGAAGAATTTGTACCCTCATCTGGTGCAGATGTTTCTTCCAAAAACTAAGCTAAAAGCTTTGGCTTAGGGGGAGCTTTAATAGAAATATTTTTTCCCTCACCAAAGAAGAGGTGTTGATGCCTCAGCACAAAGATATGTGGTACAAATTAACATTCTTGATCTATTGGGAAAATTTGTGAAAGAAAATATGATGATGCAAAAGTTTGTGGAGCTTCAGAATTTGTCTATGCATACAGATAAAGTGTTTCCAACTTTATTGTTTAAAACATTCAATACAAAATTAGGTTAGAATTGAAAGATTACAAAGTGATTTCACCAAGGAAAATTCATTCACAAAAAAAATTGAGGAGCAAAGTTGCAAAATGTGTATGTGAAGGAAATGGGCATTTAAAAAGAATGAGTACAATATGCAAGAGAAAGAGATGAGGCAGACTCAAGTGTTGTAGAAGGATCTAAAAGAAAAAGAAGATTTGGTGGGATAGCTACCAATCCTTTTATTCAAAGGTCCTCTGAAATGAGGTAACCTATTGGAGAAAAAAGGAAAATAATTGCTATCCCTCTAGTAAAGGAGAAATATCCTCCAATTGTGTAGACCATGAGGGTTGAAAAGAAGAAAAGTACTACTGCTACACCATCTTCTACCCCTACCAAGAGAAGAGTAACAAAAGGAAATAACAGAGAAGGGTATAGAAATCAATGAAGTAGAAGAAGAAGAAGGACCACAGTTGGTCTGTGGGAGAATAAGTGATGCTCCACAAGGTGAAGCTAGTGCAAAAATAATAAGTTTGATATTATTGACACCGACAATGAAGAGGAAATTGAGAAAGAAAAAGAAACATTTATGATACACATAAGGGAGAAGAAGAAAGAATCCAATAATTCTCCTTTGAAAAAGAAGAAGAGTATAGAGACAAATAAGACTTCGGATGAAGGCAAAGAACAAAACCAAAAAGAATCGGTAAGGTCTCACTCACCTATGAAATAAGAGGCATTGTTCAATAGTATTTTGTAGAATGAAATGTTGGGAGAAACCATAGCCCTATTCAAAGAAGAAAATGAGGTGGATAATGCCACTATTGTTGAGGCTATCATCAAATATATTGTTGTCCTTGAGGTGGACATGAGAAATATCATGAAAAAAAATACCAAAAGACTTGTGGAATATTTTGATAGAGAGAAGGAAAGAAGCTATAGAAAAAGAAGCAAGGCTTAAGGAAGAAGCATTGGAAAGAATAAGTGCTCCTCTTTCAGGATGACAAAGAAACCTTGGCCACAATATTTAGAAAAATTTAATAAATAAGAAAAGAGTGACAACCCTTATGGGAAAAGATTAGAGTGGTATTGAAAGGCTTGGCAAAGAAATCAATGAAAAAGTTGAGGAGATAGCACAAAAACTAGGAATGATACCAAAGATTAGGGAAGAAATGAATGTGGATACCCCTACTTCAGAACTAAATGTAGAAAAAGATGTGCAAAAATATGAAACTCAACATGAGCATGACATAAACAAATAAGTTGCACAAGACAACACACCTCTGGAAGTGGAGGATATGATAAAAAGGAATGTTGAGGGTGATTGGCGAAGACATTGGAAAGGAAAACATCAGTTGTCCTCTGGTACAAGAAGAAGTTCCTCCTTCAATTAACATTGATAACACTACAAAGGAAGAAAACAAGGATGATAATGCTAATGCAGAGAAATAATTGTGGATTTAATAATCCTTAAAGCTCCCTCCAGGTGGTTTTTTGTTGTTTTTGATTGGCCACGTCTCACTTTGTATGTTTGCGAATTCTCGAGCTCTCTTTTGGTGGTGCCATCATCCACTTGCACCACATGTTAGCATCGCACACCTTTGGGAATCCTCTCCCCTTTGTTTCACCTTCAAGCTTTGCCTAGTTGCCACGTTGTGTCTCCCGTAGGCACCTTTTTAGTGGACCCCGTAGTCAAAGCTTGAAGCAAGGACAGCACCACGTATCACCTCCATGGGGACTTCAATCTCAAAGGAAGGAAGAATTAATGAGATGCCCCCCCTCTACGCCATGTGTCCTAACTAATTCATTAGGTGGTTAGACACATGTCTTCATGGGAATTTTTCTAGTTCCATTCCGGGACCATAGTTATCATTTGCAGCAAAGAACACTAAGTTGTTTGAGGCAACTAAATGCCATGCTTCAAAATATTTTTGGTGCGTCAATTTTGGAGAATCATTGTGATGGGTAGCACAGCCCATCCCTGGGTAATCTTTTTAGTTATTCAGCATTCAAGCGATGGAAGGGATCTATATATGTTGCTCAATCTCTCTAAAAAAGGGTTTGGAAATACACGGGAAAAGCACTGAAAGACTCTAGGCCTTTGTATTGTTTTCTAATTATTGTATTAAGACTTATAGACTGTGCTAATTTTTTTGGCCTCTCTGTTTCTTAGTTAATTGATAAGACATTATACTATTTTTTTTGTTGTACTGAGTAGTTTATCTACAAAACTTCTATAATTTCAATATAAATTTGTTGTTCAGATCATGTATTGAACTCTTCATGTTCAATGAATACATATGGAAGTTATATTATGCTTTTTGATTGACTTCTTAGGATTTTCATCTATGCTTTTTTTTTATTTTTGAACATGCAGATTGCTAAACGGGCCCCCAAATCTCACCTAAAAGGAAGATTTCCTATACCTATTTACTTAAATCTTGGCACATTGCCTTAGATTAGATTTTATTTTAATATATCTACTTCCTTTTCCCTTTTCACCCCCAATATATGGAAGATTCATCTTCTTTTAAACCCAAAGGTTACTCAGTTTAGGGCAATTAGTCCCCCCATTAACTGAGTTTCCTATAAGGTTGTGTGCCTAGTAATTTTAAGCATCAATAGTTCTTTTTCTAGCACACTCGGTGGGACCTTGTTTGAATGTATCAAAATTTAAAGTGGGTGTATAAGCCATATACCTGTTACTAGATCCCATACAATGAATAACCATAGCCTCCTAGTGCCACCACTGGTAACAGTACAAGCAAGAACCTATCCAATGAACATCCCTACCCCTCCACTGATCCCGTTACCAAAGGCTAATAGAAATTTTGTAGCATGGGATTCCAGAATCCCTCTCATAGCACCAGTAGCACTGACAATGTGGGCTCCTATCCCTACATCTACTTTGAAATATTTTCCAAAATTCATTACGGAAGGCTCAAAAACACCATCCGATCATCTACAAGATGTGGCGAACATGTGTTTGGTGCATGGTGTAGCTAATCAAAATGTAGCACTAAAGTTGCTTATAGCCTCTTTCAAAGGCAAGGCACTAGATTAATACCACACTCTAGAAGCTAATACTATTGGTACTTGGGATTAGCTCGAAGATCCTTTTTACAAGCAGTTTTCAAACAATGGAGATCGGTCTTCGCTATTTTAGCAGCTAGTGGCCATAAAGTGGGTCCCTAAGGAGGCCATGACCAAATTCAATGCCTAGTTTCACACAAATTTTCAAAGGATTCAGATGGCTATTCACCCACTTGTCAATTTGGCATTCATGTTCTATCTAAAATCTCTCAACGCTGACATTTCGGTGATGATCCAGTCCCTTGGTGGGAACACCTTGCCAGATGCATATAACATTTCTATTAAGGTGGAGAATAATTTGAGCAATCCTAGAAAGCTACGACCTTGGCCCACTATGCCTATATTTGCAGAGCTATCAACTCCAGCCCAGGAGATAGCTTCTACCAGTACATCTGCTCCTCCCCAATCTATGTACACATATCCAAGCACACCTCAAAATGTTGCTTCTACATCTAACCCTTCAAAAGATGAGATGAGGGACATCAAGGAGTTGTTGTGAAACTTCTCAAATAAAATAACTAGTATCAAGCAGCAACAATCTATGCATGTGAAGCTAGCTTTCCAAATTACTAAGTTGGAAGACCTTCCTACCAGCAAAATCAATTCCAAAGACGTACGCACACAAATCCCAAGACTCAAACAAATAATCAGATAGTGTTGATGCCTACTCCACTACAAAATTTCACCCAAGTTCGAATAGAGAGCTAGTAGCGGGGAATAATAATCTCGCTAATGATATCAATCCTTGGTGCTTCCCCTGCAATGAAGCACATATGCCCCAAAAATTTTCGTGTGGTAATTTATAGCAAAGAGTGATGGAGTAGCATAGTCAAGGTGTTGTGCTAGATTTTGAAGGTTATACATATGCCTCTTCAAAAATGGAAAACACAATGCTCACTACTCAAATGCAACGAATATCCTTGGTGCAAGAAATAGATATAGCTTCCTATCATGCAATCTTCTCATAGATGGAAGAAGAAGAGGCGATGTTTGAAAATGAGGTGTCCACATCAAAGGCCTCACAAGTGAAATTAGATTATAACACTCACTCAAAGAGGAGATTCATGGGTGAACTAGTCACTCAACAACCTAAAAGTGTTCCCGACCAAGCTCTTAGTACCTCCACAATTGCACAACAATCTCATATGTGCAAGGAAATTGTTCTAAAAAAATCTAGGGAGAAAAAGTATTCAAATCTGCCACCATTCAATGTGGTGGAATAGTTGAAGAAAGCCTCTACTAATGTATCCCTTTGGGATATCTTAGCTATTCTGGAGCAAAATTTGTTGCTGCAGAAGGCCCTACTGGAATTTTCTAGCATAGATCCAACAGAGAAACCATCCAAAGGAAAGGTTGTTGATTTATCATCTCAGGTTGAAGTCCTCACAAACAACAGAGAGGAAGCTTCTATCGAAAGTAGAGGTAAGCCAAAAATGAAACCCTTTTTCTTAACTCTGATTGTGGGTAAGAAATTGTTGCACAATTCTATGATTGACTCTAGTGCTAGCACCATAGTTATGCCCAAGCAAATAGTTGAATCCTTAGGACTTAGCTATGAACCTTTAAATAGAGGGGTTATGCAGCTTGATGGGAATAAGGTTGAAACTATAGGTGTCATCAAGAACCTCCCCTTGACTCTGTTCTCTTGCCCTAGTATCGCAGTCCCACAAGATACCATGATCATTGACATCCCCCCATGTTCGGTCTTTGCCTATCCTGGGAGTTCACTACCAAATTAGGTTGGTATATTTCTTTAGATTGGCCACACTTGATTCTTAGGGCCAAGCATGGGGCTAAGATGAATATAGTGTCTGAACCTTTGCATTCAAAAAATTTAGCAGATGAAACCATGATAAATTTTGAGGCTACTCATACCTCTATCACCAAAGATGAGATGTATTGTACTGAGTTGCTTGAGGATGAGGTGATTAGAGATCGGACTAATGAAGAAGAGGTCCTCTTGAGTGAATTTATAGACATCGATCCTTTTGGAAATTATCATGCCACCGGATTGGGAACTTATGTGATCTATGATGAGGATCAAGTGATTTTGAAGGTGATAAAGAAATCTGAGGGTGGTCAAGCCTCAAAACTATGGACTCTACATTTTGATGGAGAAAGATGCAAAGTTGGTGCATGAATTGGGATATGTTTGACATCCCTATCCAATGAAAAGACACTTAGATCTTTTCACTTTCAATTTTCCTGTTCAAACAATGAAGCTGAATATGAAGGCCTCGTGCAAGGTCTAAGCCTTGCATAGTAGATGGGCATTAAATAAATAATGGTTTTTGGAGACTCTAACCTAATAGTCAATCAAGTTCAAGGTGTCTCCACAACAAATAATGTCCACATGTGATCTTATAGACACAAATTCTAGGACCTAATTGAAAGCTTTGAATCCTTCAATATCCAGATGGTGCCCAAAGAGCAGAATGCAGCTGTGGATCACAAGGGGGTGATAGGATCATAATTTGACCCTATTTTCAACTTAATTCAGAACACAGAGAATGTGTGAGTGATTTTCTAACCTGTAATACCAGACAATGAAAAGTGTTGGAAAGTGTTTGAAAGTGATGAACAAATTGCCTCATTCATTCAGCACTCAACAGAGTTCACTGATTAGATCCAACCAAAAATTTCCAAAGCTTATGAAGGGGTAATTATTTAGGTGAGGTCCAACAAGCTTCTGAAAGGACTTGTCACTATCAAAAATTTATTCAATTGTGATGATGCAAGAAATGAAAAGAGGAAGTTCATAGTAAATAAGGGCAACTATGCAGATCATAGAACAGATGGAAAGAAGTTTAAGGTTGGGAAAGATGTTCCACAACTTGATAAAGACAAGATCATGCATTTTTTCAAAAAATATAAAGGAGTAGTAGCCTGGTCATATGATGACCTCAAGGGATATGATCCTAAAGTAATCCAGCATACCATAGAACTAACAGAAGGAGAAAAAATTGTTCACCAGAAGCAAAGGCTAGTAAATCCAAAGATTAAGGCACTAATGGTGCAAGAGCTAAGGAAGCTAATCCACTCCTAGATTTTCTTCTCAATCAAACATAGTACATGGGTTTCCAGCCTGGTTTTGGTCTAAAAGAAAAATGGGGACATCTACCTCTGTGTTGATTTTTAGGATCTAAATAAAGCATCCCTGAAGAACCACTACCCATTTCCTTCCATGGAATTAATCTTGCAAATAGTGGTTGGCTCAAAATAAAATTCTTTATTGGACAGCTTCTTCAATTACAACTAGATTTGGGTCAAAGAGGAGGACTAATGCAAAACAACATTCACTACTAAGTGAGGAATGTTTGTCTATGCAAAAATTCCCTTCAGTCTCTCAAATGTAGGATCTACCTTTTAGCGAGCAATGGACATTGCCTTTAGAGAACTAATTAATAAGATCATCTTGCTCTACTTGGATGATCTTATTGTATTCTCTAATTCAAAAGATGATCATTTTGATAATCTTGAAATGGTTTTTAAAAAATGCCAGGAGTTCGGGATATCCCTGAACCCAAAAAAATGGATTTTTGAAGTGCCTCAAGGAAAATTATTGGGACATATAGTGTTCAAAGATGGGGTTGCTATTGATCTGGATCTGGTGAAGGCTATCAAGGAACTTCCCCTACCAGTAAACATAAAGGGGTTTCAGTCCTTCTTGGGGAAGGTAAATTTTGTAAGCAAATTCATTTCGGATTTCGTAGATTTAATTAGAACAATCACCCTAATGCTTAAGAAGGATCAATTGTTTAAATGGAAAAAGGAGGCAAGAGAAGTCTTTGATAAGGTCAAGGAGGCTATTTCCTTAGCTCATGTGCTAGTGAAACCAAACTTGTCAAAGGACTTTATAATGTATCTGTTCAGTAACAAATCTAGCATCACTATTATTTTGACCCAAAAGGATGATGAAGGAAAGGGAGAACATCCAATAGCCTTTCACTCCCAGACCTTAAAATACTATGAGGTGAAGTATAACTTCATCGAGAGGTAGGAGTTTTCCATTGTTAAGGGGCTCAAAAATTTCCAACACCTGATAGCTTGTAGCGAGGTGGTCATATATGTACCACATTCTAGTGTGTGAGTACATTATGGAGGGAGAAATCACCAAAAAAAGGGCTAACTAGATAACCAAGATCCTTAAATATGACATTGAGGTTAGACCCACAAAGACCATATGGGGGAGAGGATTGTGTGAATATTTGGCACTTGATGAAGAAGTGGTATCTAAGGAGGAACAACCCAAGCTAGTTTTACTAAATGAATCTGAGTTCAAAGGTTGCTAGTTGGCAGATAGAATGGGGTTCATGCAAATAGGGAAATATTTGGCGAGTCTCCCTTCTCAAAAGAAGAGGTTTTATAGATTGCAGAATAGCAAGTATGTGCTTATTAAAGGGGTCCTCTTCAAAAGGAATTTCAATGGTATTCTTTTGTGGTGTGTAACTCAAGAGCAGGTGTAAAAAATTCTAGACATATTCCATAGGAGTCTCGCTGGCAGACATTTCTATGCAAAGACAACTGCCATTAAAATTATGTGTGCCCAGTATTTCTGGCCTATATTGTTCAATGACTCACATTCTCTAGTCAGATCCTATAAGGAATTACAATTCTTCACAGAAAGGAGGAAAAATATGGCAATGCCTCTAAATTTGATAGTGGTTGAAGAACCCTTCATGCAATGGGGACTTGATTTCATCGAGATGATCAATCCCACCTCTAGTATTGGGCATAAATGGATCCTTACGGCCACCAATTATTTTACCAGATGGTTCGAGACCATGCCTCTGAAGAATGCACTGAGGCATAAATTGTAAACTTCCTCGAAGAACTAGTAACAAGGTTCGGCCTGCCCAAGACCATCATCTTCGACAATGCAAAATCCTTCCTAGGTTCGAAGGTATGACAATTTGTACTTAAGTATGGCATATTCCTAAAGACATCTTTGAATTATTGCCCATAGGGAAATGGTCTGGTTGAGTCAACTAATAAGAATTTAGTATAACTCATCAAAAGAATAAGATCAGAGCACTAGAGATATTGGAATATGAACCTCAAAGTAGCACTCTGGGTGGATCTCATAACTCCTAAGCAAGTCTTAAAGACTTCACTATATGAGCTAGTATATGGGAAGGAAGCACTATTTCCTATCTCTATGGAAATTCCCGCACTACAATTGCTTAAGTCTCTGGAGGTAGAGAAAAATGGAGCCATGGAGTTCCAGTTAGTTGACCTATTAGAGGTACAAGAGAAAAGGGAAAATGTGCTAATGGCCATGTGTAACCAACAACGAGTGGTTAAGAAGTGGTCTGACAAGAAAACCTTTGACCAAGGTCTTAAGTGCAGAGATTTGGTGCTCAAATTTAATGAGAGAGCTACAAAGCCTGGCCAATATGGAAAATTTGATAGTCTGTGGGAGGGTCCTTTTTGCATCATTAAATGCAAGCAACATAATGCATTTGAATTAGAGAATATGGAAAAATAAGCATTGGGAATTCCTATCAATGGAATTCACCTCAAACTTTTTAATTAGCTTTGTTAACTTTTTGACAATGTAAATATGTAAATATGTAATTTTTTGTGCGTGTTATTCGACTGAGTCTTTATTTAGTGGAACCCTTTAAAACATGAAAGAAGCCAAAAGCAATGGAGATAGAAACTTGACAAAAGAGCTATATATTCATTATATGGTAATATTTACTTTGGGATATTACAATTCAAAATGGTTCTTAGGTCAGGATTTTTGAGAATATATATTAAGAATCTTTTTGAGATATATATCTAGAAAAAGAGAGGAGAAAATATTTCATTCATTTAGCATAGGGTCAATAGGATCAGTAGGAGCTTCATCATCACCAAGAGCAGCAGCTTTAACAAGAATGGCAAGAGCTTCGACAACAACAATAGCAAGTGGAGGAGGATACACTAGGTTTCTAAAGTCAGTATACCACTCCATATCATAGAAAAGATCTACATTGTAGCACCTTAGCAAGAAGTGGCAAGCATGAGATACCCTCTGTCAGTGTTCCCCAATAGTCATCATGTGAAATCCACTCAAAAATGGCAAAGGCACCACCGCATCCTCTTCAATATGACAATGGAGATCACTTGTTGTTGGAATACCAAGGCCATACACAACATTCATTACAATTTCCCCGAGGCCTCTGAGATAACACTTGGGAAAAATCTCCATGGTGAGCCTTAGTATCATTGGCTTCAGTACCTGAATATCAAGCAAAGAGGAAAAAAAATGAGAATAAATATCAATGTTCACTCGATACTTGTCCTTATATTCTATAGAGTCTTTCCCCAACCCCCATTTCATTGCAACTATGGCTAAGGAATGCTTGTTCTTTGTCATATGTTTCAAACGCCTACTAGAAATTTCTCCTAGGAAAGTTGCTTAAGACCTATTGCTAGTTAACCTAATGGGAGTATCCATTGCTTCTATCAATAAGCCCAATTACCAAGTATAAATTCTATGGTTATCCTGAGGTCTATTTATAGAGATAGCTGAGGTACAATGTGTGCAATAAGCATGATGTTGATTGAGGTGCAAACTCAAAAATCCCACCAAGTTGTGTTTGTTGCGTGCGAATTAAGATGGGGCAATTAATCAGCTAAAACCTATGGAAAATGCAAGTGGTAGTCCATACAGTTGAGTGCTAAGTGTCAAGTTGTGGAAGCTTTTTAGTCTCCAAGGATCAACTCAAAATCTTTTTATGTATTTGTTATGCCCTTTGCTTAATCATTCTTCTAAAGTTATTAAATGAAAAATCATGTGAAAGGTTTCGTACGCCTTTAATTTTTGGCTCAATTTCCTAAGATATGGCATTGTAGGACATGATGACTAATCGTCATTATGAAATATGTCTTTTCAAAAGGTAAGAATTCATTTTGCATGAATGAAAGAGTTGGCAGTACATGTTGAATTTATTGCTAAAAACAACCATTGCTTCCAACTCCAGTTTAATAAAAGGGTTATGTTGCATGCAAAATAATAACACTACAAAGAAGTTTGGGTATACAGTTCATTGAGAAAATTCAAGTGTGATTTGTGGAGAGAAACTAAGCATTTGAGAAGGTTTCCACAGAATCTTGAAATGGCATAGAATCTTGAGATGGAAGCACAAGGAGAGGTGGTCAGAAGCTTATCAGATGCCATCTTGACAGTTCCAATGGCCCATGTTTTCAGTGACATCTCTTACGCCTCACCTGGGATTCCAAAAAAGCCAAAATGGCCTCACACACAGGCATGCAAAAGACTACCCACAAGAACAAGGTCCAGATAGCAGAAGAATGGGATAATATTTATGATCCTGAGCTCAAAACCAACCCTAAGAATCTTAGGGAGGTAGCCTACAAAAGAATGAAAAATACTAATGACCAAGATTCTTTGATGTACAAGTTGTGGTTATGTGGTCTTGCAATGTATATGGCTCCTTTAGTGCATCATTTCCCAGAGCTAGTTCATGAATGCACTCA
The DNA here is from genome assembly GCA_007258455.2 of Sequoia sempervirens. NCBI lineage: Eukaryota > Viridiplantae > Streptophyta > Pinopsida > Cupressales > Cupressaceae > Sequoia > Sequoia sempervirens. The sequence goes on along the minus strand of VDFB02358134.1, from coordinate 8,037,818 downwards.
AAATTTCAATTCAAATATGGGCATCATAAAAGGCCAAAACCTGAGAGTAATGATTAGCATTGACACTATTAGAGACATGCTATGTATTCTAATGAGACATATTGGAGAAGCACCTAAGACATTCACTGTGAACCAATTGGGAAAATTTTGGTGAACTAGAACCCATGCCCAGAGTGTTTATAATCATGAAACAAAAATGCCCAAGGAAGATGAGCACCCACCACAATTTTTGGTTGGGAACAGTGGTTTCAACTCAGACATGCAAGATGTCTTATCTATGTTCACTTTTGTTTGCAGCCTAGACAGTGACAAAGAGGTGCAGGAGTTTCAAATGGGTATGGGTTTTTAGTTAAGAAAACAACAATACTCTATTTTGGTATGACTTTATGGAGGCCATTGTTTGGGATATGTTGAACCAATTCAAGGAGTATCGCACATAGTATAGATTCAAGTTTTCTTCTTTTCTTGCTCACATTTTTTTACACCAAAACCTTGATTTCTTTAAAAACCATATGGGTTTTTCTATCTTTGATGAAAGTGTAGTGAGAAATCCAGTTTTTGTGTGGACCCATCTCCTTTTTGTGACCCATGATTATTATGCATTTTTTTACTTTTTCCTGACCCCAATATTGCAAAATTTTAATAAGGAGGGTGAGGTTGGTTATTATCTTTTCTCTGTTGAGCAAGTGAGATGGATGCAAGATTTTGTCCCTCCTTGTGACTGGTTCCTCAAAGGGGATTTTTTATTTTTTAGGATGCATGGTTTTACTAAGGAACCATTCCATCTCCCAATCTGTGTGACAAACAGGGTGTTGGACCTTGAGGTGTTTAGGCAATTGGAAATTATGGACAAAAGGTTTTGTGGGGGGAAAAATAAGAAAGGAATTTTCAAATGCCCCTTAAGCTTTGGAATAGTAATAATGGAGAAAAATCAAACAAAAGGTCTTCTAACTGCGAAGCTTGCTCATCTGGGGCTAGTATTGATCTGTGACAAATGGGAATATAATCTTGATGAAGTGACTCATATCTCCCAGCCCTACTGGGAAGCTTGGCGAAGTCTGCTAATAGGGAAACATACTCTCTTTGTTGACTTGGCCTATATTCCCACAAAGTCGGGAAGGCTTCCATGGCCATCTTTTTATTATCCTTTAGCCAAGACCAATGAAAAATGCAAAATTGGGGCCACCCTCTATAATGAGCTAGCCAAGAACCACCAATGGAGGGAGGAGAAGATCACCCTGTTAGAATTGGCTATGGATGCCAAGATCTATGGACCAAATGGAAAGCACAAAAAGAGAGAGAATATGACAAGAATAGACTGTATTCAATTTCATTGATATGATATGATTATGATTATGATTGATTACAAATGAGAGAGACCCCTTGGTTATATAGCCAAGGTGAGAACATAGAAGGGCATAAGATTATGACAAGTGTCAGAATCTTATGACATGAGACAACTATGGAGAGCTATCACTCCACTTAAGGTGGAGAGATAATCACATGATGTGTCCACAAAAGGTGGAAATGATGAGGTAATGACATGTCAAGTCCACCAAAAGTGAAAAATCTCCAACAACCTCCTATGTGGTCCCTAAGTAAACTTAACTAAGGTGTAATTATGACCTAGGACAAGGTACAACACATTTAATTACACCAACACCCCCCATTAAGTGCAACTTAGGGAGTAGTGCAAATGACACAAAGATGCAATGATGGGTCTCGGCTACAAGGACATGTTAGGTACCCATGTACACACACAATGCAATCAATGCAATCTCTCACAAATGAGGAAAGGGAGAAAACCTCATGGGAAAAACTCCCCCTCAAAAGAGAGATGAAATACAAAAATTGAAATGCTCTCAATGAAGAATGAGAAGGTAAAAACCCCATGTGAGGAAAAAGACCCCCCCATAAGAGAGAAGTAGAAGAGAAGCAAGGTAGCCCCCCCTCAATGTTGAGTCTCCTGCAATGATGGTAGAAGCTTGACATTGAATGCTGAAGATGATCCAATCTCACCGAACAACATTCCTCCCCTTGGGAAGAAACAAAACCAAGGATGTATGCAGGAAGTCATGAAGATGGATGATGTGTGATGATGTCTCTGAAGCATGCTCAAGTGTCTCCATGTCGATGCAGAAAGCTGAACCACTCCAATCAGGCATTCTAGGCCACACTGCTGAAGAGGAAAATCCAACATCTAGTAGAGATGATGTAGAACATAATCCAAAGACAAAGATATCCCCTCTGAAGACAAAGAAACCTCCTCCAAATGATGTCCAAAAGTATCCACACTCACGCCAAACTGAGAAGAATGATCATGTAGAGAATGAACAAGAGGGTCAAGGTGTTCCCTCACAACAACTAAAGTAGGTGCATCTTCATCAAAGAGAAGATGAATGCTATCAATGGTGTCCTCCAAATCTTGCAAGATGTGACTCCACAAACAAGTCTGAAATACCTGTGAGGAAGTCATCCAAAGTAGCCATATCTGGAAGACAATCAGGATCCTACTGCACTGAATCACTAGGAGCCAAAACTGTTGAATCGCAAGTATCATCAACTGCAACAGTAGGTGGAGGAGATAGAGTGCATGGCTCAAGGACTGGATCTAATGTGAGTATGCCCAAGTTCAAAAAGCCAAATGTCTCATCTGAATCATAGTTCATATGATCAACAGTCGAAGGAACAAAGTCATCATCAGAAGCAAACTGTGCAAAGGAATACAACCGAGATGAATGATCAACCACCCCATAAGCAATGACATCTCTAGTCTCCAAGTCACGAATGATAACAGAATCAGGAGTGAACTCCACAGTTCTCCCATCTCCACCATGTGTAATCTGATATATGGAAAGTAGATTGTCTGTCAAATGAGGAACACACAAGACATCCTGAAAAGTGTTCTCCCCAATGCTAATAGATCCCTTCCCTATTACACTCATATATGTATTGTTTCCCATCAAGATAGGAGACATTGAACAAGCTGAAATGAACAGAAGATAGTCTGTGAAGATGCCATATGATGTGATGCTCCTGAATCTAGAAGTCGTCTCCCTGATCCTGGACTTGAATGAGCACAAAGAGCTTGTCCTTTATATCCTGATGTTTGTCCTTTGTCCTTTTTAGACTGTTTTGAAGTAGAAGGAGAAGAAGATTCAGACATTCTAGAAGGAAAATCAATGTGATTATTTTTTAGAAGATTTTTCAACTCATCAATATCCTTCTTATAACAATAGTGTTCTTCATGTCCATCCTTCTTGCAATATGCACAAAAAGGTCTCTCCTTCTTAGATGATTCTCCTTTTGAAGAAGATTTTTTCTTTGATTGATCTAAATGTGGATTTACTTGATCTGAATGTTGATTATTCTTTGCTTTCTTCTATTTCTTATCTGATTCTGATTCTTTCACCTGACTAACCAACAATGCCTGAGATTTAGAAGTCTTGATGAGACCCATTGAGATAAGCTTTTGTTGCTCATGTATCAACATCTTAGAAAATGATGCAAATGAAGGTGTAGTATATGCAGACCCCATAGTCAATCTATGAGTATGAAAGCTAGAAACAAAAGAAGCATAATCAGGACCAAGTTTGTTCATTGTATTATACACCAACTGGATGTCCTTCTTATCAATTCCACATGCTTTGCATTGCTCTTTTAGATCATTAACCTTAGTGATGTAGTCTTGGATGTTGTCAAAGATATTAGGATCAAGATTCATCAAATCATTATCAATTTGATAACCTCTTACTTCATCTGTAGTACCATACAATGTTTTCAATTTTTCCCAAGCTTCATGAGAATTTTTACATGATTCAATTTGGAACAACAAATCTTGAGAAACTAGTCTACGAAGACACCCAAGAGCTTTGGCATGTTTGATCATCCATTTTAACTTTTTATCATCATCAGTAGGTTCAGGTACCTTATTTTCAACATATAGAGAGTGACCTTCTGTCATTAGTATATTCCATGCATTTTGATTCCATGTTGAATAATTATATGATGTGAGCAAAGGAACCTTAGAATGATCCATGAGAATGAGAGAGAAAAAGCAAACAGATCAAAGCAATGCACCAAGAGACCCCCCCAAATCACTCAATCAAGAAAGCCCCCAAGCAATATTTGATTTGGCACTTTATATTTAGTGTGTTTACAGTTGCTAGATGCCAAGAACAGCAAGCTAGACTTGATCTTAGTGCTTACAAATGCCAAAATAGGCCATAGTATCAAGTACAATTTTTGGTACAAAATGAGATCATTTTTATCATACCACTGAGAAGTACACAAAAAATCATACACTTTCAAAAAAAATTGCACCCAAAAATGTTACCGTAGGAGCAAGATATGAGCTTCTGAAATTCCCAAAATGAGGACGAAGCAGCAACACCTATGAGAATCTGAAAATTCTAGAAATACTAGGTACCAAAACCAAAAACTCATTGCACTAGTGCGTAGAGCATTAAATTCTAGCCCAAATCAAAAAAAAATTGCTCGAAAAAAGGACTCAAAATGAGCAAGTTATTAGCCTTCAAAGTTAGATTGCCAAAATGAAAATGCAATCCGTGAGGGGGGCAGAAAATTCTTAAGAGCGCTGACGTCACGCTAACGTGATTAAATTTGACGGTCCCATGCCCATCCCACCGGAAAATGCTCACCTTGATGGATTATTCTCTTTTTAACGGAATATGCTACGAATCTGCGATAGCTAGAATATTCCACACGAGGAATCTGGAATCTGCGCGGAATCTTCGGCCACGGAAAAACCTGCTCGCCGGATTTGAAAATTATTGACCACCAGTGTTTTTGAGTTGACCCACTGGTAGTGTTGAATGGGGGTGGCGGTGGCTATGCAAAATCCACCACGTGGTGGGGTGTGGCTGATGGTGGTGGGGGCCAGGTGCCCGCGTGGCAGGGGTACTGCGTACCTTGTCTGCAAACAGGGTACGTTGTACTCTATACAATATTAACCCGCAGAAAACCTGACTTTTTTTGCCCTTTTTTATTTTTACAATAAAAAATTCCAAAGGAATTTTATATAAAAACTACAAAATTATTTTGCAGAAAATAACATAGATTTTTTTAATAAAATTGTACTGTCGATATTTATGACGACTTGGGGGCCATACGGCTCTCAGGTAAAAAATTTTGCTTCACTGGATGAGTTGCTCCAAAATGGATGAAATGATAGTCGATCTTAGGGTTTTTGGCCCTTCTGGACGTGATGGCAGGGTCAGATTTGACCCAAAATGCTCCAAAATTGTAGCTACCTTCTGGATCTGGCAACCACACTTCAGCTTCAAACCCTCCTAGATTTGGCCTCGTATGTCCGATTTGGACGAAACAAAAGGAAAAATCGACTATCTCAAACCTTCTAGACGCAATGGTGAGCTTAGATTTGCACCAACAAGCTCGGATATGAACCTGCAACAAAGAGCCACGAACAGAACCTCCTCAAATCTGGTATCTCTCTTCATAAAAAGACTCTCCAATGGCACCCAACCCGCTCTGATACCATGTTAGAATTGGCTATGGATGCCAAGATCTATGGACCAAATGGAAAGCACAAAAAGAGAGAGAATATGACAAGAATAGACTATATTCAATGTCATTGATATGATATGATTATGATTATGATTGATTACAAATGAGAGAGACCCCTTGGTTATATAGCCAAGGTGAGAACATAGAAGGGCATAAGATTATGACAAGTGTCAAAATCTTATGACATGAGACAACTATGGAGAGCTATCACTCCACTTAAGGTGGAGAGATAATCACATGATGTGTCCACAAAAGGTGGAAATGATGAGGTAATGACATGTCAAGTCCACAAAAAGTGAAAAATCTCCAACAACCTCCTATGTGGTCCCTAAGTAAACTTAACTAAGGTGTAATTATGACCTAGGACAAGGTACAACACATTTAATTACACCAACACACCCACTTCTAGATTTATTGGCAGGAAACCAAATGTATTTATGCCAAGTTCTAGGAACCAGATATGGATGACATATTTGATGATCTCTAGAATAGAGAGCATGATGACACTAATTTTTATGATGATGAGGAAATGGATTAGGAGGAAGCAGCTGAAATATTTGAAGCCAAAGAGGAGAAGAATGCTCAAACTAAATAGGGAGGTGGAGAAGCAATGGAACAACTCGGTGAAACTTTACTAAGTGTGCAAGTAACTGCACCCCATGTTTTGTCCACACTACCTTGTACATGGGCTACTAAGAGACCCAAGGTAACCCAACAATCTCAGGAGATCATAAACATGTACAATTCTCCATCTGAGAAGAGGTTGAGCACCAATGCCACTCTAGGATAAAGATCACAAGTACCTGCAACGATCCAAGGATCTGAGTCTTCAGCAACTTAGGTATCTTTCTCTCCCCCTCTTCTTGCATCTCAGTTTGTGGTTAACCCTATTGCATCCATGTCTCTAATTACTTTGAGTTTTGACCTAATATTTTTTGCTTCTGTGCCCATGGGAGGTTCTTTTCAGTCTTCATTTTCCCCCATTAGACATGTAACTTTTATTCCCTCATAGTTTGTTCCATCTTTTTTTGAGGCCCAATCTAAACCCTCTATTGAAAACCCTTTCACTTCTATCGCATTGGCTCTGACTCAACCTACCCAACAAATGGTAACCTCTGTGTCTATTCTACAACCACCGCACCTTATGAATCCTTTCATCACTTCCCCAACCAAAACCTAGCATGGAATCCCCCCTTTCTCCCCATTGACGGTAACCCTTCCAAAGTGTACATCATCTGAATCTACAATTATTTCATTCCCTTTTGCTGCACCCTTTTCTAGAAAAAATATTAGATCACCAACACAATTCTTTAAGCAAAATACCATGACTAAGGCAGCACGGGCTAGAAGAACCCAGAAAAGAAAGGAAAAGGATGTCGCAAAACCTATTGAGCCTTTAATGCAAACCCTCTTCAATGAGGCTCAGGGATCGATAACATTTGCAACTATGTCGCCCAACACCATCAAACCTCAAGGGAAAATGTAACCTAAGGATTATACAATCCATGTTGTAGGGATTGATCGACACTCAGTTCAGCCAGAAGATAAAGTTGAGCTGATAGAGGAAGCTTAGAGTGTTGTGATTATAGACTTTTTGAAGCATAGTCATCAACTAAAGAAGAAGGAAGAAGAGCTCAAGAATGATAAAGAAAGAGTGGAGATCCTACAAAAGAAAGAAAAGGCTTAGGACATTGAAATTACATGCTTGTCTCAACAAGCGTAAGCAGAAAAGGAAAAACTCCAAGAGGAACTTGCAAAGTTCCAGTCCCAGGATCCCAACCTGGTTGCTAATCTACAAGGGAAAAATAAGGAGCTTCAAGACCGATTGGCTTAATTGGAACAAGAGATGCAACAAAAGGATATGGAGCTTCAGAACCAATGGGACCAATTTGAAAAGGAGGTCGAAGAAATGAAGGTATCCCTAGAAAAGGAGCATGGAACCCGAGCCAAGTGGAGGAGTTGTTGAGAAGCAAAGATACAGAGTTGACAACTCTACAGGAACAACTCAACACCTTGGGCAAGAAAATTGATGAGATGATGGAAGAAATCGGGTCAAAGGAGATTAAGATAAATCTTTTGAAAATCCCTTCCCAACCCTTTGTTCCCCAATCAAATCTTCTTTTGGTGGCTCAACAATTATATAATCTCCTACTGGGAGAAAGTCAAGACTTTCTAATTTTTCCTGTAACTAGCACTACAATTCTTGGCGGATGTGTAAAATTTAAGTAGGGAAGTGCATGGCACAATTGAGAAAGTTCCACAATTCATCATTGAAAGGGTACCTGAGGCCAAGTAATTGCTGGGAAAATTGTATACATTGTTGAATGTTGATTTGGAGAAGGCAGGGATAGGTGACCAAAGATCAGCTGCAAAAAGGATGAAGGAATTCATCCATTATCATGTGACAATCCTTCAAGCTAGCAATTGCTTAGTCACACTGAGTCAGACTATGAACAATATGTGGATGAAATTCTCCCAATTGACTTAGATGGGATTTCCCTCCCCCTTTCTCTTTGACCAATCAGTGGCCATGGTGGAGTATATTGCAGAGATCGAGGAAAAGTAGTAGGATCTATCTGCTTTCCAATCATTCAATTAGCCTCCCACAGTAGCGGATATTGAAAATGTCATCCATCAAATAGTGTGGCTTCTTTTCCATCTTGAATCCAGGACCGAGATCTCCATAGAGCTACTTTTTAAGGAAATTATCGATCTGCATGAGGTACAAGAGCATCTGCATGCCTTATCAATGCCATCTAAGACCGACTAGCTGCCTCTGCAAACCGCCCTTTCAAAGCTCTAAATATTTCCCAATGGACAAAGCTATCATCTTGGAACCAGGATTTTCGGGTTCTCATTCTGTAGATGAAATTCCCCCTATTTGTCACCAAAAGTTGTGGATTTAATAATCCTTAAAGCTCCCTTTGAGTGGTTTTTTATTGTTTTTGATTGGCCCTAGCCTACACTCTGTATATTTGCAAATTCCCAAGCTCTCTTTTGGTGGTGCCTTCATCCACTTGCACCATGTGTTAGCAGTGTGCACCTTTGGGAATTCTCTCCTCATTGTTTCATCTTTGAGCTCCGCTTGGTTGCCATGTTGCTTCTCCTGCAAACACCTTTTTGGAAAACCCTGCACTCAAAGCTGGAAGCAAGGAAAGCACCATGTGTCACCTCCACAAGGACTTCAGTCTCAAAGGAAGGAAGAATGAATGAGAGGCCCTGCCTCTACGCCAATGTCCTAACTGATTCGTCAGGCAATTAGACAGATATCTTCATGGGAATTTTGTCAATTCCATTCCGGGACCACAATTATCATTTGTAGCAGAGCACACTTTGTTTGAGGCTATTGAATGCCATGCTTCAAAATCTTTCTATTGTGTCAGTTTTGGAGAATCATTGTGATGGGAAACACGGCCCATGCATGGGGAATCTTTTCAGTTATTCAACATTTGAGTGGTGGAATGGATCTATATATGTTGCTTAATCTCTCTAAAAAAGGGTTTGGAAATACACGAAAAAAGCACTGAAAGACTCTAGGCCTTTATATTGTTTTCTAATTATTGTATTAAGACTTACAAATTGTGCCAATCTGTTCGACCTCTTTGTTTCTTAGTTAATTGATAAGACATTATATTGTACTGAGTAGTTTATCTACAAAAATTCTATAATTTCAATATAAATTTGTTGTTTAGACCATGTCTTGAACTCTTCATGTTCAATGAATACATATGGAAGTTATATTATGATTTTTGATTCACTTCTTAGTATTTTCATTTATGTTTTTTGTTATTTTCAGACATGCAGATTGCTAAATGGGCCCTCAAATCTCATCCCAAAGGAAGATTTCCCATGCCTATTGACTTAAATCTTGGTGCATCACCTTAGATTAGATTTTATTTTAATATATCTTCTTCCTTTTCCCTTTTCACCCCCCAATATATGGAAGATCTGATTTCTTTAAAAGCCAGAGGTTACTCAGTTTAGCACAATTGGTCCCCCCATTAATTGAGTTTCCCATAAGGTTGTGTGCCTAGTAATTTTAGGCATCAACAAGAATGAGAGCAAGAAAAGAGAGATGAAGACAAGGATGCATCTGGAGATGCAAAAATAGAAAGAGAAAATCCAACAAGCTCTGGAAATGTTGAAGAAAAGGATACAAAGGGAAAGGCTTTAGAAATAACAAGGACTTCCAATGAATCTTTCGACTCCTCTGAAGATTCCTTGAAGAATATTTTGAGTATGCAACCCAAGTTCCAACCTGTTGTGTCATCACAATTGCTGAAATTATTGATGCAACAAGGCAATGTGGATTTGGATAAGATCTCTCCCATCCACAAGCTACAACTAGGAGATGTGTTTCATGTATCCGCAAGAAAATAAATTATTGAAACACACCAGAGAAGTAGAGAATTGATGGAGGAAGCAGTAAAATTATTACAAGATACCATACCCAGTGCAAATGTTGACACATCACTCTCTGATATGGAAAATTTGAAACTGCTAATTGATTCATTCAAGGTGTATGCATCCAAACTTAAAGTAGAGAAAGCAGTTGAGAAAAGAATCAATGATAAGAAAATGTTAGAAATTACTGAGAAATGTGCCTCTACACATAAAAAATATTTAGAATTGTTGAAAGATGTTGAAAGGTGTGTTGATGAGGCAAAGGCTCTATATCAATATGGTATGAATTGGCCTGAAGCCACATAGAGCATAAGGATATGGACTATATTGAGTCTCAAATCAATATTGCCTCAAGTGTTTATGATTTGACGGTTGATCTAACCAGAGAGAAAAGGAGTGCAATAGAATATATGCATAATAAATTCTTTCAAATGAAAGCACAAAAAGAGCACATCATCCTATAGTTTGGAGAGATTAGGGATCTGATCAATACCAAATTTATAATTATTTTAAAATCTCTCTTGAATGTGAACAAAGCCAAGAAGATGAATCTGGTACCTAGCACTCTGGAAGAGGGACAAGAGCTACTTATGTAATTTGAAACATAGTGTAGATTGCTTGTGGTAGCTAAGAGAGAATGGGAAGATGGAAGGAAAACTTGGAAAGACCATTTGCAAAATTTGTAGGCATCAACCACCTTCAGTTGACTTATTTCTTATCCTTTATGCATTTCAATATTTTTGTTTAGATCCTTTGTACATGTGCAGACTTTATAGTGATTTTTCCAATACAGTTTTTGGGTTTTTTCTCTAGTACATGACTCAAGGGGAGTGAGCCTATTCTTTTTAGTTTGTATATATGCTTACATTTCTCAAGGGGAGTTCCAATGAAAGTCATAACTATTGTATAGGTACCCTTTTCCCTTGATTTCAAAGGGGGGGAATATTTTGGATAATGTTTTGGAGATTTTTACATGTTTCCATCAATGACAAAGGGGGAGATTGTTGGAAGTTTGGGGAAATTGCTAGAAGTTGGAAACATGAGCATGAGGAACAATCAAAGGTAAATAACGATGTGTTGTAGATTGTTATTGATGTCAACATTGTAACTTATGTAAATATTTTGGTTGCAAACCATTTTTATTACTTCTAATAGGCTTGTGAGTTGTTGAGGAAGAATTTTTTGCATAGAGGTTTGGTCTGGTAAAGATGGTTGTAATGGGAAATTGACTAAGTGTTAATATTGTTTATTTGATGTAATAATGCATCTATTTTTTGGGTCCGCACTAGTTCACAAATGAAGGTTTCACTCTACTCTTCTTACATTATTTTGTGTATGTTAGATGTATCTAATTCCAATATTTCATCATGTTTTGACAAGTGGATTGAAATTTATGAGTAACATAAGTTCAACCTATCAAATTGTAGTTATTCTCTATGCAATGCATTTGTGTGGGAGATTTTGCACTCCTTCGCAAATGATTCTTTGGCTTTGTGCTTTTGAGGATAAGTTTCTAGATGGTAGTATAGTATGAGTTCAAGTTGGCATCGAGTTTTGAGGTCCATGTGTCGAGATGTGGATACAAAGTTAAAATATTTTTCTATTAGGTCTTATGTTGTGCTGACCTAACAAGTTTGATGTTATGTGAAGGTCAAATAAGTGTTGTAGTCTAATGTGGAATCTAATATAGGTCCATGCTAACCTACTTTAAGATATTTTGAATTTTGAATCTTGGTGTGAGATATGTATGGAATTTTTAAAGCTAACAAGCTATATTTTGGCTATTACATCTAATTAGGCTGACCTAATTGATGTTAGGATTCATACAAATATATATGTAGGATCCTTTTAGTGTTTTGATGAATGAGAAGAACATATGACTTGTATTACGAAGATCCTACATGCGAATATTATCATAGTAGTGTGCATGTAAGTTGTGAATGTTGAGTAGAAGATTGAAGTGATGCAAATGCAAAACAAAGTAGAGTGTTAGATCTGATTTAGATGAAGTGTGTAAAGTCATTTTATTGAGCTTCATTGGAACTATATTTCATGCATATGAAAGATGCAATTGTAAAAATTTAAAATAGGTTGTGAGCCACCATCTCTCTTCTATCTTTTTCTTTGTGGATAGTGAGTCCATGTGGACAGTGAGTCCTCCTATAGTGAGCACTTTTTTAAATATACTATAGTTCTAGTTATAATATATTGTGAGCTAATCCTCACCGTGGTTTTTCCCATTTTGGGTTTTCCACATAAAATCTTGGTTTTCATGTGTTATGTGATGTAGTTGATGTTTCATGCTTTATTTCCTTATTTCAGTTGAATATGATTTGGTAATTGAATGTTTAATGTTTGAATGGTTTAAGAGAATATTGATTCACCCCCTCTCTTAGTATTTTGGTTGTTCAACATGTTGTGCCTCTTGTACTCTCAGTATGATATAAATTGTCATGGGGGATAGTGTAGGAATTTTTTCTATCACACCTTTGTCAAGTGAGTTTCCCTTCCATGAAAAAAATGAATTTGGGTGTATCTTGCATCATGCACATGTGCCTTAGTTTGCACACCCTTTTATTTGCAAGTACTCTTTTATGAACTTTAGATATTCTTTGTTCTCCTACATGCACTTCTTGGTGACACACAGTTTAAATGGATCTATCTTGGCTCTCTATTTTTAGTAGTTGGTTACCCATGCATTTCAATGAGATGGAGAATTTACCATATGGACACTCCTACATTCCTATTTTATGGAGGCAACCTTCTATTTTCATTTGATCAATGTTCTTCAAACTATTGGTACCTATATTTTTAACTTGCACCTTACATGTTGAGTAATGTCATTGGGATCACTCATGTAGATTCATGTGTCATCTATATCTTCAATTGCTAGATGTTGTGCCTTTTTTTTCAATTTGATTCAAGTAGTGTCATTGGAGAAACTCACATAGATTATTGTCTTCTTAATCTTGATCATCATCTATTTTAGGGGAGGTTCTTCATTTCAATATTATAGCAATCATGATTCGATAGATGTAGATAGCTTCTTTGTTCTTTAAATATGTTCTTCATGTTCCTATAATTTTGGGACATTGTTTTGGTTGGAGGCTTCTTTGCCCTTCATATTTATTTGGAGGCTTCTCAGTCCTTCATATTGTTTTGGAGGACTTTTAGTCCTTCACATTTCTTTAGAGGCTTCTAAGTCCTTAACACTATTTTGGAGGCTTCTTCAATCCTACATTTCACCTTTCTCTCTTTTAGAGAGGAGTTTTCTCCTACAAGGTTTTCTACTTTTCTCTAATTTTGAGAGATTTATCATTTGTACATGGGTACCTCATCAGGCCTAGTTTGTTGGGACTCATCATGAATTCTATTTTAGGGTTTTTAGCTACTCCCTAAGTCCATCTTAAGGGGGGTGTCAGAGTAATCATACAATAACTAATAATTAATTAGTCTTTAATTAATTATTTGGCTAATTTATTCTGATGCACTTAAGCTAAACTTATGGGTTCTTTTATTCTTTTATTATTTGAGCTATTATTAGATCATTTTGTCTCATTGCATGAGACGTTGAAACTTGTCATGATCTAATCCCTTTCTCATTTAGGATTTTTCTCTTACAAGCACTCAATGCTTATTGTGTTATTTCTCTTCTCTTGAGATTCTCTTTTTTTATTCTAGAGTTCATTGTTGTATCTTTTTCTTGTTGAGGATATTATATATTATTGTTTGAAACTCTCTTATGTGGAAGGTGTCTTTGTTCATTTTTTGATCCTATGGCTCATGCTTTTCACAATTTTAGCAATTGTGTGTCCCAATTTCAACCTCATTGAGCCACAAAAATCAATATGTTTCAACATTCAACACATTTTATCAATTATACTAAACAAACCATCAAGAATTTAAAAATAATTTAAACTAGTGATTTATGTCATTTTTTTGTATTTTTAAAATTAATATATATCCCATTTTTTATATTTTTTAAATTAATATATATATATCATTTTTTATTATTTTTCATCAAAAATATTATTTTTTATTATTTGATTATGAGCAACATTTTACCATTTAACTTATCTTACAATATTTTTATGAAAAAAAAATAGAACTAGATCTTAAACTCTAATATATATTATTTGGATATTTTGATAATTCTTTAATTGGTACAAATAAAAATGTAGATCTTTATTTTACCATAGCATGTTTCTTTTTTCTTATTTATCAATCTTTTGGTTGAAAATAGACAACACTATAGAGTGTATTACAATTTTAAAAAATGACCTAGTTTTTCATTTTTCCAATGTCTCAAATAGATGTTTGTTTCTAATAATGAATTTATGTTTCTTGTAAAAATAAATAAAAATATATAGTATGCACAATCGCAAACATTATTGCCAATATTAAAGTGTTTGTGTAGGAATAAAGATATAGGAGGGTCATTTAATGATCCGAGATAATGTAAAGGGCTTATCATTATTGATGGAAAGGTACTCTAAACTTAAGATTAACCAGAACCCCCTCAAGGTTTGTAATGAAAACTAGCACTTGTATAACATGAAGTTAAATCTCCCCCTCTTGCCTACTTACAATTCTACTCTGATTTTATATGTGATTAATATTTGGTATGTCCAAAATTTTCATAGCTCTCTTCCTTCTATTGCATCTAGAGTAATGAGGGGAGCCTTAGTTCAAGAAGAACCTGCCTCTTATGAAACATGGAAGAAGAACAAAGACTTATGGACCATCTTGCATAGAGGTAAACTAGCCTCTTACATCAAGGAAATACAAGGGCATGACCCTAATTTAGCAATAGATTTCACTAATACTTGTAAGGATGGAAAAATTGAAGTGGGAAGCATGTCTTTCACAGTCTCTGCGTAATTGATCCCGAAGGCCACTTGTCTCTCCCTTGAAGGGACGTGCATCTTGAGAAATTTGAAGGGTGATTATCAAAAAGACATGGAAATATTTCTTCAAAAAGGGGAGAAATTGAGTCACCTCCACAATGCTTTCAATGGGGAGGATCTTCCAAGGGCATGGAGAAATGGTGGAGTTCCTCATGAGGTACATTACATTGGAGGGTAGATTCAATATTTTTCATGCTCATATATTTCCAATGTTGAATCACTTTCATTATTAACATTAAAATAAATTTTGTATTCTATATTTTTTCTTCACTTGATAAATCGATCGTGGTAGTCTAGGGAAATGGGAAACAATTATCCCTTCACCAAGGTATAATATTTATATTGTAACAATTTAATGTGGCCCTTTTCCCCTCTCCAAGGGTGTATAAGCCTTTCCCTATTCTCAAAATCTTTGAAGAGCCATCGGATAGCACTCCTCCTCCCTCAGGCCCAATATGATTGTCAACTCCTACCAACACTCAAAATTCTAGTACTAACCCTCCCAAGCCTCTAATAAAAAAGCCCCTTGTTGTAGAGGACCCCACCCTAATCAATAATAAAAATGAGGCCTTGTCTAACCCCCTCGATTTCCATCTCAAAAAAAATTGACAACTCTTGGCATCCTACCCCTGAGGACTCCCCTATTGGCTTGCCCTCTCAAGGGACCTCCCCAAAGGTCTCTCATCCTAGCTCCCCTCTACCTACTAACCCTACCAGCCCTTGTAATTCCCTTCATAATATGTGCTTCATGATCACACCCCTAACAACTCTCAGTTGGATGTTGTAATTTGTGCAAGTTGCACCCCTTTGTAGTTAAAAATCATTGAAATTAGTGAAGCAATGAATATCTAGAATAACGTCTTGAAATGGTTGCTTTCATAACTTGTTACTACTAAAGATAGGATTTAGAATTTGGAGATGATGGTGATCAACAATAATAAATATTGTCTAAGGGAAGTTGAGGATATAGGGCATTGGAACCTTCTATCCAGCCTCACCAAGACTTTAGAGAATTGGGCCAAGATTGAGTCAGAGATTGATGAGATCAAAGCCACTATTGGGTCCTCTAAGGAGAGGAAAAAATGAAAGATGAAATGGCCACCATGAGAAGAAATGAAGATAAAATCATTCATTTACTATAGTACATTATGGATTATAGCAAAGAAATAGTGAAGAATATTGTTGTCACCATCCAAGTGTTCCAATAGGAGCTCAAAAATTGCCATGGTAAGCATGTGGGGGAGGATCTTTAGGAGGTTATTATTACCAAGAATAAAGGTAAAAATATGGAAAGTTCTACCTCTTCGTAGATCAATAATGGTGAAACCAAGAAACACAAGCATTATTTCTCTTGAAGAAACTATAATTCTTGGTGAATGAATGGTAGGTTGTCAAAGGCCTTAGATTGTTGGGTGACCAATAGTCATTTCAAGTTTCTTGCTAGTCTTTTTCTATTTTTGTGATTTTTTTTCTATTGGTATTTTTGTTGTTTTATTTTTTGGGTATTTCACTTCTTGTGAGTACCGTTATGTGGCCTTGATGGCTATTTTATAATGGGTATAGTCCCTTCCCATATTTATCTTAATCAAAATTGTAGACACCTAAAAAATGTCTTTATCATATCACACATCTTGATTTCTCTTATCAACACCATTTTCTCATTATTATCACTTATTTCCTCTATTTAATTAAATAATGTTCAATTATTTATTTAAATTCACTTTATTCTCCTATTAATCAAATAATTCAGATTATTTGATTAATTCATCATCTTCATCGTGTCCTCCCTTTTGATTAAATAATTCCAAATTATTTAATTAAAACGCTAATAATCCCTCTTGATTAAATAATTCCTAATTATTTAATAAAGATCTTAATTCTTATAACTTGCACAATTAAATGATTTTTATAAATTGTTTAATTAACTAATTTTCCTCCAACTCTCCAACTTACATAAATAATATTCCTTTTTGAATTCAAATTATTCCCTTCAATGTAAAATATCTCCAAAATATTTCCATGATTTAAGGGATATTGTTGAGCATCTCATGGATTATGAACCCTTGATTAATCCTTGATCCACACCTTCATGGGTTATGAACCATTGATTTAATCCTTGATCCACACTCACCTCCTTAATTTCCTCTCATTCATTTATTATCATTTTCAATCTTTACCATTGATTAGAATTCCTAAAATCCATAAATATCAAGCCTTTCAACATGAATTTATTTCATAATATTCATAGCACCCTTACTCTCTTGAATTTTTGAGTCATTCTTAAGAAATGTGAGAGCATTTGAGAGAATTTTTGTGAATCAATCATCTTTAATTAAGCTTTTGCAAATGGATTAGGAAAATTTGAGCACTCCACATTACTACAAGTTTGCATTAGTCCATAATGGGATTGGAGGTTTTCTTGTAATTTGATTCAATTGTTTAGAATTAGATTTCATTAAGCTTTAATTAGATCATTTTGAAAATGTTAGATTAATTTCTTTTAGTGCAACTTTGTTTAATCAATATCTTATAATTTCTCAATGTGTTTAAGATCTAATTGCTTCAATCATATTATTATTTGATCATTCATGCTAACCATATGACAAAAACATATTATATACTATGAATCATAAAATGCTTTTCTCAAAATAAAGTGAAGACAAGCAAGAATATAAGATAAATACATAATAGGATCATAAAACAATGGAGAGGAGAATATATACTAAATGAAGAAGATACAAGTAGGAAAAATAGAGATAGAATAGAAGAAAAGCATCCCAATAAATATGAACAAAATAGTAAAGGATGCTATGAATCCTTTCGTACAACTAGGTTCTCAATAGGAAACCAAATTCCCTCCAAGAATCACATAATTTGGAGACCAAAGAAGTAGGGAATTTTTTTATAAAATATTAAACACACCCTTCTTTTGAATCATGGAAAGACTTAGTTAGGAAAGGAAGTAATTTAATTTACCATCTTTCATTGTAGTAGTAAATTAAACACCCTTAGGAAACTAAAGATCAAATGAAGGAAATTTGAGGGTTTTAAAAATTCAAATTTAGTGGGAATTGGATTAATCAAAGACATAATTGAAGCTTTATTTGTAAAATAGGAAAAAATATATTCTTCATGGGAATGCATTCAAAATTAGTGTAAAGAAAATTGGGGGTAGGCAATAAATTTTTAAAAACCTACCTAGAGGCTTCATACAAATCTAAAGAAAAGTGTAATGTAGGAAAAAATATCCCTTTTTCACACTTAATTTGGGAATAATTAATATTAAAATGAGCCTAATGTTGCCTTGATTTAGTGTTGTCATATGTTTTTCATATTCACATTAAGTTGAGGGCCCTTTTAAACTAAATTGACTTAATTGTGCCTTATTTAGGGTGTTGTAAAATGTATCTTTACACTTTCACACTAATCTAGGGATTTATTAATTAATTGAGGTTAATTTTCCTTAATTGGCCCCTTTAATTCAAATCCAAGCCTAATTAATTGCAAACTTTGAGGGATAAAACTTGACATTCATAAATGTCATTACACAACACTCAACTTTGGAAGATGTGTGTTGTAGGTGGATGACTTAAGACCCATTCGCCACATGGCGAATGGGTCCTCACATAGTCCTAGGACCCTGATTTTGCATAACATTTCACCTTGTCTAATGTGTGTCCTAGGTAAGTGGCCTAGAACCCATTTTCCACATGGAAAATGGGTCCTCACTTAGACCTATGACCCCTCTTTTGGATATGTTTTTGGTGGTATTTTAATAATTTGAAATCCATAATTCAATGTCAGCTTGTGATATTTGAATTTTGGGAATTAATCTTAAGTTATGTATAAATGCAATGTTATTTCACTATGTTTCACACTAGAGAGAAGGATCTAAGAAAATTTTCATGTGATCAAGCATTCAAAAGCAAGAAGCAAGCATTCAAAAGCAAGAAGCAAGCAAGAGTGAAGTCTTGGAGTAGCATTATAGTGTTTTTTATAGGTCTTCAAGCTCATTTTATTGTCAAAGATCAAGCATTATTGAAGAATTGGTGATAGATTCCTATGGAAAATCATGATGGATTCTAGGTTTTGGGAGAAGCACTGTGAGATTCAACCAAGCCTAATGACTTATTTCTTAAGTGATTTCATCTTCTATGATCATTTTATTTTCAGCCTAAGTGAGGTATATTTAGATTTATGGCTTATTAAGGGGATTTGGGATCTCCTAAAGTAGGTATTATACATTTTTCATGTTTCATTCTAGGATCCTATTCTAACACACTTGAGTAGGGTTTCTTTGCACTATTAGAGATCTTACTCTTAGAAACACTTAAGGTTAGGATTTCACACACATTTCAAGTTTCAAATTTCTATTTATCATCAATCTTTAATTACCAAACTTGGGGTTTGATCGAGGAAAACCCCTATCCACCAACAAACATCAAACTTGTTTTGTAGATTATTAATAGATTTGGATCCGAAAGCATGAATCTCAAGTTACAGGAAGGAATTGTAGGTCTAGAACTTCAAATGCAGATTCATATTTTTCTAGAAGATCCTACCAAGACCCATTCACCATAGGGTGAATAAGTCCCTGTTAGGGATACAAAGGCACCAAGTTTTCATAGTTCATAAGCTACAATTTTTTATTCAAATTCTTCAAGGAAAGTCTACCAAGACCCATTCGCCATAGGGAAAATGAGCCCTTGTTAGGGTTGCAAAAATAGCAAGTTTTGATAGGTGCACAACATTTATTACCTTTAGTTTCATTAGAAAGTTTACTATTTCCTTTTGTTTTATGATAAATCTCTTCATTTCACTTTGTAGATCTAGGTTTGGAGTTTTTTTTCTATTTCAAATCTTTCTCCCCAAAGTACTACTTGACCTAGACCCCCATCCTAGAAAAAAGGGAAATCTAAATATTCACATCTTAGTTTGACTCTCCTAAGGTTTGTTAGTCAATGTTTGATGTGGATCTCATTTTCTAATGAATTGAGGAAGAATAGGGCCCCTTTGTCTCTCTTTGGATCTACCTTTCCATTTTGAGACACCCTACCCTATTTTCCTTTGTTTCATTTTGGTGAACCCAACCTTGTACAACAAAATTCTTAAAACTGGAGTCCTTTCAACCCTAGATCTTAGTTTTGCAATAATTTGTGTTACATTTTCATTATTTGCATTACATTTATGGTTCTTTAATCTTGCATTAGTGAACATTGCATTTTGGATAAATTTGCATGTTTACATTGCTTAAAATCACTAAAAATTAGAAAAATTACATTAGATCTAAGTTTGTTTTACATAATGTTAACATTGAAATCATCATTCAATCATTTAAATTCATATTGCACATTAAATTTAGTCACATTTTTCATTATTCAATCATAGTAAAAATTGCATTTAGAAGCCTAAAATCTAGAAAATTTGTTGCAAAGATGGCTATCATTGCACCAAAATATCGACTTGTTAATGCCCGATAAAGCCGTTGGATTTATACAAGATCTAAGATCCACAAGAGGCAGTTAAACCATGTCACTAATCCTGAGTGCCATGCTAGCTCATGCCAAGGAGACCAAGAGTGACACCTTGCAACAAAATCTGTTACAAAACTATCTATTACAGATCTAAAACAACAAACACATAGGATCACCTCAGAAAAATAAAAGTTGAATTTAACAAACCTTAATCTAGGACCCATTCACCATAGGGAAAATGAGTCCTTGTATAGACATTTTTAGTAAAAAAATTGAGTGGTTTTTAATCTTTTATCTGCATTTTTATTTCTGTTATCAAACTTGAGAATTAGTTTTATGAAATTATTTGTTTTTGCATTCAATTTGTTGCTCATTTAGTTAGATTTTGCAACATTGGGATAAGAATTTCTTGCATATTTTAGTTAAAAGTAGCATTATATTTCTACATTTTTCTTTCATTTCTAGCATTATTTCATTATTAGATGTTCATTTATAATTTTCAATCATTAGAAAACAAAAACAAAAACCAAAAACATCAAACAAGACCCTTAGAGAAAGCATAGTTATTTGATTATGTCAAATATCTTTTTCAAAATTAGCTTATCCCTCAAGCCCTTTAGTAGTGATGACTTTGACATGTTAGATGAAGCCCTTGAGGACTTTATCTCGTAAGGTGCATCCACTAAGGCTTGTCATGACAAACCTAAACACAAATATGTTAACGCAATCACACCTCAACTTATCATTTACCCTCCCTCGTAACAACCTCAAATTCAAAACAAACTCATGCTCATTCTAGAACCACCTAAAAACAATCCTTCACTTGATGATAACAATGCTTCACAATAAATGGGTTACAATACCATTGCTCACACATACAATACAAGGAACAATAGGCAACAACAAGCCACTCATGTTTCATTACCTTTTCGTCAACCTATCTTTCCTAGTGCTCCTCATTTACCTTAGAATAGTGGGAAGGAATATGATCTTGTTAAACTTAAGAATACACTCACTAAGATATCCCTATGGGATCTTATTCAAGCTTCATTAAATAACCATAGTATTGTGGCAATAGAAAAAGTGTCCCTTTTTCTTGCTTGTTTGGGCCCTCCTTGTTAAACTAAGCTCAATGGTGCCTTGATTTAGTTTTGTAATGTGTTTGATACATTCACATTATGTCTTGGGCCCTTGTGAACTAATGAACTTAAAATGGTACCCTGCTAAAGTGTTTTAAAGTGTTGTAACACACTTTCACACTTTTCTAAGGTTTTATTAATTAACTACACTGAATACATCTCTTTTTAATCTTAATCATGCCTTATTTAAGGTGTTGTAAAGAATTGTAACACACTTTCACACTTTCCTAGTTTTTTCATAAATAATTGGGCTTCTTTATGCATTAATTGGCCTTATTTTTCATCCACAAGCCTCATTTAATGCATCTTTTCGAGGATAATCTTGACACAAATCAACATCCAATCATTATTTAGGTGTTTTCAGGTTGTATGGACAAGATTTAGTGATCTAGGACTCATTCGCCACCTTGGGCGTATGAGTCCCACCTAGGTTTTTGGGTCTCAAACCTAGTTTCACACCTTTCTAAGAATTTTTAAAAATGGTCCCATAAATTATGCCTAATGGGAGTCATTTGCCACCTTGGGCGAATAAGTCTCGTGTGGCCCAAAATCAAAATTAATTCAAATTTTTGGTGGTATTTTATCCTCCTAGATCTGATGTTAGCTTGTAGTGTTGTAGTTTTTAGAATTCTTGAATAATTAAGTATAAATACAAGGTTATTTTATTCATCTTCCCTAAGACTTTTGTGAGAGCATTCATAAAGCAAGTTTGAGTTCACAAGAGAATTCAAGAGCATTCAAGGGTAGATTATCAAGCATTTTAGAGCATTCTTCAAGCATCAAGCATCATGTCAAAGTCTTCATGCATCATGTTTGTTTTGGAGCTAACAATTGTGATGTATGGTTTTATGATTCAAGCTAGCATTCAATTCAAGATCTATAGTATTCAAGCAAGAGGCAGGATCTACATCCATTGGAGCCATCTCACACATGTTGGCAACATCTTATTGATAGGGTTTGGTGAGTTGCAACATCATATTATGTTTGTTCATCATTCTCCATTCCTATTTCATTTCATTTCAAGGTTTGATTACCAAAATGGGGTTTGACCAAGGAAAACCCCTTTCCACTAACAAAACAACATTTTTCCCTCTCTTCAGTGTTTGATTTGTGGGTTTAGATTAAAGATACATTCAAAAGAAAGTTCAAAGAAAGTTGTCAAAGTGTTCAAAGTTGTCAAAGTTGTCACCTTGCATTGGAGATACTTGGAGAACTTCTACAAACCATGCAAATCAAGGTTTTTGATCTGGAAATCAACGGGGAAGCATAGAGCAGACCTTGAAGACCAGATTCAAACCTTGAAGCTTCAAAGAATCCTAACTAGACTGATTCACCATTTCTAGCATATGAGTTGCAGTTTAGGTCAAAATTCATATTTTTATAGATTCGGATACCCATTTTCTATATTCATATTTTTGCACAGAAACCCAAATTTGGGATTGATTCACCCAACCTAGTGTAAGAGTCCCAATCAATAATTAAAGTCAGGATTTTTTAGCATTTTAGAGCTTCAATTCTTTAGTGAGAGAGATTAAATCATTTTTAAATTTTTCAGCCTTGGAAAACCTAAAATGCACATGCAAAAACTAATATGGATGCAATCTATTTTAACCATGAAAATCTAAATATGTAGTGTTGTAATCTTGTCAGCTGATTTGTTGTGCTTATTATCATCATTGAGCTTTTAATATGTTGAAAGTTAGTACAAACATCAATGGTATAATTAAACCATGATGACCTAAGTACAACTTCCATTGATTTTTGATAGTGCAAGGTAATACAAGCATCTAAGCATAATTGATCTGAGATGACCTGAGTATTGCTTACGTAAAACAAACAAGAGTTAATCCTTTTTCTATGCAAATACAGAATGTCATCAATGATACTTTTTAGACCATGTCCTATGAAAACTTTACATAGTAGTAATGATCAACTCATAGATAGAAGACTAAGAATATCATACTCCATCTTAGCTTCTCTAGTCCATGACATCCTTGAGTTGTTGTAGAGAAATGATAACGAAAATCAAGATACAACAGTTGAAAATTCATGCTAAAGTGATTAAAACATGATTTAGAAGAACATTATCCAGCAAAATTTGTTTTACCAATCCAGTGAGTTCAAGATTTTTCCCCTAGTGAGAAGCTAACCATTTATTGTGAATATGCACAATGATCTCCAAGCCAAGATGAAACACGACCACAACACCAAGATATGTACATGAGGTTTTATGATGGACAATCATAATGATGGTGAAAAGAAAATGGCTGACATGTGTTCCAATAGATGGAAAAGCCAAGTCTATCACAAATAGCGCCTGTTGCAAGGTTTTCACTACTTGTTTTTATTGCACTTTTTCTGATTTTCTGATTTTTTTGTTGTCACCAAGATTCCTATTTGCTAGGTTTTCATCAAGGTAACAAGCTTTTTTATTTTTCACTTTTTTGTATTTTTCCTTTTTTAGCTTTTATTTGTTTTTTTGGATTTTTTAGCTTTTTTGCTTTTTTGGATTTTTTAGCTTTTTTACTTTTTTTGGATTTTTCAACCTTTTTTCCTTTTTTTGGATTTTTCAGCTTTTTAAACCGTGCCCTAGATGAGTTATGTATAAAAATTATTAAGATGAAGGTTGTTGATAGGTTCTTCAAATACGTCCCCTTCAAACATAGATAACTGATATGCTCCATATCCATATACTGATACAATGAAAAAAGGACCTAGCCAATTAGGTTCAAATTTTCCATTCTTTTCCCAATCTTGTTGATTGTGAGGATTCTCTTTTAATACCAAGTCGCCAACCTGAAATGTTCTTGGTCTTACCTTGTGGTTATAGCTCCATGACATTCTTTGTTGATAAGTTTTCAGATGATCAACAACATGCTGACAGCGTTCATCTAAAAATTCCAACTCTTGTAGTCTAGATACTCGATAGTCTCCCTCTGAAATGATTCCTTTCAATGATATTCTTCTTTTCATTTGCCAATAGGACCTTTTCCTTCATATCCCATCTTTTCTAAGATTGTGAACCCTTTACCATATTTCCCTGTTGGTATATTGGAAGTTGTTGCTTGGGATGTTTCTTCATCTTTGTAAAGCCAATTTAGAATGTCTTTGTCTTCATATTCATCAACTAGAGTTCCTGCTTTTACAAATGTGTTATCAAAGATTGTGATGGGTTGTGAATATTGTTGTCTAGATGTTGATGGTTGTCCATATGATTTTGGAGAAGGTAGTAGTTGTGAGATACATAAGGACTGTTCAAAAGAATACTCACACATGCCTTTATCTTTCAATTGAACCTTTTTATCAAGTTGTTTTGACAAAGAATTGAGTTGGATTTCATTACTTGAGGAAATAGAATCACCAATGCCTTTATCTTTCGATTGAACCTTTTTCTCAAGCTGATTTGACAAATAATTGAGTTGGATTTCATTATTTGAGGAAATAGATGTAAGAGCTTCTCTATTGTGTGGTACAAAAACATCTTGGACTATCTTGAGACTATTGCAGTATTGGGGATTATTAGAATCTACTGAAATTATGATCTCTTTTCCATTGTAAGGGAATTTCAAACATTGATGGTACTACTTGCATTTCATGGATCCAAGGTCGACCCAAGAGTATGTTGTATGTCAAATCCTTGTCTAAAACTTGGTAGATTATATCCTTTTGAACTAGTCCCACTTGAATTAGCAATACTATCAGTCCCTAAGAGGATCTTTCATCATCATCATAAGCTTTTATGGTGATCTTTCTTCTGGAATCTATTGCATTTTTTGAATATCCCAATGCATGGATAAGCTTTAAAGTGCATATATTTAGACTAGATCCTCCATCTATTAAAATTTGTTTGACCTGATGTTTATGGATTAAAACCTCAATATGGAGTGAAGCATTGTGTGGATGATTGAGGGATGTGTCATTATTTTCTGAGAATGATAAATGATGGGGTGCGGTCTAACATCCCACCATGGCTTGGAATTGACAAACTTCCAAATTAGTTGGTACTGTGGTGTCTACCAAAGCTTTTTCCAGAATTTCCTTAAGGGCTAGTGAGATTTTAAGAAGTTCCAGTATGGATATCTGTGCTGAAATTTTTTGCAATTGGTCTATTATATTGTATAGATTTGAAGGGGCAATAGGTGTTTTAGATGTACTTCCTTTCAATACAAACTTGGACTACACTCTTGTGGTCACATTTATTGGCAGATTGACTTGTTTATCATGTATTTTGATGACATTGATTTGGTTATCAACTGCAGAAATGTCTTGTTTATCCTTGATTTTGATGTCATTGACTTGATTATCAATTGCAACAATGTGAAGGATGGTACTATCATAGACATAGTTCACATTCTTCCCTTTGTTTGTTGAAGAGGATTCTCCTTTTTCATAGTTGGGTAGAGGGATTTTAAATGCTCCATGATTAGCATTTGTTTGAGGTCCTTCTATCGATATTTCACGTCTGTCTATCGAGTCTTGCACCAAATGTTTTAATTGCATGCAATCATTTGTTTTATGACCTTTGTTTCTATGAAAATCATAGTAATATGCATCGTTCCACCATGATGGTTTAACTCATGGTTCAAAATATTGTTCCTCTAGTAATGTTATGATTTCATTTACAAGAATCTCTTTTAATGATGATTCAAGTGACTGCCCCAAAGGTGTAAATTTTATATGATTTGATGGTGCTCAATATGGTGGTGAAGCTAGTTTAGATTCATTGTTGTTTTGATTATTTTTAGGGGCAGCACCTAATAAATTAAAGACTGGTTTTACATTATGTGTTTCAACTATACCATCATTACCAACATTCTTGTTTCTTGTCCAAAATTTCAATTTTTTATTGCTTTTATGATAATTGGAGGAGTTAGTAGAGTTTGTTCCTTCATTATAGATTTTTAATACTCCTCTTTTAACCGATGCTTCCTCAATCTTAAGTCCATTTTCAATCATCTTTTCAAAGTTGGGTGGACATTGTAATTGGAGTCTATAACTCATCTCATTGTTGAGATTATCAATGAAGATATCCATCTTTTCTTTTTCAGGTATAGGATGGCCATATCTAGCAAATAATCATCTCCATCTTTGTAAAAATGTAAGAAATGGCTCACCATTTTTCTATTTTGTGTTACAAAGATATTTCATGGTTATTTCATGCTAAATGTTATATGATTATTAGGTAATGAATTTATTTACCAACTCTTTAAATGATCTAATACTTGGTGGGAGTTTTGAAAACCATTCCATGCATTGACCACCCAAACTTCATGGAAATAATCTCATTAGATAGGTTTCTTCATGTTCAAATTCTAGGCTCATGGTGCAGAATTCTCTTACATGATCTTGAGGATTAGTTTTTCCATTGTATTTGTCATATATTGGAAATTCACAATTTTTGGGAATAGGTATCATATTCATATTTTTTGTCAAAGGGATAAGGACAAATGTCTTGTAGCAAATATCTTTTTGTTGTTCCTCTTTACATGTCTTGGATTTTTTGTTGAATATTTTGCATTTGTTGAGATAAAGCATTCACTGGATCTGTGATTTTTTAATCAATTTCTATTTTCTTAGGAGCTCCTTTCAATTGGTTGATATCAAAATCATTGGGTAGTTTGACACCTTGATTTTTCAGCATCAGAAAGTATTTCTCTCCATCCTTTTCTAGGATTTTTTCCATGAACTTGTGAAATTTAGGGTCTTGTTGAGCTTGTTGAATGTCCTCATTAGTTATCTCATTTGTTGCAAGTTGATGGAATCTGTGAAAGGGATTTTCTTCTCCTTCTACCATGATGGTTTGTGTTTCTATTTCTTTTTCTTTGAGTTTTTGTTTTTGAGCTCTTGTTAAAACGGGCATGCAAGTGATATAGTTTTGCTATACTTTGATCTTTGTTTTGGGAGTGCCAAGGAAATACCTAAGTCAAATAGGATGATGGATACTATTGATGAGACTATGATAAATCTAATGTATAGTATTTGTTTTGTGATGAAGGATGATAGATCCAAATAGTGAAACTCAGCTAACAATCAGAGATGAGATTGGTGATTGGGCACTTTAAGTTGTTTGATCCAAGTTTAGTTAAAGGGATTGCACTTGCAAAATCCAATTTATTCAAGTTTAAACCAATGTTTTAATGAGGAATGATCTCTGCTCTAAAAAGGGACCCTAAATATGATTCTAATTGTTAGACAGATGGTCAATTTAGCTCTCTTTTTGAGTATCGGGTGAATGCATTAAAACAGGTTGTAGATGCATTGAAAGATGGGATAAATGCACTAAAGCAAAGGCTATATGTGCTAGACTGTCTCCTATATGCGCTAGAACATAAAGCGTATGCACTAAAAGATGAGGCAAATTCACTAGAAAAGACCCTATATGTGCTAAAAGACATGATGAAGGAGCCAAAACAAATCCTATATGCACTATAATATGAACCCAATGCATTGAAATAGGAAGTTTATGTGCTAAACTAGAAATGTCACCATTTTTTGAAAGTTTGTCTAGTTTTCTTGTTTTTGAATCAATGAATTGAGTATTTTTAAGGGATGATCTTCTGAACAAATGATTTCAAACATAGAAGCAAGTAGTAAAGTAGTTGTTTCATCCTATGATCTAAACATCAAGTGTATGTTCTAGGATCTGGTTTGAACCCTTTGATTTCCACTGGTATTGAACAATTGTAAACAAATCAATCAAACTCTTCTAATGTCAAGGTTCATTAACAACATCCCAGCCCACATCTTAGAACTACTTCAGCTCACACAGCCCTATCACCCCCTAGAGGGCACCTGTGTTTTTTCCTTTTCCAATTTTAACCAAAGTCGAATCCTCCACTTTTGGAAAAAAATCCCTGGTAGTTATATGGTGAGTATATTGGGGGCAGATTCTTCCCTCCCCTTGCACTGTGAATATTACAATGTTTAGAAATTGACTCAGCTGGCTACTACACTTAAAGTTCATAGTAAGGGTTTATGTTCGGTGTGGAAAATGATAAACTCCCTTAGGAGGCCTCCCAACCTTTAGAAAAAAGGCTTTGGGGATGGCTATGAATGCACACTACCATTGAATGTGACTTTCATCACAATCACGTTTGATTATAGTGGGTTGGAATGCTTGGATTTAGTTGTTCCCACTTAGGTCATTCGCGCAAGGTGAGTACTTTTTCCCACTACAGTAGGCCTACTAAAGCTATTATTGCAATAAAATGAAAGAGTGAGTCTGGGATTATAGTCACCCAGTAAAGGGGAGAGTATAGGCCTATCACTTTACAAACACAGCATACATGGTGTTCTTTAACCTTGTAATTAAACTAGATGCCTAATTTAATCAAAGGAAAATAACACCAGCCCCTACAAACACCGTTAGTAGTTTCAAATATGTCTTTGACAGCATATAGAACACCTACAAAATAGAAAGATACAGATCAGCCCCTGGAACTTTTTTTCTTGCAAATAAAGTTGTATGCACTAAAACAAAGAGCATATGCGCTAAAAGATTCAGTATATGTGCTATTAAACACACTAAAGGCTCTATTCTGGAAAGTAGAAAAGGGAAAGAAAATCCTATATATGCACTGAAAAAGGAGGTATATTCACTAGAAGATGTTTTGTATGTGCTATAACAGAGCTTGGATGCACTAAAAGATGTGGTGAACGTGTTGAAACAAGCCATGAGTGCACTCCATCAAAATTCACGAATGAGCCTGTTGACGAAAACTTGCTAGAAAATGTTAAAAATGGGGGATAGGCCCCATGGTGGGCTCCAATTTATGTGTGTATGAATAATGTGAAATAATCAAATGAAAACTTATACAACACACAATGAAGCATTATATCAAGGAATTTAAATGATAACAATCAAATTGAAACAAACAATTCCCCAAAGGCATCTCATTATCCTCTATCTCCAAGGATTCTTTAAGTAATTTTGCTCTTAGATTGTTTATGCACATGACTTTCCAAATGACAACTTGAAGAATGAGAGATGTTGGAAATGTAATAGATGTTTCCTACATTACATGAATTCTAAACTAGTTCTAGATGATATGCAAAGATAAATGATGTTACTATGATGTTGATAATGGAAATGCTATGATAAAACTACTGTAATTAAGATATTGCTAATGAAAATGCCATGATTAAATTATTGTAATTAAGATGTTTCTAATGAAAATTCCATGATTAAATTACTTGTTGCTAAAATGCAAATACTAAAACGACAATGCTAAGATGATAGTGCTAACTAAAATTCTGCAAAGTGTAATTGTTTCAAATGTCAATTATTAGGATCCTTTTTGCTATAGAATGAAGGCTTATTTATAGATTTTCCAAGGTATGAGCCTAGGTGGTAGGTGTATCTAAGGGTTAATTTTAAGTTTAGGATTAATCAAATGAATTGAAAGCATAAACCCAAAGAAATAATGAAGTACAAAGGAACAATAAATGAAAACACATAAAATAAAACAATCTCACCCAATGTTTTCATTCTCCATGGCTGATCTCCATTACACCCTCTAATTTTCTGATTTGTGTTGCCCTCAGATCGAACATGCGAGCAATCCTTGACGAAGTCCTACACAAGCTTTGAAGTATTTTCTTCTAAAATGACTATGCCTATGCCTAAAATATGCCAAGACTAAGTGGAATAAGATAATAAATGCTGCAATGTCTATAAAATCTCTAAGTATGTCAGTGTGTAATCTAAAAATGAGAGCAAACTAGCATTTTATAGAAAATGCCATTTTGAATGGATGGACGAGATTGACTTTTGACAGAGACCTAAAATTAGAGGCCCAAATTAAATTTGATAATCCCTAATAAGGGTTAGGGAAAAATATTAGGCGAGTGGTTGAGATTTCATCTGAGAGAATCGAATAGGCGGTGGAGAATAAATGAGATAATTAATTCAAAAATCAAGAGGATAAGAGTTGAACTGAAGATCAAATTTGAAAAATCAATAATATGTTCGATTACTGGATTTTTGGAGGAAAGTTACCAATTTGAATTAAATTAATTCAAAATATGGATTTTGTGAAATAATAAATAATTGATTTTCAGATTATTTACCAAAATGGACTGTTAGTTAAGAATGTGATGACATTTTAAATAATTTCATTTATTTCAAATGAGATGAATATTAATTTCGACAATTAAATAATTAAAGATAATTATTTAATTTAGCAGATAAGATTAATTAATTAAATTAATTAATCAATTCATTTAATTATGACAATTAGTGACATATTAAATAAATAAATAAAACTTATTTATTT
The DNA here is from genome assembly GCA_007258455.2 of Sequoia sempervirens. Classification (NCBI taxonomy): domain Eukaryota; kingdom Viridiplantae; phylum Streptophyta; class Pinopsida; order Cupressales; family Cupressaceae; genus Sequoia; species Sequoia sempervirens. Next base: position 8,007,072 of record VDFB02358134.1, on the reverse strand, counting down.
AATAATCAGGAAGAAATGACTAAAGAAGGGTAATCAAATAAATTTAGAAACTTATTTAATTAGGGGAAGACTTAGATAATTAATGACGTATTTAATAAATAAATAAAATTTATTTATTTAATAATCATGAAGAATAAAAGGACATGAACTAATTAAATAATTATGAATTATTTAATCAATAGTCGAATGTGGACCAATGACATAATTAAATGTCATAATTATGCTAGGACAAAAGTGGAAAAAATAGAACTTGCAGGCCTAGGTCATTTTTAAGTGTCTACAGTAGAAACCAACGGTCTTGATTCGATCTGGAGACTGGATGGTTGAAGGTGAAGAGGTTAGAGAGAAAAGGGGAGTGTGTTCCCTTTAGAAGAACAAACTGCCAAGTGTGAAGAGGAATCAAATGAAGATGAAGGCCAAGTGTCACAAATTAGTTAGAATTTGTTGAGGATAAATACCAAATTAAATATTAGAAATATTTAATTTATTGAGACACATGATGAGGTGGAAGGTGGGAAGAAGTTAGTAGAAATGTGCTTAAATTCAAATTTAATGAGAGGAGGTTAATTAAATAAAACAAACTAATGAAATTTGTTCATTTAATTAAGATATGAAGAAAATGATTTAAGATAGAAAGAAATTAGAGAAAATGAACTATATAAATAATTTTTTCAATTTATTTAGAAGTAGACGAATTAAAGACTATTAATTAAATAACTTGTATTTAATTAAATTCTCCAAACCAAATTTGAGTGTATACACAATCATCTATAGATTCTCAGGGGCATACATTCCATCTTGTAGCTTTCTATTTTGTTTTATGTACCTTTTTAGGTCATTTAGTGAACCATTGCATCATATTAGAGTTTAGTATTACATCTTGCATTGAATTTTTCTTTCCAAGCCCTAGCTTGGTGGTGAACCCCTCATTAGTTTATAATAAGCCCCTAGGATAGCCCTATTGCAAGGTCTCTTTCTCCTTTGCATTGAGATCTCTAGGGCTATCCTTGAGTGAAATAATTGGAAAGTGGGTGTGCTTCATGTCCTAAGCCATATGAAAGCATTCCTCATACCCAATTTTCCATTGTTTCAAGTATGCTTCAAACAGCCTTGCAAAAAGTTATGGTTCCTCCTAATACAAATTCAAATGATGTGACAACATTAGTTCAAGGAATAAATGAAGTTAATTTAGATAATATTTTTCACCAAAGAGAATTACCCTCCTTGTAAGTTCAAAAATGACATAATACATTCATGATAATAGACTATGTTAGTCGAATCATGATAAAGAGAACACTTCTTGAAAATGGTTCGACCCTTAATGTGTGTAGTGTGAGCCTATTGGAAAAGATTCATATGGATAAGAGTTCCATTGTCCTTGATTCTTTGTCTATCCATGGGTTTGATAATATAAGAAAATAACCACTTGGATTCATCACATTTCCTATTAAATTTGGGAAGGTCACATTACAAACTCCAAACCATGTTATGCCTCATGATCTTTCTTACAATCTCCTCTTGGGGAGACCATGGATTCATGAAATGAATGGAGTGCCTTCTACCCTTCACCGTGTAATGAAGTATGTCTATGACAACAAAGTTTACACACTCAAGGTTGGTCCTAAACTTGAAAGTTTTTTGCATGTCGAGAAAGAAAAATAAAATCTTGTGAAAACATTGATACCAACTACAAAAGTGGAAGTCACGAACGAAGAATAACATGAGAAGAAAATTTATGAAGTCACTAAGTTGTTAGAAGATGATTGAGGTTCCTTAGATTTCACACCAACATTCATGGGAGAATACAAAATTACAATGAAAGAAACTAAAAAGAAAAAAGAACCAATGGAAATGTCAGCACAGAATTCTAAAGAAAAATCACAAGCATCCACTTCATCTACTCTAGAAGAAGACACAAGCTATACAATTAACTTTGATGAAATAGACTACCATTGAACCCAAAAGAGATGGAGAAACTTTATGGAAGAGGTTATGAGCTAGTAAAACAACTTGGTTACAATGGAAAAGGGTGTGGAAGGAAAGAAAAAGGCATCCATGTTCCTATAGATTCTAGCACACAAGAAACAAAAAGTGGTTTGGGTATTGTCCTTCTAAGATAACGTACGCAATGAAAAGACCCTCACTCAACACCACCACCGTCATGTGTCACCCCACTAAGACAACTCTTACTTTGAAGCATCCTAAATTAATTGATACAACATGTGAAGAAACATTGGCATACTTCAAAGATGATGAAGCTTTGAAAGAAATGTTAGGAGTTTATGATGAGTCATTTACTCCTAATAAAAAATGGGTCACATGTGCTATGGTTAGTGCTAAAAAAGTGGATGAAGAAAAGGAAATTAATGAGATTGAAAATGACAAAGAGGAATACAATCCTGAAATTTTGAAACAAAATGCACTTCCTTTGGGAGATACAATCAACATACCAATGGATACAACTAATGAAGAAAGAGTTATTCAAATAGGAAAGTGTCTTGACAAAGATGAACAAGAATATCATGCAACGTTACTTCATGAATTTCACAAGCTTTTTGCTTGGACTTATTTGGACATTTCGGGTATTGATGCTAGGATAGTGACACACAACATAGTTCTTGAAGAAGATGCTAAACTAGTAAGCCAAAAGATACAAAATATGAATCCTAAGATAACTTTATTGGTTAAGGCTAAGATTGAAAAACTCAATGAAGCTAGTTTTATACGACCTATAGACTATTCTCCTTGGATCTTGAACATTGTTACAGTCGTAAAACCTAATAATTGTATTAGGATGTGTACAAAATTTTGTGATTTGAATAAAGCATCCTTAAAAGATGATTTTCCCCTTCCTAATATTCACATGATAGTAGAATCGACTACAATACATGCTTTGTTGTCATTCATGGATAGATTTTCTAGATATAATCAAATTTTTATCAGCTCTCGAGATCAATACAAGACAACATTTACTATAGCTTGGGAACATTTTGTTGGGTAGTTATGCCTTTTGGATTAAAGAATGTGGGTGCAACATATCAAAGAGCTATGACATTGATATTTCATGATTACATACACAAGATTTTGGAAGATTATGTTGATTATATTCTAGCCAAATCTTTAACTCGATAAGACAATGTGAATATCCTTCAAAAAAAAATTGAAAGAATGTGAAAATATAACATAAAATTGAATCTAAAAAAAATGTGTCTTTGGTGTGGATAATGGAATATTTTTAGGTTTTATAGTATCTCATAGAGACATTGAGGTGGACACAAAGAAAATTGATGCTATCATTAACATGCCACCTCCTAAAAATATTTCTCAATTGTTTACTTTAAAAGGAAGAATTTGAGTTATTTGTCATTTTGTAGCATCCTTAGCAGACCAAACATTACCCTTTACACAACTCCTTAAGAAAGAGGTTTAGTTTAATTAGAATGAGGACTGTAAATAGATTTTTGAGAGTTTGAAATATTGCCTTGCTACTCCACCTATTTTACAACTTGCTAGGAAAGTGTATAGGAGCAAACTTCCACCCTTTGCACAAATTCCCCTTTTACACATCCTCACCTTAGAAAACCAAATCTGAAGTCAAAATTCCACATCAACTAGCTACCTTCCTTCCACTTGGTGTTTGTCTGTTGTGTCAATAGTAGAATATTTGTTGGGGATGCGCGTGCAGCACACAAATGTTTGTATGGCATGCTTACATCCCTGAAAGATTCTTGTGTCTAAAGTTGGAAGAGGCATTGCACTTTCAATTTGGGTCGATTTGTAACATTCCTCTTCAACCAACTGACCCCGAAAATGGAAAATTATTCCTTCTTCTCTTTCAAATTTATCCATTCTCCATTCAACTCATATCTTTTTGCATTCTCAAGCACTCCAATCTCATTCTTAACTCTCAACGACACTTCAACACTCCATTGCAGCACAACACTCCATCAACTCGGCAAAGCAAATATGAAGCAAGTCATTGTAGCATGGGTTTGAGGTTTTGTGAGACCTCCCTTCATCGCAGTTGAGGCTGTGGTGATTTTTCAACCCTTCTTTCTCTCCCATTGGCTAGTGAGCTCTTCGTGGAGGTGGTAACATTGTGCTCCTCTCCTCTATGATTGGTTGAGTAGCTCTTTATTATTTTGTAGTGTTACTTGCATTCCCTTTTTATTTACTTCTTTATCACTTATTTCTATCTCATTGCTATCTAGCTATCCATGGAGGTGGAAACACCAAAATAAGGGACTGACTAAAGGAAGCCCCTATATAGCTTGAATGATTTTCCCCTTCTTTCTTGTGTGCAGGTGAAAGAGCGTGTGGAGCTAGCTGGAAAATGTTTATTTTTGTGAGATTATATTTATTACTTTAGCCTTTATCTAATTGCTTTATCATCTTCGTTTGTATCTATTCTATCTTATTATTTTGTTTCTCCTATCAAAACCAACCAGCTAGGCCGATTAGTTAGTTTTTGAGAATTTTGAACCGTGTTCACTATTTTCTGACCATACAGACGCCAACACACCCGAGAGATGCCAATGCACCCCATTGAAATCCTAGAACTTTCCTATCATCCTCGGGAATAGATTTGTCTGAGGCATAGTACAAGTTCCAAAAACCACCTCACCTAGCCCAAACTAAAGTTTGAATCTATAGAGTGGTTGAGGCACATTATAGTCCTTAGCCTTGTCTATCCCTATTTCTGAAACATCCCTTTAGAATGAGGTAAGTTAGGGAAGCCCTTCACTCTCATCTCTCTATGACCTAGATCCTTGAAGAGGTTGGTCCCTATCTCTTACATTTCAAATGAACCTGACGTGAACTAACATTTGTCCAGTCATCAGTATTGAAACTTTTTCTTGGTACCTTGTGATCATTGAATGCTTGAGTGTTGTGAAGGTTTATGAGCATCACAACCCAGTCCGTGACTTCTAGGTATGTTGTTAGGAGAAGTTTGGGACACCTTCTGATGGAGAGGATGAAGGTCACTATTGGTTTCTCTACAAGCCTTTTTACTATATTTTTTTTTGGTCTTGCTCCTCAAGAGCAGTTGTTGAGGGGTGAGGTAGAGATCTCTAATGAGACTAACAATGCCCCACTCCTCCTATGTCTCCTACACCATCATTAGTAGATGAAAATGAGGCTATTCACATTCCTTCAAAATATATTTATATCCTTAGAAAAGGACTGGATGACTTGGAGAATCACCTAGAACAGGACCCAAAGATGGCTAGGGCCACTCGGGTTATCAAAAAAATAAAGTATATGGTGGGAAGAGACCGAACGGGCATAGAGCTCCTAGCTAGTCTCTCTAGTCTAATAGAAGCATGTGCCCCTCCAAACAATCCTAACATTATACAAGGGGCCACTTTAGAGGAACATAAGAGGTAGTTAGGAATTTTGATGCCCCCCATGTCTATGTACATGGCCGACATAGTCCCATCGATCAGCATCCCTTCTGCCTCTGAGGGATCCAAAACTATCAAAGCAAATAGAATACCCTTGGGTTTCAGTTTCACCCCTCTTTTCACCTCTAGTGGTGGAGGCTTTGGTAGTGATGGTGGCTTAAACAGTGGAAGTGGCACTAGTGGAGGTGGTTTCGATGGAGGCCATGATGGTGGCTTTGGTGGAGGCCCTATTGGTTGTAGTGGCCCTGGCAGTGGTTTCGGTGGTGGTCACACTGGTGGTTCCAGAGGTGGCTCCAGTGGTGGTTCTAGAGGAGGTTCCACTGGACCTTTGTCATCCCAAGACCCTATTTTGAATACTCTTCTTCAGAATATGGGTAAGATGAAAATCTAGCTAATGAGTCTCTCCCAAGCCTTTGCCTAGCCTATCTTTCAACCCTTTTTCTAACATAGCCCATTGTCAGTAGCAATTTTAAACAATCCCTTCCCCCAAGGAATGGAGATTCCCAAATTTGAAAAATATGGCAGCAAAGGGAACCTACAAATGCATGTATCTGCCTTTAACACCTTGTGTAATGATTTCTTCCATCATGATGTGTTGATGGAAAAATGATTCCTTCAATCTCTTAAGGATACAACACTTGAGTGGTATTGTTCCTTACTCAACAATTCCATCTTCTCATTCAATAAACTTGTAAATTATTTTCTCTGATAGTTCCAAGCCAACATTGGACCAAAGATGACCTTTTTCGGATCTTGTCTGGTGCAAGCAAGTTGATAACAAAAAGATTACTAATTTTATAGCACAATACTAGGTGCTTTTTTCACAAATATCATATCCGCTACATAATTCTGACGTACAAAAGTTATTCATAGGGAAATTGCAAAGGCCTTGGTAGGAAAAGTTCATCCTTATGAAATACCCTTTTTTACGCATCTGTGTGTAGTGTTATGAGAATATCAATAGATGGTAGTTCAGTTTGGGGGATCATCCTTGCACTCTTGTTCAAAAGGAAATTTCATTGTATCAATCTCTGGGAAAGTTAAGGCTGTAAATGTAGTAGTCGCTATGAATGATAACATTCTCAAACATAATCGAAATTTCACAAAGTTAACAAAATCTTATTCTTTCATCTTGCAAAAGTTGCTAAAGGACAAGATCATAACCTTAGAGAATCCTAAACCTCTTAAGGAGAATTTTCCTAGTTGGTACGATCTGAATACCTTTTGTTAGTACCATCAAGTTAATGGACATGATACTGAACGATGTATGCACCTAAATCATGAGATATAGGATTGTGTCGAGGATGGAATTATTCATCTTGATGGGAGTAAACAAAATGCAAAAAAATCAATGGCGAAAGTGAATAGAGAATTGCAGATATACACAAACCCATTTATGTCGCATTTTTCTAACATGATTATCAATCCCTCCTATTCTACCACCTAGCTTGAGGTGTATGTTAACATTGTCATAGTTACTCCTACCACGTGACCTACTACAGGTTCACTAGATGTGAATTCACTTCACAATATTTACCCTTAAACAACAAGCCCTCTCCCCTCTACATTCCTGCTCGCCTCAGTGAGAACATTGTGATAGGGGTCTTAGTCGACCCCATGAGCCAAGTGAATGTCATTATAGAAGAGACATTGTGGATTAATCATTACATAGAAAATAATACAAAGAAACAAAATCTACCATTCGTACATAAGATGGTCTTTTTCTAAAACCGTATAGTTCAATAACTCTGTTCGTCCTAGTTGGACCTAGGGATATCAACACGGTCTTTGATGTTATTCCAAAGTTATATCTATTTAGGATGAAGCTAGGCATACCTTGGCTAGCTTTCATGAATGGAATTGCCTCTACCATTCACGAATGTTTAAAGTTCTCTCATGAAGGTATTGTACACGTAGTGCATGATACTGGGTACTAGCCTCTGGTATCCCATAGGGGATATTCATTGGATCACTTTTGGCCTGCCCCATTTGGTATGCTTCCTCCAAGAATGGACCTGCTTTATAAGAATTATGTGAAGTATAAGACTGGGAGAAAGGGATAGTCAAAATTGACCCTCCCAATAACACAATAGTCGGCTGCCTCCCCTTTTCGAAAGGTAAAAGAGAAGCTCTCCCATCCTCAGGGTGGCTCTCCTCCTCTTTCTAGAGAAGAGTTTTTGATGAATATTCATGGCTTTTACCAACTAAGTTCGATGATACCTACTTGGCATAAACCCAAGATCAGGATATCGAACCTCCCTACTAAACCATCTAGACCTTGGTACTAGATATATGGCAAGGGAAAAGGTCCCCATGGGGAATCCTCTATGTCTCAGCCTTCATGACCTCCTAGCACTTCTAATCCCAAAGCAGCAAATGGGAAGAGGCCCACTACCAAAGCATTAGAGCTAACTCCCCCTACTAGTCCTCTTCCTCCTGATCCCATTCAAGAGCCTATCCCTCCACTAGAAACAACTATGGTGGAAATTCCCATGGTTGAGCAGGAGCCTTTCATCCCTTCGCAGCCTCCAACCTCTGGCTCAAAGAGCCACAGAAATTGCCTTGTGCATGAATGGAAGTGTTAGCAAAAGGCTCTTGTGACTGAATAGGTCACCTTGTAGAGGAAGGAAGAGGAGATCATCGCCCCTGTTTCAAGGCCTCCTCATGTGTCCTCCTCTCTCCTCCCCTCTACTTCCATTCAATCTAGTTCAATCTCACCTTCAACTCCTGATGTGAGTGTGCCTCACCCCAAAAAGGTGTAGTTGATCATCACCCCTTCAGTGGAGCTTCCCTTATTGATGTCCCTTCTAGATGTCCCTCCTTTCCCTAAACCCGTGGATATGTCGAATACTTTGGTGGTATCTATCTTGGTTTTCTCTTCTTCCTCCTTCACACCTCTCACCTCATCTATGGGGAGTTCACATCCCCCAACAAAGAAAAAGGTAGAGGATGGCCCTTCCAGCAATGGAAGGTGTGAGAGCATCCCACCTTCTACAGAGGGTGGTCCTACACTGGCTTGTTTCGTCCTAGTAATGGAACCACCCCCAGCTTCCCCTGAGTTTGTCACTCCTCTTGAGTCACTCGGTGAACCTAGCGATGAATCTTAGGCACATCCCTCTCAGTCTATTAAGGTATGACATGGCACTCTAGTAAAGTGCATGTTTAACTCTCCGAATGAAGTTCTAGCCTTGTTGGAATTTTTTTCCAAATCGTTGACCATAGCTCCACAATATCCTAGTCGAGGATACCTTGCAAGGCCTTCTTCCTTAGCCCTTGTTGCAAGAGGGTCGAAAGCTCCTCCTGTTAGCATCCCACCACTGCAAGTGTGTCCTCCTTCCCCTTATGAAGATCTAGATTGGGAGGCGGACAACCTCTTAGTCAATTAGTGTTAAGGGGAGGCCTCTTCTTTATCTTTAGATTAGATGTGTGTATTTGTCATCATGTGTTCCCCTATACTTGTTTTATATGTTCCTAGATAACCCTTTTCTCCCTTGTTGGTGCTTGGATACAAGAGTGATTTTTGTGTCGTAAATATTCTTCTATCTATATCATCATTCTTCCATGTTTGTCCTTGATTTTTGGAAAATTGGGGATGATGCAAAGTGTTGGGGGAATTTAGTCTTCCCTTCCAAGTTGACCCAATTTTTTATTTTCACTTTTTCTTCTTGTTCATTCTTCACATGGTATGATATAGTAGGGGATTGATGATAGTTCATTGTATATAGTACTATTATACTTATATATATATATATGAGCAGTTCTAACCCCAAAACATCATATCACCCTTGTGACATTTTTTTGTCATCTCTTTTTTTCTCTTTTCTTATCATTCTATCTTCTTTGTTTGAGTTGTCCCTTTCATGTGTGACAATGCCATTACTTTGATTTTCAGAAAATGTATTTGTTGTCAACGAATCTTTTCTCAAGAATCTTTGCAAGTTTTTTCAAAGAATCGCATTCTCAACTTGGACCCCTAATAGAACATGTTTCCTTCATCATGGGTTTACAAAGAGAGAACTTGAGAACTTACCTTTAAGATGGGAGCAACTTTGATCTTCCCCTCACAAGAGGGCATCTTCTTCCTTTTGAATTCCTTGATGAAGTGAACATCTTTTGAAAGGATTCCTTGGTATTGAATCAATTTAAGAAAAAATGTCTCTTCCGCATTTTCAAACAACGCATCCCTTGAGTGGACCCCCTCTTCACACCAGGTTCCCGACGGACCCCTTTGAAAGCCTTCCAAATTTATTGATTGTCTGTGTGGCCACTTTCGGACATGTTCTATCTACAGGTAAACATGTCACTTTGTAGGTGCATTTGTGAAGCTACTTTTTTAATCTGTAGAGTCCCCTTCTTCAGGTTTCCTTCAAGTAAGAGATCTTGGAGGACACCTCCTTGTAGGTCCATGCGCATGTAAGGTGCTTGCACCTCTGAGCTTCCTCCATGTGAGAGATCTTGGGGGTCACTCCCTTGCAAGTCTGTGGGTCTGTAAGGTTCTTTTTCTAGGTTTTCCTTCATGTGAAAGATCTTGAAGGACACCTTCCCTGTAGGTTTGTGGGCCTGTAGGGAACTTTTTCTCTAGGTTTCCTTCATGTGAGATATCTTGGAGGACACCTTCCTTGCAAGTTTGTGGGCCTGTAGGACACTTTTTTTAGGTTTCCTTCATGTGAGAGATCTTGGATAACACCTTTCTTGCAGGTCTGTGGGCCTATGAGGCACTTACTTTTTGGGGCTTCCTTCATGTGAGAGATCTTGGAGGTCACCTCCTTGAAATTTTGTGGGCCTGTAAGACACTTTCATTCTACAGCTTCATAGTTATGCGAGGCTATGAAGTCCTTTTCCTACCCTACGCTTTTGAGCTCTCGAGATTGTGATATGCTTCCTCCATGGTTTAGCTATAAATTTCTAACCCTACTTACTCTTTGATATACTTTACCAAAGCACTCATCAATATTCATGCTCGCTAGAGTGGGGGAAAAATGTATAGGAGATAATTTACACCCATTGCACAAATTCCCCTTTTACACATCCTCACCTTAGAAAACCAAATCCAAGTTCAAATTTCCACATCAGCTGGTTTCCTTCCTTCCACTTGGAATCTATATGTTGTGTTAGTAGAAGAATATTTTTTGGGAATGCACGCATGGCACGCAGATGTCTAAGCAATGCACTTACATCCCTAACGAATTCATGCTTCTAAAGTTGGAAGAGGTGTTACACTTTCGATTTGGGTCAATTTGTAATGTCCCTCTTCGACCAACTGACCCTGAAAATGGTAGATTCTTCCTTCTTCTCTTTCAAATTCATCCATTCTCCATTCAACTCATCTCTTTTTGCATTCTCAAGCACTCCAATCTCATTCTTCACTCTCATTAGCACTTCAACACTCCATCAACTCAGCAAAGCAAGTGTGAAGCAATTCATTGCAGTATGGGCTTGAGGTTTTTCAAGACCTCCCTTCATCGTAGTTAAGGTTGTGGTGATTGTTCAAGCCTTCTTTCTCCCCCATTGGCTAGTGATTTCTTGGTGGACGTGGTAACATTTTGCTACTCTCCTTTGTGATTTGGTTGAGTAGCTCTTTGCTATTTTGTAGTGTTACTTGCATTCCTTCTTTCTTTACTTCTTTATCACTTATTTCTATCTCATTGCTATTTGTTTGTCCATGGAGGTGGAAACACCAAAACAAGGGTATGAATAAGGTAGGCCCCTATATAGCCCCAACAATTTTCCCCTTCTTTCTTGTGTGTAGGTGAAAGAGTGTGTAGAGCTAGCTAGAGAGCGTGTATTTTTGTGAGATTATCTTTATTACTTTAGCCTTTATCTACTTGCTTTATCATCTTTGTTTGTATCTATCTGACATTATTATTCTATTTCTCCCATTGAAACCAACCAACTAGGCTGATTAGTTATTTTTTGAGAAGTTTATTTTGTGTTTGCTATTTTCTAGCCATATGGATGCCAGCGCACCCAAGAGATGCCAGCGTGTCGCGTTGACATCCTAGAACTGTGTTCCCATCCTCAGATAGAGAGTTGTCTAAGGCACAGTAATGGCTTCAAAAACCAGCACACCTAGCCCAAACTAAAGTTCAAATCTGTAGAATGGTTGAGGCACATTATAGTGCTCATTATTCTCAATCCCTATTTCTAAAACATCCCTTTAGAGTGAGGTAAGTTAGGGCATCCCTTCGCTCTTGGCTCTTCATGGCCTGAAGCCTTGATTTGCTTGGTCCCCCACTCTTACAGCAAGAAAAATCATTTATCCTTTATACAACAGCATCATCCCATGCTCTCGTATCATTGTTGGCTCAACAACACGATAGTGGTAGAGAACCTCCTATTTATTACATTAGTTGAACCCTGATTGATTATGAGACATGATCTACAGTGATAGAAAAATAATGTTTAGCTCTCATATTTTCTACTAGTTGTGAATGGTGGATCTAGACCTGCACAAACATAAACAACAAACACAATATTAGTCAATTATGCAAATCAAAACCATCATTCATCATAAGATTCATTTGAAACATAAAGAACAAGAAATAAAGTAAAGAACACAAATAAAGCAATCTAAATCCTATTCAAATGCTCAAACCCTTAATCCCATGGGGGAATTGGTGTTATTTTGATGTGGAAAATAGCCCTTTCCCAATTCCTTGGAAGCTTGATGATGATCAATGGTGCTCCTTGATAAAGTTTTCCATAACCTAGCTATGAAATTGATGAAAACTATGAAACTTGGATGAGAATGGATGAAATTGCTCAAAACATGAAGATAATGATTTTGCATAAAGTTGTGGATCCAAAATTAGTAAAAGAGTCCTCCATTTACAGGAATGAGGGATGGAAGAATGAGAAAAAAGGATGAATGTGGGACTAAACATGAGCCAATAGAAAAATGCCACTTGTCAACATGCTAGTGGAGAGGATTGGAGCACATTTTGATGAATGTTCAAATAAATTCTATTAGGTGGATATTTGAAATTGGAGAAGTGACATGTTGGAGGGAGATGTGGAAGAGGAGTTATTGCCACTTGGCTCAAGAAAAAGGACTTGTAAGAGTCATAAATGCCAAGTTGGAGGATAATACATTTGGGAGGGAGATTTTAAATTTGAAGAATATTCCAACTTGATGCCCCTTTTGAATGAAAATAGATGATTTTATAAATCAATTAAATTGATTTACTTGTGCAAGTTGTAAAATCTAGAGGATTTGATGGATTAAAGTTAGTATTAATCATGATTTGATTAATTTAGATGAAGATTTAGCTGATTTAACATTTTGACTTAGATTTTTAGATTTATTTAAATCAAAATGAGAGGAAAATGAATATTAGATTTAATTAAATAAAGTTGTATTTATTTGATTAAAATGGGGTGGTGTTAGACTTAAATCAAATAAAGGTTAGTTTACTTAATCTAAAGGAGATGACTTTAGAACTTAATTAAATAAAATGAATTATTTAATTAAAAGAGGAGAATAGGATTAATCAAACAAAATAATTTATTTAATTAATAGGAGATAATGATTTAATCAGACAAGATTGATTTATTTAATTAAAACATGAAATATGATGAATTTAATCAAATAAAGATTATTTGATTAAATGGTTAGCAACAGATGATTCAGGATGAACTAGTGTTAGTAAATCAGGATCAAGTGCACAAGATCAATCAATATATTTTACGTGTCTACATTTTTCCCCTCTTTGAAGCAATGTACCTATGCGGTAGTTCAAAGAATAAACCTTGCCGAGATCAAAATTTAAAAAAAATAATTTTTTCGGATGCCCCATTGCTGCCCCAGCGAAGAATTATGCTAGTATACTACCCCCTTGAGAGATCGAACAAAAATTTGGGTTTTTGGGTGATCTCACAAAAAAAGAGGAAAAGTCATTCGACGGGTCTAGAAAGGCTCCATGATGTCGAAAACATGCCAAAATGCAAGAAAAAGACTTGAAATGAGCTTCGATTGGACAAAAATGGGGTCAAAGGCACAAAACCCTAGTTTGACGGCTAAACAAGGTCAAAAAATCCTAATTTTCATGCTTAAATAGCCCACGAGGGGTCACTTTCAATTCATTTTCACACTCAAGCCTTTAGAATTTCCTATTTTTGAGTTCTTTCCTTCATGTGAGATGGTGCAAAGAGTGCTTCCCTGACACATCTCCGAGTTAGTGCGAATCTACCAACGACTTCCAAGTGTAGGACCACCGGTATGTGACCCTAACCCAACTTGTATTTTTTATTTTTGTGTGCATTTATTAGGGTTTGAAAGTAAAACTTGTCTAGTGGTTTTATTTAGCACCACTGAAAGGGTAGAATCAGTGACATTAGGCCTCAAACTGTGCTACCCTTGCGACCTATGATGCCGCATCACAGTTTAGGATTTAAGGGGAAAATTCCAAAGGTCAACGCATATGCAAATAGTGCCACCACAGTCCAATTAGGTCATTAGGGTTCTTAGGTCAAATAGGCCCACAGTCAAATAGCGACGTCGCAGCTTAGTTTGCAATTTGGGGCTTCCAAAGGCGTAGTTTGAAATTTCCAAATAGCGACAGATTTGCGGATAGCAACGCCTTTGCTATTTTAGTTGTGAAAATTTCAAATGGGATCCAGATTTTTTATGAAACTTGACGTTGTGGCTTTATTGGTGTAGGAGGAAAGAGAGCCTGTACATTCATGTGAGCACTGATCCTCAGTGCTTTGTAGATTGACTGGATTACATGAGTTGCTTCAGGAGCACCTTGGAGCGATCAGTCTATGGTGCGTTGTGTACACGCCTACCATTAGGACTCACTTAGCTATGATCATGCTAGTCAAACAATGGCATAGTGAGACATCATCCTTTCATCTTCCAATCGGTTAGGTGACCGTCACATTGGAGGAATTCTAGCATATTTTATGATCTCCCATCCACGGTGAGAGTGTTATATATGACATGGACACTTACATTGATGTGTGCTATGAGATCATGGGGATGGATGAGATTGTCTTCACTGAGGGTCAAATTGAGATTGAGCACTATAGAGGTTAAGTGATGACATTTCGACTGATTATGGTAGCCACTATTTCAGGACTTCTAGCTCCAAATCGACGGGGCAGGTATTTCAGTCCGAGATGGGGTATGGCTTGGGAGCGAATGCTCTTCAGGAGGTGCTTCTTTGCTTGGGGACCAATTATGTTGGCCTCACATCATCATGATTTGCATGAGTTCACATATTATGACAATAGAGCCATTGGCGTCGAGGTCACCCTTCTGCATATCTATGCATGGGAGCACATAGTCGTGCTTCATCTAAGAGTTACATTGGCCAATGTGGAGCTTGATGACCTAGTAGTTTGGTGACACAGGGGTGGTCTTACATTCACGTACATAGGACAGGCTAGAATTCCTCATTAATAATTGGTGGCCTTGGCTAGGGATGCCTGCATGGTATGATGATGTTCAGTAGCTTTTTTATGTGAGGCAAGATCGGCTCATGTAGGGATGTGAGCACACCATGATTGAGTGCTACTTTCTCGACTGAGTAGCTAGAAAGTTCGGGGACGTATAGGACATGTTAGATGATTAGTACATGGCCAATTTTTACTTGATCCACCAAGGAGCCCACATGGGGTCAGAAAATCCCGCCTGAGGATGTAGTTGACTCATTCAGATAGCTAGTAACCAGGCCTTGGGCTTATGATCAGGGGTAGGTAGACTCAGGGACCACACAGGCCTATGACAACTAGTTCAGCCCCCTAGTCTGATTGACCATTCCAAGGATAGTTCTTCTGTGACAGAGACCCCAAGGCTAGATAGCAAGGTGGGGGCAGGGACAAGGAGGAGGAGCTGGACTACCTCCACACCAGCCAAAGAAAAGAGACTAGAGAGATGGGCACAAATAGAGGGATGCTCCCAGGGACCAATAGCCACCTATGAGGGACCAACAGCTCCCACAGAGAGATCAACCACCACCACCACCTCAGCCTGATCAAAGAGATGTTCTGATATAGAAACTCTAGGCCCAGGTGTAGACATTGATGGTAGAGAGGGACCAAGCTAGGCAGTAGGTCCAAGCCCTTACAGTAGAGCATGATTAGGCTATACAGTAGTAACAGACGACAGAGTTGTAGCTGGCATAGCAGGTGGGAAGACAACAACAATTAGAGAGCATGGAAGTTGCGACACAGGGTAGGACAGTACCTATGCAAATGTACCGTGAGGCCATTAGAGAGGTCGAGTACTACAAGGTTCATTATCGAAAGGCAATGCCTCCTGCGGCTTGGGTGCTAGAGTTTTCCCAGCAGACAAGGTATAGGCAAGATTAGCTTGAGAGGTAGGCGAGTGAGGGGAGCAGCCATTAGGGCTAGCTCACACATTTTTTATTGACACATGATTTTTGAGATCCATGGGCTCTATTTTTTATAGCCCCATGGGCATTGTATACATTTGATTGATACACATGACATTTGATCCTAATTTTGTGCCATGATAGTTACATTATTGATATTTATATGATATGATCGATTTGATTATGAGATGTGTCCCATTTTATTTATGCATTATGGATGGATGTATATGTGATGTTCTATATGCGATGTGACTCTACATTATGCGATGTGATGCATGTATGATTATATATTATGTGATGTGATGCATGTATGATTCTATATTATGCAATGTGATGTATGTATGATTATGCAAATGCTTATGGATGTATGAATGCATTTGTTTTTCAATATCTTTTCTATGCCCTGTTTATGATGATTATGTATGGATAATATGCCATGGATGATTCTTTTATGACTATGCTATGAATGCAAATGTATGGTTTATGAGATGCTTAGAATAATCAATCTATATTATGCAATGATGAAATGGAATGCATGTGAGATGATTAGTGTTTCCTATATGATATGATATGTAGAATGTTGACAATTTGTGGATGTAGGGTGGATGCATTAGTTTATTTATTTATTTAACAGTCATGGAACCATGTTAGCGCAAAGAAAATAAAGAAGAAATGAGATGAAGACAAGAGGATCCAACAAGTCCATGATCTACGAGACTTTATTAGAGATGATGATAATGATGATGATTTTCTTATCAGGAATTGGGATTTTAAAAGGGATACTTACCTTATGTTTGATAACACATATAGATGTGATGCATCAAGATATAAAGAACCAGAATGGTGTTGCATCTAATGTGATGGACTTTGACTCAAAAATCAGATAGGAATACTCCTATTCACACCTAGCATATGGAACCTCATTCAGAATGCAGTTTAGATATTCCAAACATCTCAGACCAAAACATAGAAAGGAAAGCCTTCCTATGTGGTCAACAAGACACCTAAAATACCTTCCCTACAAACTAAACAAAGCACGCATAACCAAGGTTATATTACAAGAATATCTAAAAATCACAGTAAATAAAAAGATAATGATCATTTCCCCATTCCTTTCTCTCTAAATCCCTTTTTTTGGACATCATCGAGAGGTCACTAAAATGAGCGGAATAAGATAAATCAAAAAGAAAAGATCAAGTAAACAAACAAGCTAATGTTCTTCATACCACTAGCCAACACTAATTACGATGATGCCTGATGTTGATGTCCATTGTAGGAAGGATGCATCCTAGGACATGATGTTATCAGATGATTTGGGACAAATTGGATGATGAGCTATTAATACCAAGAGTTGACCAACATGTTTACTTACTGATCTAGACTTGAGACCCTTGACGTTTGAGTTTTCACTTGTAACCTACTAGACTTCTTTTTGACTATTTTACCAAAGGTTGAGGATGACAATGATTTATTATGAGTAAAAATTTATTATGGGTGAAAGCGAGATGGGATAGATGGATTTTTTCAAATATTTGGATTTTTTAAGGTTGTTTTTGGTATTTTCAATATTTTGCAACTGTTTTGATTTTTGAATTTTTAAATGTTTTTGGGTTTTTTAAGATTTTGACCAAGAGACTAACCTAAACCTATCCTAGGGGCCTCGAGAGCTGATCAACAATTAGCCTTGCCTATGTTATACACACAGAGACCACCTAGTTCAACTAAAACAGAATCAACTATTGATGGCATATGAACATGGATTGCCAGTTTATTATGAAGGACTCCTAAAGGACTAACCTAAGTGTTTTAGGGGATGATCAAAGATCAACCTTGCCTACGTTCAAAGCTCAGAGACCCATAGTTCAACAAGAAGACTCTATTTTTTACTTTTCAACTAACTTTTTGACCTGTTTTTGGATTTTGATATGTTTTGAATGTTTTTGGATTTTCTAATTTTCTGAATGTTTTTGGATTTTCTGATTTTTGGGAAGACTTTCAGAATATACATGAATCTGATTTGATGAAAGCATTACCCCAGCGTATTGTAGTAGACTAATCTGATACAGGTAGGACAAACTAGCCTTAAGAATAGGTCAAATAGTTATAGGAAGGATCGTGATACGAACAAAAGATCAAGCTATGATCTGGACATGGATGGGTGACAGAAGGATGATATCAAAGCGTGATGGATGGATGATGCAGAATAAGCCATGAAGATCCTAGTAGATGGAAAGTGCTTATTTACACGAGGTGCCTATTTTCCAGGTTTTCACCAAGGTACTTGCCCAAAGCACCACTGAAGTGGTTTTCACTAGAGAATGATTTTTCTCTTTACTTTTTTTAATCCTTTTTCTAATTTTTTTTCAATTTTTCTATTTTTTTTATTTTTTTGTATTTTTTAGTTTTACACCTTGGAATATTAGGCATAAAACTTTTTGAGATGGGAGATATTCATGGGCTACTATAGAGGCTTTCCTTCTAGTGTTGATAGCTAATATGCCCCTGACTTGTAGCTTGATGTGATGACGAAGGGTCCCAACCAATTGGCTTCAAACTTTCCCTTGCTCTCTAGATTTGGTACATTTTTATGATTCTCCTTCAGTACAAGCTCTCCAACTTGAAAATTCTAACTCCTGATCTTCTTCTTGTAGCTCCACTTAAGAGGGTTCTAGTAGACTTGCAAATGGTTTAAGGCATCCATGCACTGCTCATCCAGTAATTCTAGCTCATTCAATTGTGATACCCGATATTCTTCATTTGTGATGATATTTTGCAATGATATTCTCAGGGATGGGAGCTTGATATCAATGTGGAGAATTGTGTCTGATCCATAGACCATGGAGAAAGGGTTGGCACCTGTTGGTGTGTGGATACTTGTTTGGTAGGCCAATAAGGTGGGGTTTAGCTGTAGGTGCAAGTCATGACTAGCATCATTGACTATCTTATTGAAGATTTTTAGGATTGTCTTATTGGTAGCTTCTTCTTGGCCATTTCCTTGAGGGTAGTACAAAGTGGAAAAGCGATGTTGGATATTAAAATTTTGGCATGGGTCTCGAACATCCTAGTTTTTGAAAGGTGTCTTGTTATCTGAGATAATGACTTGAGGAACATTGTAGTGACAAATTAGGTAGTTTAGGATGAACTTGGATATCTTCTTTCCTATGATATAGGTCATGAGGATGGCTTCCACCCACTTCGTCAAGTACTCAGTGGTAGTGATGATGAACTTATGTCCACTAGATGAGGTGGGGGTAATTTTTTCAATGAGATCAAGCCCCCATTGTGAAAAGGTCCAAGGTTTAATGATTGGGTGGAGCTCCGAAGCTGGTGCATGAATGAGATCCCCATGCTATTGACAATGAAAATACTTTCCAACATAGTTGTGAGCTTCCCTCTCTATTGTAGGCCAATAGTACCTAGTCCTCAACAATTTCTTAGCTAAGATCATACCACTTGAATGTGAACCACAAATGTCATTATGTACCTCGGTTAAAGCAGTTAAAGCTTCCTCGGCATTTGGGCATCGTAAAAGGGTTCCTTCAATGCTCCTACGGTACAGGGTATCTCCTAGGATAACAAAATGAGATGACTTTTTGACAAATGCTCTTTTAAGGTTTGTGGTTATATCTGCAAGGACTCCTATTCTCAAGTAGGTGTTGTTGGGATTGTAAAAATTTGATGTTTTTACATATATTTTCACTCATAAATTTCTAGATTTGGTCCTACCGTATGCATTTTTCACCCATTGAATCCGTTGGGTCATGAATATTTTATATTTTGGTTCATATCGGCATTGGTCTTGGCGGTCGGGCTAGCGTCTTGCTGAATTCTAGATGTCTCAGTGACAGGTGCACTGTGGGTCTTTTCAGCATATGTTATGGCTTTCGGGGTGGTGTCTCACCGAATATCACTTGTTTCCTGACTTTGCACTTTGGTGGTTCATCGATATAAGTTGAGTGCCTTTAGTATAGTGTCACGGCGAGGTGAGTTTCTCTCATCGACGGTGCAAAAGGTTTTATACCAAATTATTTTCAGTAGGAGTCTTTTTATGTCTCAGTGAGGATGAATATGACAATGATGTTGAGCGGTGTGACCTTTTGGTTTCAGCGAGTGGTCTTAGCAGATACAATATGTCTCGCTGACTTCACATGTGGGTTTCTTTTCAGTGTGGCTATGGGTTATCGGTATCATGTCTTGGCGAGCTCAGCATGTTATACCGACTGGCACATATGGACGTGTTTCGGCCAAGCTAAGGGTTTTTGACATGAGGTCTTGGCGAGTGACTTTTGGTCTCACCGATGGAAAACATGTAGATCCTTTTCAGCATAGGTGTTGCCTTGTCTTGGGGACGTGGGATAGTTGAAGACCTTCGGTGAAGCATTAGATAGTCTACAAGATGTCTCACCGAGGATTTAAAGTTATGGCAACATTCATAATAGGCACTCGTCGGCAAGAAAATCTTTAAGTCACGGCGACATTCAGAGTGGATAAGGATTTTCGGTAAGGCAATGTGGAGTCTGTGAGAGGTCTTCCCGATATCATAGAGCTATAGCTATACGCAAAGGGAACTGGGGGATACTTCTTGGCTTTGGTGTGACCAACGGAATGTTATAGCAACATACAGAAGGCGACAATGCATATCGGTAAAACATAATGTGATCTACGGGACATCTCCCCTACTCGGATAAGTCACAGCGAAAGCGAAATACAAGGGCGGAGCGATTAAAGAATGAATTTCCTTCGGCATTGCTACTGTGTTGTCTCGCCGACTATCTCACTGGTGAAAAATAGAATTTCAAAATGCAGGGCCGACATGTTTCTGCTTGGATAACCATTGTTGGCCAACTTGATTTGGAGCCCGATTTTTATGGACGGCCGACATGATTTTCAAATATGTTTTATTTTCTAATGCTTGTGTATAAATAAGCATTCTTGCAATTGTATTTGGGAGAGCTATGAGTTATTTCGATATACAGTAGGCATTTTCTAATGGATACAGTAATATAGATTCATCAGATCAAAGACTAAGTTGCATGTTTTCAAAGTGGAGGTATTTATGAAAGTCAATTGATGTTGCTGCACATTTTTGGTCTCAATTATCTATTGAATTTGATGAAAGTATGGCTAAGTTGTCTCCAAGATGGACTCTTTCTAGTTGTTTAAATTAATATGACAAGTTTGTATTTGATCTATCACTGCACATTTGTTGTACTTGTGTGATTGATTGATTGGTTCTTTCAAGTAAAGACTAAATCCTTTTAGCTAATCATAGTAATCAAAAAGATTCAATTGGATTATCAAGTAGAGCTTTGTAGTCATAGTTTTTCATGTTTATACAATTTGTAAATAGAATATATGCCAGATAGTTTGAGTTTTCTCCAGAAAGTGTTGCTCATTTGATTTCATTTGACTCTGCATACCCAATAAGGCACTGGTCTCTGCATTTTATCTTTTTTGAATTCATTCATTCTCTTTACATCTTTTAAAATTGAGCATTTTAGAATCTAGACCAGAGTATTGTTACCATTTTAAAGTTGAATTATAATTGTTCACTCCCATCTGCCTTTGTGAACAAGTTATAAGAAGATTGATTACAAGTCAAGTCTACATTATTTAGAGAGGTACACCCACCCAGGTTTTGCAGTACCTAAAGAGTAGAAGGTTCAATTCTTCCAACCTTGTCTGTTACCCTAAAGCGTATCAAGAGATTGGCAACCTCTTGAGGCATCTTGCCTACGTTTTTGACAGCTAAAAAATTGGTGACTCTGCTGGGGAATACATTCAAAATCAAAGCCTTAATCATAAAGTCAGGAACTTTGTACAAACTCCATTGGGAATAAGAAGCATTAAGTATTTTCTCTTTTTTTTTGACAAAAGTGAGTCTTGACTGTGATAGAAATTTTGTAGTTGTTCATCATGAATGGAAGAAGATCTCATTACAGGGGAGGTCATACTAGAGCTCCTGCTAGCAGTAGTAAGTGGACACATAAAGATGACAGAGCTAATAAAGGAAAGAGGATCAATGAGGACATGTGCATAACTAATAAAGGAAAAGCACCAAGAGCACATTGTGAAACATATATTTGCTATGATACATGGAGAGATGATTCAAGTGCAGAGCCTTGTACCCCAGAAGATCAAAGAAATCATTTCTATTCTGTTGATCCTCAGAAATAGGCTATGTTTGAAGCTAGAAAGAGGTAGGAGTATGATCTAGAAATGCAGGGTGATCAGAATGAACCTATTGATCATGCATCTCCTCAAGAAGATTATGAATCTTTGAGTTTTGAAGAAATCAAGGCATTGTTTGAATCCCAAGAAATGAAAGAAAAGAATAGGAAAAGGCTTGGATGATACAAGCAATAAAAGAATCCAAATTGAAGAAAGCACAAGTTACTGATCAGACAGCTGATCGCCCCCCCAAAGCATGTACCACCTCATAAGCAGGGTAGTCATGGTGCAGGGCCATCTAATCAATCGAATGCTCATAACCATCAGACTAGGAATCACTACAGGCAGCCAAGTCAGCCGCTTCATATTCCCACATAGCATACAAATGTGCATCCGCCTCTTGGTCAACATCATGCCCCTCAGCATCAGTATCAATATCCACCTATCCCTCCCCCTCACCAATACACGGCAATGATCAGACAGTTTGATTTGGCAAGTTTTAATCTATGCCCTTACCCTATGGATAGCAGCTAGAGAGGTATGATTCCCAGGTTTGTAGGGAGCAATACAATCACTACTGAAGAACATCTAAGGAATTTCAATATGTCCATTTAAGACATAGGTATGCCACATAAAGATTTTCACATGAGGTTGTTTATGTTGTCACTTATTGAAGACGCTAGGGAATGGTTTAACAGCTTGCCAACATATTCAATTAATTCTCTCTAAGAATTTCAAGACAAATTCTTAGAGAAATATGGGAATCAAAATGCTCCAGATACACCTCTTCATGAACTGGTGAGGATTCAAAAAAATCAGAATGATTCAATTTATGATTTCAACTGAAAATTTAACAAGTTGCATACTAAAGTACCTCCTCGATTGAGGTTGTCAGACTCTTCTGCATTGAGTATTTATTTAAGTGCATTTTATCCTAAGATAGGGTATGAACTAAGAAGTAGATCCCCAAGAGATTTGGCTAAAGCACAGAAAATTGCATTGACAATTGAGAATAACAGGAAGGCTACTGGTGTGACTAATAAAAGAGACAGCCCGAGGCCTCCTCAGCAAAGTAATTATCAGTACAGACAAGAGAATACATACATAAATGAGAACATAAATGAAAGGCCAAGGTTGCATGATATTCCTTACAATACAGACTAGAAAGATGGGAAACCTGTAACCTCCAGGCCAAGAAATAAAGAGACTCCTGATCCATTGAACAAAAAGGAAACTTACATGGTGAGTAATAATTATTTCTATGAAGTTTGTAATCAACCACATTCTCTAGACTACTGCGTTGTAGCTCAAAAGATGCAAGAAGATGGAATGTTAATGGAGGATAATGGAGAAGATCACAAAATTTACTTGACTTCAGATACTTTTTACCATGCTGAGGAAGGATATTCATCTTTAGAGGATGATGGCTATGAGTATGACATTTCTAGTCAGAAGTATAATGTCCATAGGGCTGAACAACAGATCTTTTGCGATTTTGATGAAGACTACACAGAGCCACATCTTGTTGAAACACCTGTTCAGTGCAATGTAAGGAGACTCACTAAAGATGAAATGGAGAAAATAACTGTTGCAGCAGTTGAGGATGCAAGGAATAAATATTGGTTGAGAAACAGAAAAGTGAATGAGCTAGATGGAGTTCCTGGGGGAATTTTCGTAAAAGAAAAAAAGGCAACACAAGAAAATGTAAAAATACTAAAGAACAAGCAGCATGATAAAATTGAAAAGAAGCCTGGCCAAGAGTAGAAAGTTGCAGAATTACACAAGGAAATGCAAAAGTCTGATCAGCCTAGTAAAAAAGAAAAAGAAGAAACCAAAGGTGAAACACCAGAACTGAAGAAGATTGTTAGGATGGAGAGCTCCTCTTTTGACTTCACACATGCATTATCCTAGGTAAAAATATCTATTCCATTACTTGAAATGATGAAAATTAAAGAATATAGGGATACTGCTATTCAATTGATAACGAATGGAGAACATGTGAATGTTGAAAATAAAATAACTGTTAAAGCAGTCAATAGGCAGGAGAAAATAAATAATTCTGAAGTCTGTTTGAGTGATATATTATCAACTCCTCCTCAAGTTGATCCCTTCTTTACTACGTTGCTTATTAATAATAAATTGCTGAGGAATTGCATGATAGATTCAGGTGTTGCTATAAATATTATACCAGTAGGAGTAATGAAATAACTTGGCATGTGGGTTGATACATGTGAGGGGAAGTGTTATGCAATGGATAATAGACATGTACCTGTGGTAGGTATTATGTGAGGTGTTGAATTCAAATTAGCTACTTATCCACATGTGGCTTATAATATAGATATAACAGTGATTGATACTCCTCCTCAGTTTGGGATGCTTCTATCAAGATAATGGACAGCAACTATTGGTGGAAATGTCCAGTTTGATTTATCTTATGCTACTATCCCAGTGAATGGACAGGATGTCAAATTATATAGAGAACCAAGAATGCATCAACTTGTTGACTGTGTACCTCAAGATCATATTAATTGTTTTTGTGATGTTGATCTTGGAAGTTTTAAGGTTGAACCAGCTCAGCCAGAGTTGACCAATAGTTATCCAATTGAAAAGCATGTGGCACAAAGCTGCAATGAAGTATGGAAGATGTATTTTGATGGAACATGCAGCCAAGAAGGTAATGGTGTTGGGATTGTTTTTGTTTCCCCTGAAGGTACTACTTTTAAATATTCTTTCTTGCTGGCATTCGAATGTACAAATAATGTGGCAGAGTAAGAAGCTTTATTGACAGGTTTGAACATGGCTGTGAAACACAAGATTAAGTTGTTAACTATTTTTGGTGATTCTGAGTTGGTTGTTTCACAAATTAAATCCAAATATGCAGCAAAGCACAAAAGATTAAAATAATATAGGAATGTTGTATGGGATACGATTGAATTATTTGATGCCTTCTCAATTGAGTGGATCGACAGGCCAAAGAATATAATGGCTGATTTCTTAGCAAATGTGGTGCTCAAAAGAGATGATATTACATTGGCTAGGGTATCACAGATTGAGTTTAAAACAAGGCCTACTATTCCTAATAATATTTATAACTGGCAAGTTTTTACTGATGATACTGACCTTTTGAAATTCCTCAATTGTATAGATCAGTATGAGACACAGGAAATTGATTTTAATGCTTTTGTTGAAGAAGTGGATGGGAAGAAAACTATGTTTGGCAAAGAGATATTGCAGCTCAAAACAAATAAATTACCCAAGGGTCTGGTGGCATTGGAGAGGTTGTATGATGGAAATGATAGATCTCTAATGAAACAAATGCCAGTCAAAAGAGAAGATATTGAAGAAATCAACTTGGGTACTGAGATAGCACCAAGAAAGGTATACATTGGAAAGAAGATCAGCCCTACGATTAGAAGAATGTTGATTGAGTTGTTGAGAAAATACAAGCATGTTTTTGCTTGGTCTTATGAAGATCTGAAAGCATACAGGGAAGATTTATTTCAGCATGAAATACTACTGAAGCCAAATGCCAAACCTTTCAAACAAAAGCGAAGACCTATAAATCCAACACTGGAGCCTAAAATGAAAGAGGAATTGATAAAGCTCAGGGATGGAGGAATTATCAAACCAATCAGACATTCAATGTGGGTTTCAAATCTAGTTCCTGTGAGAAAGAAGAATGGTGATATCAGATTATGTGTGGACTTCAGGAATTTAAATATGGCATCTATTAAAGATAATTATCCTTTACCCAATATGGAGGCCATATTACATAAGGCGATAGGGTGTGAGCTATTGTCCATGATGGATGGGTTCTCTAGGTACAATCAGGTTAAAGGCAAGGAATCTAAGCAATACAAGACAACATTCACAACTCCTTGGAGAACATATGTACACATAAGAATGCCATTTGGTCTCACTAATGTTGGAGCAACCTTCCAAAGAGCTATGGATGTAGCATTTGCTGATTTGATTAACGCTATCATGGTGGTGTATCAAGATGACTTGACTACTTATTCGAAGAAGGCTGAAGATCATGTGCAACATCTTGAAAAGGTATTTATTAAAGCTCTTGAATATGGTATTAGTTTAAATCCAAAGAAGTGTCATTTTGTAGTCATAGAGGGTAAGCTCTTGGGGCATATTGTTTCAAAAGAGGGAATTAGAATAGATCCTAAGAGGGTGGAAGCTATTGATAAAATTCATATTCCCAAAACTGTCAAAACAATACAATCTTTCTTTGGTCAAATTAATTTTGTGAGAATATTTGTTTCTAATTTTGTTGAGATCATTAAGCCCATATCTAAAATGTTAAAGAAATGACAAAAATGGATTGGACTGTTGAAGTTTTGGATGCTTTTATGTCTATCAAAAGGGCTATCAAAGAGGCTCCCATTCTAAAGTCTCCAAATTTTATAAAGCCTTTTCAGATTTTTTCATTTGCCTCAATGCATACTATTGTTGTTGTTATGTTACAAAAGAATAATGATGGTCATGAACAGCCTGTCTCCTTCTTTAGTAAATCATTACAGAGGTCTGAATTGAAGTATGACATAATGGAAAAATAGGAATTTGCATTAGTGAAGGCTACTAAAGCATTCAGACCATATCTTGTTGGAGCAAAGGTGATTGCTTATGTCCCTCATGCTGTTGTCAAGGATATTTTGACACAATATGAAGTTACATGGAAAAGATGTAGATGGATCAACAGGATTCAAGAATTTGATATGGAGATACAGATCACTAAGCTGGTAAGAGGCCAAGGATTGGCTAGGCTGATGACAGAAACCAATATTGAGGCAAATTAGATTTGCAATGTTGAAGAAGAGGATGCAATTGCAAGCATTGAACACACTCCTTGGTATACTGATGTTATGCATTATCTTAAATATATGAAATGTCCAGATGGATTGAGTGACAGCCAAAGGAGAACTTTGAAGTTGCAGGCATCCAAATACGTTTTTATGGATGGAGATCTGTTTTGGAAAAATAGGGATGGCATATTGTTGTTATGTTTGGACGAGTCACAGGCCAAACATGTTTTGAAGGAAATGCATGAAGGAGTTTGTGGAGGTCATTATTCAGCAAAGACAACTACACACAAGATTCTCAGGGCAGGGTATTTTTGGCCAAAGGTTTTTAATGACTCCTTTACACATGTGAGAAAATGTGAGGCTTTCCAAAAAAATTCTGGAAGATTGAAATTTCAGGGTGCTTTGTCACTTAGACCTTTGCGAGTTGATGCCCCTTTTCATCAATGGAGAATTGATTTCATTGGAGAGATACAAGAGAAGTCAAGTGGAGGACATAGGTGGATACTAGTTGCCACTGATTATTTTACAAAATGGGTGGAGGTAATCCCAACCAAGCAGGCTACAAGTAAAGTTGTAACTAATTTCTTGATGGACAACATTATCACCAGATTTAGTACACCATTAAGGTTAATCATAGACAATGGGATGTGCTTCAGGTCAGATGAATTCAAAATATTTTGTGATAGGTATGGCATTACTATTTCTTATGCAGCTCCTTATCATCCACAAGCCAATGGTCAGGCAGAGTCCAACAATAAGAGTCTTTTGAAGATTATAAAGAGGATGTTGGGACAGAATAAGAAGGCTTGGGATTCAAAGTTAAAGCTGGCTGTGTGGGCTGATAGGGTCACTGTGAAAAGGGCAATTGGAAAATCTCCATTTGAATTAGTGTATGGAGCACAGGCTAGGTTGCCTCTGTAGAATTTGTTACCAGTCTACAAGTTTGTCTTGCAAGAAGATTTGGAAGTTCTTGAACCCATGGAAGACATAATGGAGCAACTTGTTGAACTGGATGAATTAAGAAGAGAGGCCCAAAGTCAAAACGTGAAGCTATAGGAACAGATGAAGTATTTGTTTGACAAGAAGGCAAAGAATAGAAAATTTGAAGAAAATGATTAGGTGTTGATGTGGAATGCAAGGTTTCAGGAGAAAGGAAAGCATGGAAAATTTGAAGGTCTTTGGCTGAGACCTTTTGTTGTTGTTGGAAAGAAGGGTGAAGACTCATATTTTCTACAAAACATGGCTGGTGAAGATCAGGAATTTCCTGTTCATGCGCAATTCTTGAAGCTTTTCTTCTCTTGAGCAATATAGAGGAGTAAGGGTTGCCAATGCATAGACAACTCTTGTTTATCCTCTTAAAAATTATTTTCCATGCACAGTAGTTTTAGGTTTTCATCCACCTCCATTCCACTCTCATTTTTCATTCACCTCCATCTTGCATTCACTTTGTATTCACTCCAACTTCGCATTCACTTCCATTACCATTCATTCCATTGCTGCTCACTGGTTTATCATTTTGTGTCTAGTCTGCTCACCTAGGATTTTGGATCCTTGCAATGATCTAACTATCATTCATCCCCAGACGGAGCCACTATTGGGACTGTAAAAATTTGATGTTTTTACATATGTTTTCACTCATAAATTTCCAGATTTGGTCCTACCGTATGCATTTTTCACCCATTTTTTCCATATTTGTCCCATTGAATCCATTGGGTCATGCATATTTTATATTTAGGTTCACATCAGCATTGGTCTTGGCAGTCAGGCTAGTGTCTTGCCAAATTCTAGATGTCTCAGCGATAGGTGCACTGTGGGTCTGTTCGGCATATGTTATGGCTTTCGGGGTGGTGTCTTACCGAATATCACTTGTTTCCCGACTTTGCACTTTGGTAGTTCATCGGTATAAGTTGAATGCCTTCGGTATAGTGTCACAGTGAGGTGAGTTTGTCTCACCGATGGTGCAAAAGGTTTTCTACCAAATGATTTTCGGCAGGAGTCTTTTTATGTCTCAACGAGGATGAATATGACAATGATGTTGCGCGGTGTGACCTTTTGGTTTCGGCGAGTGGTCTTAGTGAATACAATATGTCTCACCGACTTCACATGTGGGTTTCTTTTTAGCGTGGCTATGGGTTATCGGTATCATGTCTTGGCGAGCTCAGCATATTATACCGACTAGCGCATATGGACGTGTTTCAGCCAAGCTAAGGGTTTTCAGCACGAGTTCTCGGTGAGTGACCTCCGGTCTCGCTGATGGAAAACATGTAGATCCTTGTCGGCATAGGTGTTGCCTTTTCTTGGCGACGCGGGGATAGTTGAAGACCTTTGGTGAAGCATTGGATAGTCTACAAGACATCTTGCCAAGGATTGAAAGTTATGGTGACATTCATAATAGGCAGTCGTCAGCAAGAAAATATTTAAGTCACGGTGACATTTAGAGTGGATAAGGATTTTCGGTAAGGCAATGTGGAGTCTGCGAGAGGTCTTCCCGATATCATAGAGCTACAGCGATATGTAAAGGGAACTAGGGGATACTTCTTGGCTTCAGTGTGACCAACGGAATGTCATAGCAACATACAGAAGGCGACAATGCATATCGGTAAAACATAATGTGATCTACGGGACATCTCCCCAACTCGGATAAGTCACGGCGAAAGAAAAATACAAGGGCGGAGCGATTAACGAATAAATTTCCTTCAGCATAGTTGCTGTGTTGTCTCGCTAACTATCTCACTGGTGAAAAATAGAATTTCAAAATGCAGGGCCGACATGTTTCTGCTTGGATAACCGTTGTTGGCCGACTTGATTTGGAGCCCGATTTTTATTGACGGCCAACATGATTTTCAAATATGTTTTATTTTCTAATGCTTGTGTATAAATAAGCATTCTTGCAATTGTATTTGGGAGAGCTATGAGTTATTTCGATATACAATAGGCATTTTCTGATGGATACAGTAATATAGATTCATCAAATCAGAGTCTAAGTTGCATGTTTTCAAAGTGGAGGTATTTATGAAAGTCAATTGATGTTGCTGCACATTTTTGGTCTCAATTATCTGTTGAATTTGATGAAAGTATGGCTAAGTTGTCTCCAAGATGGACTCTTTCTGGTTGTTCAAATTGATATGACAAGTTTGTATTCGATCTATCAGTGCACATTTGTTGTACTTGTGTGATTGATTGATTGATTCTTTCAAGTAAAGACTAAATCCTTTTAGCTAATCACAGTAATCAGAGAGATTCAATTGGATTATTCAAGTAGAGCTTAGTAGTCACAGTTTTGCATGTTTATACAAGTTGTAAACAGAATATATGCCAGATAGTTTGAGTTTTCTCCAGAAAGTGTTGCTCATTTGATTTCATTTGACTCCACATACCCAATAAGGCACTGGTCTCTGCATTTTATCATTTTTGAATTCATTCATTCTCTTTACATCTTTTAAAATTGAGCATTTTAGAATCTAGACCAGAGTATTGTTACCGTTTTCAAGTTGAATTATAATTGTTCACTCCCATCTGCCTTTGTGAACAAGTTGTTATAAGAATATTGATTACAAGTCAAGTCTACATTATTCAGAGAGGTACACCCACCCAGGTTTTGTAGCACCTAAAGAGTAGAAGGTTGAATTCTTCCAACCTTGTCTATTACCCTGAAGTGTATCAAGAGATTGGCAGCCTCTTGAGGCATCTTGCCTACGTTTTTTAGAACTAACAGGTGTATCTATCATGATACTAGGGATCTCTGGGACCAACAATTTCACACATAAATTTAGACTTTGGTACCTCGAATGCTGGTATGAGAAGCTACTCTACAAGGAATTCTTGCTTTGGGATGTTGCGTGGGATATCCAATAGCGATCCAATTGTTGCCATGGCATCTACCACTCTATTATTTTCTCTAGGTATCTACTCAAATGTGACATCAATGAAGAACTCTTTGAGGCTTTCCACCAGTTTCTTGTATGGAGTCAATTTGTTGTACTTTGTTTGGTATTCATTGTTTACCTGATTGATGATAAGTTGCAAGTCTCCATAGACGTTGAGTGCCATGATCTACCATTATACTGCAATCCTCAGTCCTATGACAAGAGCCTCATATTCTGCAATGTTCTTCATGTAAGGAAATGACAACTTGTATGATTTAGGTATGCAATCCCCTTGTGGTGTAATAAAGAAGACCCCAACTCCTTACCCATGTTGTGTGTAGGATCCATCAAAGTACATTTTCCAATGATCTGCCACACTTAAGTTAAAGATTGACTTATCAGGAAAATCTAATACAAGTGGATTCTCTAAATATATTGGTGCTTCTGCTAGTTGATTTGCAATTTATTTTATTTTAATGGCCTTGCATTCCACATACTCAATGTCATGCTCTGTCAGGATCATAACCCATTTAGTCGTTCACCCTGTAAGTGTTGCTTTAGAAAGCAGATACTTGAGAGGGTCTATCTTTGCAATGAGCTTTATCTAATTTTCTAGCATGTAATGTCTAAACTTTTGTGCAAAAAACATGACTTCCAACCATGCTTTCTCAATGGATTTGTAATTCAGCTCATGTCCCACCATGTTTCTACTGATGTAGTAAATAGATCTCTCTTTCCCATTTTCATCGTGTTGTGCTAAGAGGGCATCGAGAGCTATTGTCGTTGCTAATATATATAGGATCTAGGTTTTTCCTAGAATTGGTGGCATGAGAATTGGTGGTGTGAGTAAGGACTCCTTGATTTTGTTGAAGGCCCGATCACATTTCTCATCCCATTTGTATGCTACCCCCTTGTGGAGTAGATGAGAATATGGGATAGCCTTGTTTGCTAGTTGTGCTATGAATCGTAAGATGCACTGGAATCTTCCTTGTAGGCCTCTTAGTTGTTTCAATGTTTTTGGTACCTCCATTTTGAGGATTGCTTTGACTTTGGCAGGGTCTTCCTCGATTCCCCTCATGGATACAATGTACCCTAGGATCTTTCATGATTGTACCCCGAAGACACACTTTTTTGGATTCAGTCAGACCTTGTACTTTTCTAGCCTATCAAAGATGGAGCTTAGAGCTGATATGTGATCCTGAATTTTTTTTGACTTGGCCAATATGTCATCCACATTATCTTCCATAATTTTGTGAATCATATCATGGAAGATTAGTGTAATGTCCCTCTAATAGGTAGCTCCTACATTTTTCAACCCGAATGGCATCATATTCTAGCAATATGCCCCCCATGGACAAGTGAAAGCCATTTTTTGTTGGTCTTCTTTAGCTATCATGATCTAATTATATTCTGAGAACCCATCCATTAATGATAGCATCTCATGTCTTGTCATCATCTCCATAATCATATCAATGTTTGGGAGAGGGAAGTCATCCTTGGGACATGATTTGTTCAAATCTCTTAAATCTATGTAGATGTAGATGCCCCTAGTGGGCATTGAAATAGGTACAAGATTTGAGACCCACTCTGGATAATCAATCAGTCATATGAACCCTACATCTAGGAGCTTCTGTAATTCCATTTTGACCAACAATGTTATTTGGGGATGCATCTTCCTTAGCTTTTGTCTCACTGGCTTTGCTCTGGGATATACAACTAGATAATGAACTACAACTATTGGATTAAGCCTAGGCATGTCAGCATGGGTCCATGAAAAGTTTTTCTTTCTTTTAGAAATGCAGCCAGGAGTTCCTGCTCTTATGTCAAGAGGGATTCTACATAGAAGGTGATATGCGACGTTTCTTTTGTTCCCAGGTTGACTAGATTGTACTTCTCTGCTAAGACTGTTGACTTCTCCTAATGAATGGCACTTAGAGGAAGATTGAATCCCTCATCCTCTAGTGCCTCAAAAAGGTTTTAACCATTGGATGTGTCCTTTATTTTTACTATTTTCAAGTCAGAGAGTGCCACAGTGTGGTTTTCACTCAAAGACCTAGATATTATTCTCAAGTTTTCACTTTTGCGACTGAGGGATTCAATAGTTTCCCCTTAATAGGAATGTGTATCCAATATGATGTCAAACCTATCTTTCTGATTTCCACATGGTACTGTATCCCACAATCCCATGAA
Source organism: Sequoia sempervirens (assembly GCA_007258455.2). Lineage (NCBI taxonomy): Eukaryota > Viridiplantae > Streptophyta > Pinopsida > Cupressales > Cupressaceae > Sequoia > Sequoia sempervirens. The sequence goes on along the minus strand of VDFB02358134.1, from coordinate 7,974,289 downwards.
TTATAAGAGTGCCTCATCATTTTTGAATGTGTCCAAAATTGGTGGTCCTCGTTGGTCATAATCAATGAGTTGGGGATAGACTAAGTTTATCTCATGGATTTGGTTGTTTGACTCAAAAGATAGAGTACTAATCATTAGAAGGGAGGAATCCTCAAATAGCATGGGTAAGTCAGTTATGGGATCCTCATCACTACACACATCAGTTATGTCAAAGGTAAAGTTATCTATGAGTTAACCTGTGGATACTAGTAACTGAAGAGCGGATGCTAATAATTGAGGGGGAGTTTTAACCTTTTTAACCAGAGAACCTTTGCCAAGTATGGTTACCTTCAGAGGGGTACATCTGAGGCCAAGATTTCTCATATGCATCTCAAGAATGAGAGGTACTAGAAGACCATTGTCATTCTATCCAAGTTTCTTGTTTTTGTTATAGCCCATACTAAGCATCATTTGTAGTCCTTTTCTACTTTCATCCATGGGAAGATTAGGCGCGGGCCTTTCATCTTTCTACAACAAGCTCGATATTTCTTTTTTATCTACTATTTCCTGACTTAGATCTCCCCAACATCTAAATCTAGAAGGGTCCACTTTGAAGGTTTGGGATGATGTTTCAGTTGATTGGGGCTTCCCATGAGACCTAGGAGATTAAGGTAACTCTCCTATTACAAAAGCACTTTTCTTCATTCTGTAATCCCCACACCCATTGTCTTGGATAATGACCTTGATTTTAGAGATATCAAGAATGGTGGGTGTCTTTTTCTCAGAAGTGCATGCTAAAGTAGTTGGGTCTACATATGGAGTTGTAGGGTCTTCATTATTCTTTGGGACTTCAGGGATTTTATAGTATTTTGCTTCTAGGTTCTTGCAATAATAAAAGGGCTCAGGGTCACCATGGACCATGACCTCTTGATTTTGATATGGGAATTTGATGCACTAATGGAAGGTGGATGTGACAGATTGCATCCCATGGATCCATGGACGCCCTAGGAGAATATTATAAGGTAAGTCAAGGTCAAGGACTTGGCATGTGGTTTCCATGATGGTTGGCCCTACTTGAATAGGGAGTTGAATAGTGCCTTGAGACACTCTTTCTTCTTCATCATATGCTCTATTGTGATACCTTTACCCTTTTCAATGGCGTCTTCAAAGAATCCAAGGTTCTTTATTATTTTGAGGGAACAGATATTTAGACCCACACCCCCATCCACCAAGACCCTTTTGACTTTATTTTTATGAACTAGGACTTCAAGATGGAGTGTGTGATTATAAGACGATTGGATGGATAAGTCCTAATTAGAAAATGTTAGGAGATTTGGGGAGGTGATGTGTCTGACCATATCTTGGAATTGGTTAGCATCAAGATCTACGGAGATGGTAGATGAAGCCAATGCTTCCTCTAGGATTTTTCTATGTGCGGGTGATATCTTCAATAACTCCATGATGGAGATCTGAGTAGGGGTTCTTTTCAGCTAGTCTAAGACATTGTAGCCATTCAGAACAGATTTTGGATTAGAGGTGGATGCCCTAGGTTGTTGTGATAACCCAGCAATGGTAACTTTGTCGCCACGTGTGGTGACTCCACAATCAGCTTTGGCTCCCTTGATGTTAACAATAGTGACCCATTCATCTATGGATGCAACAACATGATCATACACATGGTTTACATTGGCATACTTTGTCTTTCCATGGTTGTTCCCTTTGTTATGATCTGGCATTGGATAGGTCTTGGTTTCTAACTGGTTCTTCAACATTTATGACCTTGTTGTCGATGAGGTCTTGGATCATATTTTTCAGCCTCATGCAACTGGTTGTTGTGTGCCCCTTGATTTTATCAAAATCACAAAGGTGATTTTCATTGTACCATGGTAGTTTCACTTGGGGTTCTTGGTAATTCTCATAGGTGGGGATTTTGATGAGATTCTCATATACCAGCTTCTTCATGACCGATTCAATTGGTTCCCCAAGGGCTATGTATTTTTTTTTGGGGGGAATATTTGTTTTGCGGGGGTGCTCCCCCTTGACTATTCAGATTGTTGACTTGATTTTTGGGTGGTTGTTGTGATACTGCATTGGCTTGCATGTTGTTTTGATTGTTGTTTTATGGTTGTTGGTATGTTTGCATGTTTTGTTTTGGAGCACTGATTATGACCTTGGCATCCACCACACCATCATTGGTGACGTTTTTGTTCTTCACCCATGTGTGAGGTTTCTCATTATAACTAGTGGATGGGTGATTGTTTTGATATTCTTGATATGTGGGTGTCCCCCCTTGTGCAATAAGGGCTCTTTCAATGTTGAGAACCTTGGGGATCAAACAGTCGTATGTGGTGATACATTGCATCTTTAGATGGAAGGAAAAAAAATTCTTGAGATTGGAAATGATGGTGAAAATTTGTTGCTCATGGCCCACTTACTCCTATTGGCCTTGGATTTCCATCATTGCAAGAAGGATGTGAATGATTCCCCTTTAGCTTGTTTTGAGCACAGATAGTTTGATGAGAGTGCAACCCGAGACTTAGAAAATAACCCACTAACAAGAGAATAATTTTATTATTCAGAAAATGGAGCTTCTTACATGCAAAGGATCTAAAATCCCCAAGTTCTACAACACATGCAAGTTACAGAAAGCTACAGAATAACCCTTTCGCAATATGCAAGCTTGTCCCCAAAAAGTTACCCAAAAATTAGAAACTCGCCCATAAATAGAGCTCCTCTTTAGTTTGGAGCCAAAACAACATTCAAATTTGAGTTTAGGTGGTTTGGCGCCAAAAAATTACAACTTGAAGTTCAATTTCAAAAGAACATTTGCAATTGTATCTTCTAGAAAGTGCGCCAACTTCCCAGGGCCATAACTTTTGATCCGGGACTCCGATTCGCGAACCGTTTGAACCGTTGGAAAGGTATCGAAGTCAAGAACGCGCTCAAAATCCACTACATTGATTTTGGCAAGTTATAGGGCCGATCTGGGAACTCTAAGTGCATCAAATCTAACTCAGAAGATTTTTAGGTGCAAATCTGGGAAACTAAAACTACAATATCTTTCAACCCAGGAATAGAAAATGAAAACCGTAAATTGGGAATTTCATTATGACAAAAAGGGTATCCAAAAATGTAAAAACATCTAAAAACTGAGAAACTTGAAATTTAACTATTTTTGGATGATGCAAGATTGCCCTTACACCACTAGATGCTCCTGTATCATAGTTCCTCTAGACTAACATCCATGCCAATGTTGAATACGTATTTTTTTATAAATGTTTCCATGATTTCCTAAAACTTTTTTATTCCCAGAGGAAGGTGAGAGAACCATTTCATGGCAGGGCCAGCCAAACTTTGGGGGAATAGTCGCATTAGATATGTATCATCGTATGCAACCTCCATGCAATGTACTTGGAATTTCTTGATGTGATCTTTAGGTTTTCTTGTCCCATGATATTTGTCAAATTTAGGGATTTCAAACCCCTTTAGGAATGGTACCATCACAAGGCTCCTATTGAATGGATAGGGGCACAAATTGCTTGGTGTTTTTGTTTTTTTCCTAGATTGGAGATCTAGCACTTGTTGTGAGAGCAATTTGATTTGTGTCATCACGTCATTTTGCAAATCAGGAGATGGAGTGAATGTGTTTTGAAGTGGTTTGATTTTCTAGGTGATGGGTGTAGTGTTAGGTATATTGGTGGGAGTTTGTTGTAAGATCTATTGTACGATCAATGCTTGTTGATATTCCTACAATTATTGTTGTGCCAACAACACTTGTTGTTGGTATTGCTAGTGTTGTGCCAACAATGCTTGATGTTGGTCTTGCTATTGATGCACCAACAATGCTTGTTTTTGGGCTACTAATCATGTGGCTTCTTGTTGTGCTTGGTACTATTGCAGGGCTTGCTGATATGCTTGTTGTTGAGCTACTTACACTTGCTAAGCTTGAGCTTGTTGGGTGACTTGTGCAGCCTAAGTATCCTATGCAGCTTGTGCAGCTTGTGTAGCTTCAGTTGCTTACGCAACTTGGGCAGCATGGGTGGCTTGCTATTGTTGCAACAAAGCTTGAGCTTGGGTAGCTTATTGCACTTGTTGTGCTTATTATTCCTATGCTTGTTAAGTAACTTGTGCAACTTGCATGTTTTGTGCTTGTTGAGCTTGGAACTATTAAATTCATTTTGATAGGCTTTTTGAGTTGCTTGTAATGTGATGCTATATTGATTGGACATGTTTGTTTTTGGTGGTGGTGGAGGAGGATTCAAAATGGTTTGAGTTGTTGTGATGACAGGTGTCGTCGAATTGATGATAGAAGTTTGTGTGGTAGATGGGGCAATTGATATGCTTGGTCCTTAAGATACCACATTTTGAGGTATCATAGATGATGTGTTGATTGCTTGTGTTGTTTGGATTGTGGCCACTTGTTGTTGCGATATCGATGGCATGATCAGAGGATTCAGTACAATGGTTTGATTTACGACTGGGGGATTGTTTTGATTTTGTTGTTTGAGATTTAGTAAAGGGGGTTTCCCTAAACCAAGGAGTGGTGTGGACATTATTGGTAGAGGTGGAAATGGTGGAAAGATGGGTGGTATGTTCCCTTGATGGAATGATGATGATGTGGGGTCTAAGATTCCCCCTTGTCTAAATAATCCACCCTCTCCTTGTGAATTCATAGGGAGAGAGTCTTGTTTGTTGAGAGGATATGTCGATGTTGCATGAAAGAGGATGGGTTGTTGGGGTCATGAAAGGTGAGTGGAATGTATGGGTGTTTTGTATTTTGAGGAACGAATTCACCCAAGATGGTGTTTGCATCCAAGTCTTGATTTTTCACAAGGGGGTGTGTTTAAAGAGCATGAAGTAATGAGCTCCCCTTGTTGACAATTGGTTGAGTTGGAGCAATGGATGATGTGATTTGTGGGATGGTTTGAGTGATGCTTTGAAACAATGATGTGAATGATACCAATGGCATAATCCCAAGAGGTTTCTCCACAAGAGTGTTCACATCATAGTCGGAAGGGAGTTTATCCCCTTCTTTTTCCAATTCTAGCATGTATTGTGAGGGATTAAGTTTCATCATGGCATTGAAAATTTTTTGAGTCTCGATATTTTGGACCATTTCAATTATTTCATCTTAAGTCATCCCTAGAACATTATTGGTGATGTCCTCCACTTGGCCACCTTCTTGAGAATCTTGTGGAAGTAGAGGAAGATTGAGTGTGGGATTGCTAGACCCAATGGGATTGATTTTAGGAGCAGTTTGACTCAAGTCACTTGAAGTAGATGTTTCTTTGTTTGTTTCCATGTTCTTGTGTTGAGATATAGTTTGGACCATAAAATGAGGATCAATTTTTAGGAAAGTGGGAGGTGAACCTCTAACTCCTTGGATTGATCTAAACTTTAGGTACAAAAAAGAAAGTCTAATATATTAAAGATCAAAGGGTGGTGATGGGCTAATGAAAGATGGGTGATTGGTGAATGATTGAACTCTTAGGCAACCTTGAAGGAGATACTAAAATTTAGGACTTTTGGTTTGATCTTTGATTTGATTTTGGATCTTTGATTTTGATTTGGTTTGATTTGATTTTGATTGGATTTGGTTTGGATAATGAACTCATAAACTCTAAGAGATTGGATTTTGTCCTAGAGTAAACTTGTCCACAAGATGATAATTTAACTAAGTGTGTAAAGAAGGATTCATCTACACACAACTAGTCAAACAAGATGATTTTGATTTTGATTTCTAGAGGATTTGCCCAAAGTTTAGTATGAAGGATTTTTCAAGATTTCCAAGAGTTGTTTGTGAGGTGATTTTTATTTTTATCCTAAGAGACTTAGAGAGACTTTGCTTACTAGACCTAGGTGTTGAAAAACATGCTAGTACTTCCTATGTGACATACTCAAACCTTTGAAAATTTCTTGGATTTTGACAATAGTAAAATGAATACAAATTTGGGTTGTTCTTTGATGCACATTTGTAAAAGTTGAAGGTCAATCTTTCTCTAGATTTGTAAAGCATAGACAAATGTTTCTTAGAGATTTTTTACTAAGACCTTTGGACTTTGGTTTTTGGATTTTGATCTTTTGGGAAATCATTTGGAAGAGCACATGTATGGGGTTCAATTGTTTCTTATCTTTTCTTAATGGTTTCTTTTTACTACAAACACCTTCTTGCCTTAACTTTTCAAACTAAATGTCTAATGTCCTAATTTATTCTCATCCCACAAGGTCCATTATGTGGAAATCAATGCAATAGTTCCCTAATGTTGAATTTAGTGAGAGAAAATTGAGATATAAATTCAAATGCTTAGAAGCCTCTAAGGATAAAATCCCTGGGACAAGCAATAGCACTTGGATTTTGTCAAAGGTATTTGCTTCCTCTAAAGGGTTGGAAATTTGATGATCATGGTTGAATGTTTGTTTTCCAATGTTTTAGATTCAAGCAAAGTGTTTTGATTCCAAGATAATGCACAACCCTATGGATAGAAAGAGACAATATTTGTTGAATTCCCACTTGGATAAATCCAACTGTGCTTATTCTTGAAGGATGATTAAAAGCTTGACCACACTGGCTCCCTCCACAACACTCGCTTCTACGGGTCAGCCAAGCTTTAGTACCCATGAAACTCCCATGGCATACTTCTCATATCTACCAAGAAATGCAAGAATGTGGGATGGGTTGAGAACAACCATTCTTGCACCAACAAATAGAAATGATTTTTTCTTCTACACAAATTGGTTCTGAGTCAGGGTGATCGGGGACATGGCACCTTGCAATCGTCCAGTAAGCCACTAAAGGCTTTAATCAATCCTACTAGGGAATCTTATATTTTTTAAGGTAGTACCCCATTCTGAAAGACACTATATGACTAAGGCCTATATACCATTGGACTTGACAGTTTAGTCTTATCCTTTTATATATTGGCTCGAGTGAAAAATTGGTTGGAGTCTCCCTTGAGTTCTCCTTTTGGATGTGTCTCTTAGGTAGGCCCCTCTAAGGGTAAACAAAAGCGAGCAAACACATTCGTAGTTTGATCAATCCTTGTTTACATGAACAAAGAGAGAACACACATGATATACTCAACTCACACTAGCAAGCTTTGTTCAATTTTAAGAATCCAAATTGATGTGTGGAGGCAATCTTTTATACAACTTAATATCACCAAAAGAATTTTGATTCTCAAGATCACCGTGAAGTGCGAGAGAAGTGCATATGCCTTTTAAATGATATTACTTTGTAAAAGAGATTACAAAGCACAAAATACACATGTTCATTTTAACCTCAAAAGAAAGAATGGATTCTTTTTAAGCACCAAGATGAAATGTGAAGTTTGTTTGTTCAATTTTAAAATCCAAAACCAACTCTAGTAACTTCCTAAAGTTCTTTTTAATCCCTTTGTTTTCTTCTTTTTAAGCCCAAATGAAAATCATTTTGAGTCCTAAACTTGAAGATAACAAAGCCTTGAGAATGGGATTATAATTTCTCCCAAAGTGTTTAAAAACACTTCATACAATAGAAAGAATATGCCATAAGAAACCTTTGTCTCTACTTCCTCCCTTCCCTTTCGATCCCTCCAACCTAGAAAAATTGGTTAAAAACTACATAAAACAGAGCCAAAAACCAATTATAAATAAAAGGTGATCAAAACTAAAAAGTACATGTTAAAAACAACTTGAAATCTAACTTTTACCCCACCCCAGTGACGCAATCTACAAATGCGACACAGTTTGAAGGGGTCCAGTGGCACTCTGGTGAAACCAACAATGCTTTGTGGAGAAACAGAGACCGTGATTGTGTCGTTGTTTCACCCAATGGTGAATTTTGGAGTTTGGTTGACCAGTCCCAAGTGAGAATGCTTTCAACATCATAGTTTGAAGTTTGACAGCATCGCTAAATAGCGTCATTGAACTGATAGCGGTGTTGTTTGACCTTTGCAGCCTTGTTGTTTCATGTAGACACACAAAAATTTGAAAAATAGAGGAATTTTCACAAAAAAAAGTGTTAGATTCTCAAGATTCGCCCTCCTTCTAGCACCAAAATGTGAATGGTGGATCTAGACCTGCACAAACATAAACAACAAACACAATACTAGTCAATTCTACAAGTCAAAACCATCATTCCTCATAAGATTCATTTGAAACATAAAGAACAAGAAATAAAGTAAAGAACACAAATAAAGCAATCTAAATCTTATTCAAATGCTCAAACCCTCAATCCCATAGGGGAATTGGTGTTATTTTGATGTGGAATATAGCCATTTCCCAATTCCTTGCAAGCTTGATGATGACCAATGGTGCTCCTTGATAAAAATTCCCATAACCTAGCTATGAAATTGATGAAAACTATGAAACTTGGATGAGAATGGATGAAATTGCTCAAAACATGAAGATAATGATTTTGCATAAAGTTGTGGATCCAAAATTAGTAAAAGAGTCCTCCATTTATAGCAATGAAGGATGGAATAATGAGAAAAAAGGATGAATGTGGGACTAAACATGAGCCAATAGCAAAATGCCACTTGTCAACATGCTAGTGGAGAGGATTGGAGCATATTTTGATGAATGTGTAAATAAATGCTATCAGGTGGATATTTGAAATTGGAGAAGTGACATGTTGGAGGGAGATGTGGAAGAGGATTTATTGCCACTTGGCTCAAGAAAAAGGACTTGTAAGAGTCATAAATGCCAAGTTGGAGGATAAGACATTTGGGAGGGAGATTTTAAATTTGAAGAATATTCCAACTTGATGCCCATTTTGAATGAAAATAGATGATTTTATAAATCAATTAAATTGATTTACTTGTGCAAGTTGTAAAATCTAGAGGATTTTATGGATTAGAGTTAGGATTAATCATGATTTGATTAATTTAGATGAAGATTTAGCTGATTTGACATTTTGACTTAGATTTTTAGATTTATTTAAATCAAAATGAGAGGAAAATGAATATTATATTTAATTAAATAAAGTTGGATTTATTTAATTAAAAGGGGATGGTGTTAGACTTAAATCAAATAAAGGTTAGTTTATTTAATCTAAAGGAGATGACTTTAGAACTTAATTAAATAAATGAATTATTTAATTAAAAGAGGAAAATAGGATTAATGAAACAAAATAATTTATCTAATTAATAGGAGATAATGATTTAATTAGACAAGATTGATTTATTTAATTAAAAGATGAAATATGATGAATTTAATCAAATAAAGATTATTCGATTAAATGGTTAGCAACAGAGTAATTCAGGATGAACTAGTGTTAGTAAATCAGGATCAGGTGCATGGGATCAATCAGTATATTTTACATGTCTACACTAGTAAATTGAGACACTATAGAAATACATGTGATGACAAAATTTGATCCTTTAAAGCACCTTTTTGCTAAAAAATATTTATTAGGATGCTTAGCTAAGTGGGTTATGTTGTTAACTGAGTTTGATCTTGAATTTGTCTCTCAAAAGGAAATCAAAGGACAACCCTTGACCGACCAATTAGCTGATGCTCCCTCTCCCTTAATGTTACCTAACATAGACTCATTCCCTGATGAGAATGTTTTGACTATTCAAAAAGAAAAAGAAACATGGGAATTGTACTTTGATGGTTCTAAGTGTCGAACTAGCTCCGAGGTAGGGGTTATACTAATTCATCCTTTGGGTAAGCCTATTGCCTTATCTTTCCATTTAAACTTCCTATGTACCAATAACATTGTAGAGTATGAAGCTTTAATAGCTAGTATACGTGCAATGATAGCATTAGAATTCAAACACATTTCTATATTTGGTGATTTCCTATTAGTTATTAAACAAATAAATGGTTCATATCAAGAAAAGCATGATAAGCTCATTCAATATAGAGACCTCACGATGACATTATTAGATAAATTTGAATCATTTACGATCGACAACATACCACAAAAGGATAATCGACATGCAGATACAATGGAAAGCATCACTTCCCTTGTGTCTCCTAAAGATTCTTTTGATGATTTCATATTTACAGTTCAAATTGTCCCTAAACCATCGATAGATGATAAAGTCAAAGAAGTGTTATTAACTGATATTGACAACTCTAGCTAATGGTACACAATGATATTCAACTATTTAAAAGAAGGAACTTTTCTTGAACCTACAACAAAGAATACTCGAGATCGTCTTCGAAAAATTGCATCTAAGTACATAATCCTTGTGGATGTGTTATACAGAAGATCATTTAATGGTCTTTTACTTAGATGTCTTAAATAATCTAAAATTCCTATAGCACTTGAAGAAGCTCATGCAGGTGCTTGTGGAGGGAATTTTGGAGGAAGATCATTAGTTCAAAAATTAGTTTTCATAGGATACTATTGGAGACACATGGAACAAGATTTTTTTTCATACATAAAGAAATTTATAAGTAGGAGGTATTTTCCACAGTGTGTCAAATTGTTATATTGCTATCAAGATTCAACCATGTAGTTTTTGAGTCAAACTCATTGACCCATGTTTCATGAGTAGTGGTTCACAAGAACCCATATCTCATGATAATGAATGGTCCACATAACACTCATTGCATCTAGGTGATGCTCACAGAGGTGAAGCACTAGGCCTTCCCGGGAGGTCACCCATCCCAGTACTACTCCAACTCAAGCACGCTTAACCATAGAGTTTCCCCCAAGGTTAAGCTCACTTAGTTAAGAAATATTATAAATGTCAAGAAACTAACAATTTGATTCATGATCCTGCTTTTGAGCTTCATGCCCAAGTTCCTATTTGGCCATTCTTAGTTTGGGGTTTAGATCTTATTGGAAAAATATCACCACCTTTTTCTACTGGACATACGTTTATCATTACTGCAACTGACTATTTGACAAAATGGGTAGAAGTTATCCCTCTTTGTTCCATGATAGCTAATGCAATATTTCATTTCATATTGTAACACATTATTGCTCGCTTTGGCCTCGCTTTGGCCTCCCTTATGTATTCATTTCAAATAATGGAACTCCATTTAAGAACAATGATGTGAAGAAATTCTTGGAAACCCTTCATATTCAACATTGCTTTTTGACGTCATATTACCCATAATCAAATGGACAAGTGGAATCAACTAACAAAACTTTTGAGCAAATTCTATGAAAAACAGTAAGTAAACATAACAGATATTGGCATCCTCAACTAAATTATGCGTTGTGGGCTTACTGTACAAGTATTAGAACATCTACCAAAAACACTCCCTATAGCCTTGTTTATGGTGTTGACACAATAATTCCCTTGGACTTAGAGGTTCCTTCATTGCAAATTGTTCTTAGAGGGCTTATTGATGATACTACTTATAAAGAGCAACAATTGCATCAGCTTGAAATGTTGGTTGAACAGTGTATCAACGCTCTCAAGCATCTCCAAGCTTATTCCAAAAGAATGCAACATGGTTATAACGATAATGTCATCCCTCATGCATTTAATAGAGGTGACTTGGTGTTACATTAAAATCAATGTAATGTCAATGCTCTTTTGAATGAAAAAGGAAAATTCAGCCCTAATTGGTTAGGACCCTATGTAATCAAAGAAAACTATGGGTCCAGAGCATACAAATTAAGAAAAATGGATGATACACCTATAAAAGAACCTATTAATGTCATGCATTTGTGTTGGTATTACTCATAGCTCTCTCTTTTTAATAGTGTATTAAATCAATGTTGTTATATTAGGTAGATGGTATTATATTTTATCTCGCATTACTTCATTCTTTAAAAAATGATAATAGTGTGTCTTAGAGCCTAAAGTGATTGTCCAATTATTTTGAATTATTAATTTAGTTTCCATACTATTCAAAATAAAATCTCATGTGTTATGTTAATTTAGATCCTTATATGCATTTAATATTATTAGATCATAGGTGCATTTAAGTTACATAGCATATTGCATCACAATGTAGCATCTAGCATAAATTGAAAATGTTTTAATTAGATCACATAAACATTAAATCATGCAGATATTTATTAGACATTCTTGCAAAGGATATTTAATAAATCACATTTGACATTTAATTCAACACAAGATCATAAAAACATAAATGCTCATATATATATATATCATCAAAAAATCAAGTACATATATCAATGAATACAATGTTGATAGGTCTTGTGACTGCTAGACCCCTCAGTGCCTGGTGGTGGCCCTTATCAGGAGATGATGATATGTGATCGTGTCCTGCTCAAGGACCTCATTCCCTCCTGTAGGCCCCGCACCTCTCCTCTCATATCTACCTCTCATATGAGTGCTTCAACACACTCTTGCTCAATGTGATCTTTCTCTTCCTGTAGCCTAGCCATATCTCTCTCTAGCATCAATATTTTTGCTTAGAGGGTGGATTCTATCCCACTATCTAATGGACCTTGAGAGTCTCAAAGCTCATCCAATGTTGTCCATAGTGCAAAAATTTGTCATGTAGCTAGGTTGGCACATATGGCTATGCTCTCATATGTTGTCCTCAATCTAGAAAAAGACTCAAAGAGATCCACATGTTTCCCTATGGAATGTGGGGGCACATACTCTGAAGGTAGATCATCATCCATGTGCAATACAGGCATCATCTCTATAGTAACACACTAATAGAGCTCATGCAATTCTCATGTGAACCCTGCAAGATGGAAAACATAAAAGATATTAGTACACATCATGACATATATATATATATCATATACACCAAAATTAAAGAGCATAATGAAAACATAAATATCAAATCATCACCTGGATCTCCAGTTTTCTAGTTGGGGTATAACTATACAACAGCGGTCCCCCTCTATGTAGGAAGTATGGAGGCTTGCTATTGCTAGCATCCCCATGCTCGTGAGTTCAGATCTCTGATGTGGTCATCATATGTGATCTAGTGACCCTAGTAGGGGGCATCTAGCCTCTCAGGGGCAATTGGATCCTCCTCTTTCTCATCAAAATCCTCACTCATAGACTGGGATTCCTCCTCCTCCTCATCCTCATCCTCATCTAAACCTAGAAATATTTTAAGCATAGTGTCATCATCATCTATATCTCCATCAACTTGCTCATCATCCCTATCATCTCTATGACTTGGAAGAGGTCCACCATGGCATGCAGGGTATTGAATGGGAAAGGCATTGGCAAGTCGTGCTCCAACCCACCACTCGTCATAGGCCTGAGTAGTGCCTACATCATCAGCATCATATATTGGGGGCATGTCATGGTCCTTGTCCTCTGAACCACTAATGTATACATCCTCACTCATAAGACAATGATTTTTCCCCAAGTCTAGGAGCACTCTATGATAATCATAGGTATCTCGGTTAGGCCGGTACCTAAATATGTCCAAATTGGTGCATGACATGATCATAGTAGAATGTTATCACTATGTAATCATGTCTACCTAAAAGAAATTGATTTTTTTGTTTCTTGACTAGCTCATGTTTTTCATCTATCCACTGTGGAACCCTGAGATATGGCCTCTAGGAGATATCATCCTCATCTAACTGATCAAATCTAATCCACCAGTATAGTAAATCTCCCTCCTACCATACCTGCCTCAGTGTATAACTAAAGTCCCATGGGTATCCCATGACCGCTATCGTAGAAAATCTAGTGGCTCTAGTACATGTGATGTGCTTGAAGCACCATACCTACAAGAATGTACAATGTACTATATTTTCCAACTCCTGGTATAAGGATCACTCTGCACCAAGGTAATTTTCAAAAAGGTAAATGTCAAGTGACAGTAAAAAGTGTCATTTTCATTTGTATATTGTAAACCCTAGTAAACAAAGATCATTTCATTTTAAGGGGATTTTATTCAAATTAGCATATTAGGGGATAGAGTACTCTATTTTCAATGTTGTATGTTGTGTTGGATTCGTAATTCTACCCCCAGTCTCATTAAATGTCTATCACTATGTGGTATGGCACTTGGAAATACTCTATGATATGACTTATGTAATTTTATGTGGTTTCGTATTCACCCTAATTCCACCTCTATAAAGCAAGCAAAATCAGGGGGCATACATCTACCCTCGAATTTGATTCTCCAAAGAAGTTTGATATGAATGACTAATGAACCTATGTTGCAAGATGTGGTCCTTGACATTGTGGTTTTGAAGGTAACTATGGTGGGGGCTTCATTCTCCCTAATTAATCTGTATGAGTATCCTTTTTTATAAAATTCATTAGAATTCCTTTAGCTTGCATATGCACGTAGTATCATATGACCGCTAAAGTGAGGGCTAAATGTAATGTAGGAAAAATAATCCCTTTTCACACTTAATTTGGGAATAATTAATATTAAAATGAGCCTAATGTTGCCTTGATTTAGTGTTGTAATATGTTTTTCATATTCACATTAATTTTAGGGAACTTTTAAACTAAATGGACTTAATTGTTCCTTATTTATGGTGTTACAAAGTGTATCTTTACACTTTCACACTAATTTAGGGCTTTATTAATTAATTGAAGTTAATTTTCCTTAATTGGCCCCTTTAATTTAAATCCAAGCCTAATTAATTACAAATTTTGAGGGATAAAACTTGACATTCATAAATTCCATTACACAACACTCAACTTTGGAAGATGCGTGTCCTGGGTAGGTGACGTAAGACCCATTCATTACATGAAAAATGGGTCCTCACTTAGTCCTAGGACCCTGATTTTGCATAACATTTCACCTTGTCTAATGTGTGTCCTAGGTAAGTGCCTAGGACCCATTCACCACATGGTGAATGGGTCCTCACTTAGACCTAGTACCCCTCTTTTGGATATGTTTTTGGTTTTATTTTAATGATTTTAAATCCATAATTCAATTTCGGCTTGTAATATTTGAATTTCACGAATTAATCTTAAGTTATGTAAAAATATAAGGTTATTTCACTATGTTTCACATGAGAGAGAAGGATCTAAGAAATATTTCATGAGATCAAGCATTCAAAAGCAAGAATCAAGCAATATTGAAGTCTTGGAGCATCATTATAGTGTTTTTTGTAGGTCTTCAAGCTCATTTTATTGTCAAAGATCAAGAATTATTGGAGAATTGGTGATAGATGCCTATGGAGAATCATGATGGATTCTAAGTTTTGGGAGAAGCACCATGAGATTCAATAAAGCCTAATGACTTGTTTCCTAATTGATTCCATCTTTTATGATCATTCTAATTTCAGCCTAAAGCAAGGTATATTTAGATTTATGGCTTATTAAGGGGATTTGGGATCTCCTAAAGTAGGTCTTATGCATTTTTCATGTTTCATTATAGGATCCTATTCTAACACACTTGAATAGGGTTTCTTTGCATTATTAGAGATCTTAATCTTAGACACACTTAAGGCTAGGATTGTTCACCTATTTCATTTTTTAGATTTCCATTTATCATCAAGGTTTAATTACCAAACTTGGGGTTTGACCGAGGGAAAACCCTATCCACCAACAAACGTCAAACTTAGTTTGTAGATTATTAATAGATCCATATCCAAAAGTGGGAATCTCAAATTACAGGAAGGAATTGAAAGTTCAAAACTTTAAATTCAAATTTAGAGTTTTCTAGAAGAGCCTACCAGGACCCATTTTCCATAGGGTGAATGAGTCTCTATTAGGGATACAAAGCTAGTAGGTTTTCACAGTTCATAAGCTACAGTTTTTTATTCAGATTCTTCTGGGAAAGTTTACTAGGACCCATTCATCATAGAGCAAATGAGTCCATGTTAGGGTTGTAGAAACAAGTTTTGACAGGTGCACAACATTTATTACCTTCAATTTCTTTAAAAAAATTACTCTTTCCTTCTATTTTATGATAAATCTCTTCATTGCACTTTTTATATCTAGGTTTTGAGTTGTTTTACTATTTCAAATCTCTCGCCAAAGTACTACTTGACCTAGACCCCCATCCTAGAAAAAAGGGAAATATGAAGATTCATATCTTAGGTTGACTCTCCTATTGTTAGTCAATGTTTGGTGTGGATCTCATTTCCTAACAAATTGAGGAAGAATAGGACCCCTTTGTCTCTCTTTGGATCTACCTTTCCATTTTGGGATACCATACCCTATTTTCCTTTGTTTCAAAAAGAAAGAAGAAAGTTTAAATGGAGGGCCCTATTTTATGGATGGAGTGTGATTGTAATTAGGAATTAGGAGACAATTTTAATCCTTTGAATAATAACACTTCTAAAAATTTAATTTGAATAAGGCTTTATAATCTACCTTAAGAATATTCAAACCCTAAAATAATAATGGAGATAGGTAACTATGTAGAATCCTTCATTTAAATAGATGAAAAAACACCAAAAAAGAATTTATTTTTGTTTTCATCAAAAAGAGAATTTAGATTATGTGTGAATGGGTTTTTATCTAAAATTAGCAAAATAAATACCATCCTCAATTAAAATTTAAACTAAATACTGGGAATGAAACCATAAAATAGAAATTAAAGGGCTCATGGCATTTTACCTTTACTATTTGAAACAACAGCATCTAAAGGAGAAATATAAACAAAAGAAAATAAATAAATGAATAGATTGATTCCTAATGAAAACCTCATTCTTGAAAAAAAAGATCAAGCTTTACAATATAAATAGGAGAATTATAGGGATTGTGCGTGTGTGAAATGTGCAAAGTTAGTATCAACAAAAACCTTAATGAAATGATTTATATTCAAAGATTTGAAGAAAATTAAACTATTCTAGATTTCATCTTAATGAATCTTTTAAGAACATCTCATCATCCTCTGTTCCTAAGGAATTAAACCGTTTGGCCCCCAGATTTCTATGAGCACAAAGGTTGTTAAAATGACTACTTAGGAAACAAGATAACATTCAACATGCAAGCCAACTATATGCCTACATGAAACTATGTGAAAAAAATTATGATAAATGCTATGATAAGTGAAGGATGATGTTGATGATAAATACGCAAATGGTGGTGGATACTATGGTAGTTATCTATATGCAACTATGATGCAAGATGGATGATAAAATGAAACTATGAAGCAATATGTTAATCTAAGATCTAAATGCAAAGCAAAACATGATGTAAAAACTAGCTATAAGACTCCAAAATGCTCCAAGCTCCTATGATAAAACCTGCATGATAACTTTACTTCAAATGTGGATGCAAAATGCAATGCCCAAGGGTTGTATTTATAGCCTTTTCCAAGCATATAGTGAGGTGGCAATAATCAACGATTCAGATTCGAATAAGAAGAATGGATGGTGAAGATGAAGAGAATCAAGATGTTGTCCCCTTGACCAAAGGAAACATGCCATTTGGATGGAAGAATCTCTTGACCAATGGGCAACATACCATTTGGATGAAAGATTCAAGTGTGGGAAGAGAAGAGCATGTGCTTCCAAAATTGGTGGAAGTGTGGGAAGAATAAGTCATGTGCTCCAAAATGGGTGGAAGTGTGGGAGGAATAAGCCATGTGCTCCAAATTGGTGGAAGTGTGGGAAGAGAAGACCATGTGCTTTTTGAAATGAGTTGAAGATAATTCTAATTAAAAATTAGAGTTATTTATTTTCATGTGACCATGGTGAGGTGGCACAAAAAGTTGTAGAAATGTGCTCTAATTCCTAATTGGATTTAGTGAAGATTAATTAAATAAAACAAGTTTAGGGAATCTTGTTTATTTAATTAATTTAGAGGAAGATGATTTAGATTTGGAGAATTAGAGAAGGGTGAACAATATAAATAAATTGAGAATTTATTTATGCATGGTCAAAATATTAATCAAATAGCTAGTATTTAATTAATTAAAGGTGATGACCGTTTTTAGGTGTATACATTTTTCCCCTCTTTGAAATAATGTGTTTACATGTTGCTTCAAATAAAAATTTGATACCGATGCTCAAAAAAGTTTTCAATACCCCAGACGATGCCCCAAACATTGATTTTTAGGTACTGATGGATATATGCCCCCTCAAGAGATAAATCAGTAAAATGTGGAATTTTTGATGTTTTTCAAGGATTCGACGATTTTGTGATGATGTTGTAGTGATGTGATGATGATCCAATGTTAAACCATTGATGCTTTGATGTCAAATATGATTTATCTCTTGAAATTTGATTCTACACTCTCTCCTTGAACAGTTTTGATTAATTAAATCGCATTTTTTATAATAATTACCACCATAATTCCCTCCATTTCCCTTTAAAAAGGTAAAAAGTGGGAAAAATGAATTCATTTGCACATTGTTAGTTTGGAGAATTTGGAGAGTGGAGAGCTAGAGGAAGATGGAGATCCCTTCTCACAAGCATCATTTCGAGCACCTTCGCCGCCACAGTCACCCTGTTGCAACTGGACCTATAGTACGCATTATGTGAAACTTCCTTTAGTCATTTTCTTGCCTTTATCAATGTTTTGAACTTGGTAGATAGGTGTTGTAGGCCCTTTAAAGTCATTTTTGTACTTTTGGGGGTTATTTTGGTTGTTTTCAACTCATTTTTGGGAGTTTATGGGAGTTTTGATGCCTCTTGCTTCTATTTTGGTACCTTTTGCTTATGTTTTGGTGTCTTTTACTTATGTTATGTTGCCTTTTGCTTATATTTTGGCACCTTCAAGGTCCCAAATGGCACCTTTTGCAAGCTTAACTTCATTTTTTTGTGCTTTTTACCGTAAAATGGTGCCTTTGGGGACCCAAATGGTGCCTTCTGCTCATTTTGTGGTGCCTTTGGGTCCCAAATGGCGACTTTTGCAAGCTTAGGGGTTTTTCCCTTGAATGATTCCTAATGATTTTCCCTGTTGTTTGCTTGTCCAACGATGTTTCATTCATTAAATTCCTCTTGTTTATGTCAAATGTTGCATTGTTGATGTTCGTTGAGGATTATATAATGTTTATGAATCATGTTAGTCATTGCATTGTTATGTTTAGTGATGGTTTTGATTGATCTTAGTGTAATTGTGTGATGTATGTTGCTTGATTAATGATATAGTTGATGATTTGATCTCATGATAGGTGAGAGTCAAATGATAGGATAACTTGATGATGTTTCAACCTCCTGATAGGTGAGGATCAAATATAGGACTGATGATGCATCAACCTCATGATAGATGAGGATCAATGGTAGGATTCACTGATGTATCGACCTTATGATAGGTGAGGATCGATGGTAGGATTCATGATGTATCGACCTCATGATAGATGAGGATCAATGGTAGGACTGATGGAAGGACTGATGTTTGATTGACCTCATGATAGGAGAGGATTGATGATAGGATTGATGCTTGATCAACCTCATGATAGGTGAGGATCGATGATAGGATTGATGATGTATCGACCTCATGATAGGTGAGGATTGATGATAGGATTTACTAATGTATCAAACTCATGATAGGTGAGGGTCGATTGTAGGATTCACTGATGTATCAACCTCATGATAGGTGAGGATCAATGGTAGAATTGATGATGTTCAACCTCATGAAAGGTGAGGATCGATGGTAGATGCACTGATAATTTTCTTGATTGATTGATTTGATGATCTTGATTGATCCTGATTTGATTGACTGATGATCTTGATTGAACATGATTTGTTTGACTGATGATCTTGATTGAACATGATTTGATTGACTGATGATCTTGATTGAACATTGTGTTAGGGCTAAATTTGATATATTGATTGATGTAATGCTGATTTGTTTTCCATAATATGATTAGGAGGACTTTGATGTGCTCTAGTCTCGGGAGCATTTCCTGAAGACATGGGAGATGGTTTGTCAGTTGACTTAGGTAGATTTGGATATTATCGGTCATTGTGGGTTGACATCCTTGATACATATGCCCCAATATAGGATTAATAGGGGTTTTTTTACTACACTAGCGGAGAGGTGGCATAGTGACCACAATACCTTTCATCTGGAAACTAGGGAGATGAAAATTACTTTAGAGGATGTTTATTGTATCCTGCATATTCTAGTGATGGGCGAGATAGTTTTGTATGAAAGAGTAGAGCAGGGTGGGACCGATGCCTTTGTGTAGTATTTTCTAAAATGATCATGTTTTAGGCCATTGGGTCCCCTGGCAGGAGATGGTCGAGAGATATGATCCTCTACCATGTGTTCTTTTTGGGTTTGTTATCGGATTCCTTTGTCCTGACCATATATCAAAGGGATTTTTCAGTAGGTTGGGGCTGAGTATTGGAGTGTATGACATTGCAGGGGACCATATATGCATGGGGTTCATGTATGTTAGTCCATCTATATCATGATTTGCACCAGGTTGTGTATTTTGGGGTGACGAGCCTCTCTTCAACAATTACACTATTGTAGACATGGGCATGGGAGCATATAGTGATCACTCAACCATTGGGAGATAGACAGCGGCCAGTAGGTAGACCTTATGTGTTTAGCTATAGTGGTATGTGTGTCCAACATAAGCTGGGAAAATTAGCCTATTGGAGACGTGCCCTAGATGATCTAGAGACCATGACATGGCACCCGTAATTCGATTGTGAGATGTGGCCAGAGGATTGGGTGGAGATGCCATACATTTTTTTATCACAATACTTGATTGGATGGATGCATTCTCTCCTTGATAGATATTTGTATCTGCTAGTTTGTCAGAAGTTTGGACGAGTTCAGGTGATGCCACAAGGGGTTGCCAATTATGCACGGTGACAACAGGATGTGATAGAGTGGGGCCCTTGTTTATCTTATGATGTTTCTTGCATTGAGTATTATACATTGGCACCATGTGTATGAGATTATGTTCCATAGGTGGGAGATACAGGGATCACAGAGGATTATTTTAAGTATTTCTACACACATCCTTTTCTAAGGTTATGTAGTCCTAATGAGCCAGTTCCGCCAATTGATGATGATGAGAGAGGACTAAGACAAAGGGGGGATGGAGAGGAGGGGAGTGATATTTGGGATGGAGGGGATGACGAAGGTGTTGAGGGTGGTGGTGGTGGTTCAAGTGTAGGGCCATTGGGTGCAGTCGGCAGTCCCTTTCAATATTTTGCAGTTCCTAGACGCAAGAGGAGTATTGTCGTACCTCAGTCGGTGACTCCTAGGATTCGGATTGGAGTCCCTTCTCATAAAAAATAGGTGTAGATAGAGGCATTATAGGCATAGATTCAGACTCTTCAGGGTCAATTAGTGCAAGCTCGAGCACAGTGTTGATGATGTTTTTTGCACAGCAACAACTCAAATAGAATATAATATCCTATCTCTCTTGAAAGGTAAATCTCTATCAGCAAGCCTCAAGAGATAACCCCAAGGTCTCTAATGTTAGGTCTTGACAATGCATAAACAACTCAGTGCTAAATGTGAAAATGTTGGTAATCACAATGGGACCTTACTACAAGCAAAATATTGAACCTCAATTTATCAGATCTAACAATATAATGATACTTCAATCCTAAATTTAACCCAATAATCAAAGAAATAACAAAAGATAATGGTTTCAAAGGGATTTCCACACTTAATATTAAACCTAAGATTAACAATGCAAATGATCAACACTCGAAATGGACCAATCCCTCAAATCTACTTTCTACTTGACATAGATGGATCTGCAATCTTATAGAAACAATGCAATCTTCTAAGGTGTTAGGATTTTCATATCATGAACATTCATTCAAACAACCCTATCGCAATTGAAATGAATAAACCCTCACAATTGAACTAAGCACAATGAATATAAAGGTCCAAGCTAACTTTGCAAAGCAACTAACAATTAGTTGGTTGCAAAAAGAATGGACCAGGGATTGTTGCAACACTTCAAATATCAAACCATAAACATCATTGAATCAAATATAATCTAAATATCGATTTTCCTCAAAGCAATTCTAAAGAAAGAATAACAAAAACTATGCAAGATAAGAAGAACACAAGTATGGCACCAAATCACAATGTCATTACTTGCATCAAATTATCCATTGTAGCAACAATTCCAGCTTTCTGTTACAATATTTGCTTGAGAACAACTACTTGCTAACTCTTTCTCTACTTAATTCGCTCTAACTATCTCTCTATTTGTCTATGTCTAAAATTTCTTAACCCTTACAAATGAGGCGAAATTCCATATTTATAGAACCCCCAAAACCTGTCGGCCTAGATAGGATTTTACAATAATAATTAGGCACAACAAGTTGGCCAAGAGAAATTCAACATGAAATAAAATATGCATTAAATGCATGAACTTCATCCAGGTCGGCCTGGGATCTCCAATGCAGCTTGGATCAATGCATGGAAAAATAATAGGGAATCACAAATCTTGATGTAGCCAATCATTAACTACCTTCCCCTTTGTCTTTATTTTGATCCAGCATTTCATGAACTTTCAAAAGCACCCTATCCAAGTCGGCCATAGGTGGTAAAGAAAAAACCCTAAGTTGCCTTTCAATTGATGCAATTTCTTCCTTGGATTGTTTCACCCACTTATCCCACTCCACCTTATATGTTAAGTACTTGTCAATGACAGCAATCTAGGTGGCCGCATCATCCAACTAGTGCTCAGAAATGGAATCATCATTAATTGGAGCATAAACCTCATTCCACCACTTCCTCAACTATTCTAAACTCAAATACTTATGGGGAAATCTTCCTTCTTCCTTTCATAATCTCAAAGAAAGCTATGGAGCCATTGTAAACACTAGCTATGGTATCATCAATGTGCCTCCTCTACTTGCAAATCTTCTTCAAAACCTTTTGCCTGATTTGTAGTGCTTCAAACCACTCCCAAGGTTTAGCAGCTCTAGAGGAAGGGAGAATTCTATCACTTATTAGCTTATCCTTGGTATACTCCATGATAGTTTTAGTTTTCTGCAGTAGGAGATCTGTATCTTCTTTGTCCTAAGCCAACACCTCCTTAAACCAATCAATTTCTCTCATAGCATCTTTCCCTGTGGATAGAATATCCTTAATAGCCTCATTTCCTTTTGTTTGCACCCCTTGCAGCTAATTTGCAGTAGCCAGATTGGAAGCCTTCATCTTTTCTAGCTCAATGATAGTCTCTTGAGGTATAGGTTTTTTAGCAAAGGCAGAGGGGTTAATAGATTGCAAGGGTTTCATCAGGTCCTCCAAGCATTTCTTGAGATTCTCATTTTCCTTTTTTAGCTCCTACTTAGTCTTTATTTCCTTCCCCAATCTGCCCAAGATGACTGCAATAGAACCCTGATAATCTTCAATATCCTGCTCAACAGAAGTGGGCCCCAAATTGAAAGTCTGCACATTATAGTCTTTTGTAGATACCTCACCTCTATTCTTATCCAAAGCAGGGGTTGCAATATGGACAACTCTATTACTCACCTCATCTCTTTCAATTCTTGAAATGACCCTAGCCTTCTTCTTACCCTTGTCCTTTCTAATCTTGGCCAACAACTCATCCTAGTTCGGTGGAGTATCTTCCACAACAACTTGTTTTCTCTTTATCTCCCTATCTAACCACTCAGGAAGAGTGGATTCCAACTACACTTCGCTTTGTTTATCCTCATGTTGACCTTTAGGTGCTACCACATTCAAACCCTACTTCTCAGGAGTCTCACCTGTCTGGCTCTCCTTCTCTTCAGCCTGTTCCTCCTTGTGCTCAGGCGATGGAATCTTTTCTCCCTCTTCTTCTTTTGGAGGTGATTTAACCTCTTCGATTCCAACAGGTGACTATGCATACACAACCAAGGGAGACTACATTACCTTTTCAACTTATGCTTCTGCACTATAAAGGTCACCCTCATAAAATTCCTCCCCTTCAGTATCTAGATGATCTTCAACTTTCTCAGATTCACTTGGTTTGTTTTGACCTTCATGGGCGGAAGGAACATCATCATGTTGTTCCTCATGAGAAATAATCGAAGGAAGGTCTATTTTAGGAACACTATCCTTGGGAGAAGGAGTTCTAGACCTCCTTGTGTACACTTGTGCCTTCTTTTCTGAACTTTCTATATTTACCACCGATGGGGTAAATTCTTCTTCTCCTACCTTAGAGCTTGCCTTCTGTGATAGTTTTATGACTCTTCTCCTTTTGGGCACAAGAACATCAACCTTAGGACCCTTCTTTTCAGTTTCCTTCTACTCAAACTTCTTAGCCCTTGACCTTTTCTTAGCTATTGGCTTTCTCTGCTTTTCTACTTCTTGCACTTCCTCCTCCTGAACACCTTTTATCTTGATCTTGAAAGGAGAATCCAGCTTACGTTTTCCCTTAGGATCCTACTCATTTGATTCCTCAGAAGTGGAGTGAGGGTCCAAATCTCCCATTAGCTCATAAGTGCACTATACACCTTCATTCTCCAACTCCCACAGCTTATGCCTTAGCCACATTCTAGTGAATTTGGTGACTGGATCCATCAACTGTTTTAGTTCTGTCTTTTCTTCCTCTAACCAATCCATATCACTAATCGGCCTGTCCTTCACCGCCTCATAAGCATGACCCTGAATCAAGTCCCCATCATCCTCAAGCTGATCAGGAACTGCCTTCACATTATACAGTCAAACTGATTCAACTACCAGTTGAGAAAACTTCTTCCTGACCTCATATTCATTGATGCAATTGGCTCAGTAGTCTTCCAAATCAACCTTATGGCTATACTCTCTACTGGCCTTCTTTTGGGCTTCACCTATGATATCAAATCTGGACCTCTTAGAATGAAAGGATAAGCCAAGAGTACTCATCTCCTCCTCTAAAGCTTGGGTATAAATAATGGAAGGACATGCCTCTCTAGTGTCGATCCTCAAGGGGAAGTCTCCACCAAAACAAGTCTTATGCTTGTCCCTCTTAACAATGGCATCAAAGTCACATATCTTCTGAGTGACTTCCAGAAGTATGATGTGATCAATGGGATATCTAGGAAGTCTGTATGGAGCCTTTTGACAACCATCAATCTGGATGTATGAGAAAGTTGGGAACTGAATAAACCATGCCCTATATTTCTTGATGAGCTCCTTAGCTTGGTCTGAAATCCTTACATGCTCTGCTCCCTGAAGCAATCTAGTGATATGCATGGTGAATGCATCATTCACCCTCCTATAACTTGAACTTCCCAAATGCAACTAAGGGTACACCTCATAGATAATATCCTATCCAAGGTTGCCCTTGGTACTTAATCCCTTGTATGGATGAAACCTTGTAAGAGCATAGACCAATTATGAGGTCATTGTGAAGGTTTCAGTCTGCAGTACATTGGACAACTATTCGTGAATCACTCTACTAATGACACCTTCTCAATGGTAGTCAGTCTTCTCCTATTCCATTCTCACAATCACATGGCACATCCAATTCTCAAACATGCCAGCATTCTTCAACCCAACCACCCTACTAAGAAAAGTGATGGCATCATAATACTCCTTGAGTTTTTCCCTAAATAACTGTTTAGGCAGCTTGGAATAATGAGACTTGGGCTTCTCCAGCCAGGAATTGATAAGTTGTTGAGATTTAACAGTCTGTTCATCATAGTACTCCTAAGCTTCCTTCATGTTGAATGCCACCACATGAGATCTATTCGGCATATCAAAATTCTGAGCAATGGAAACAGGGTTGAGATTCACCACAATCCTCTCTTGAGGACTAATTATTCTTTTTGTATCACTATCATAATGCCTAGAACACTCAAGGACTAGCCCATAACACTGCACCATGGAAGGGAAACCAGCTACATGCACCAACCCTGACTCTAACATCCTCTTAGCCACCAAAGGAAGGTCTTGCACTACCATTCTGCCTTTGAACTCCTCATAGTCCCACAGCCCAACATTGGTATCAGTTACCTCTAACTAGACAGAAGTGATCTTACTCTCTCAAATCTAGCTCTTGATGTCCATCTTTATTCTTTCTGCTTCAGGATATGGAAGATCCCTGCATGTCACCCTTAGCCTTCCCAGCTATTACCTTGCTTGACTCAGCCTGCACTTGACAAAGGAAACATAATAAAAACCACAGGAAACCAATGTTAATTCATCAAGGGCATCATTAAAATGCATCCCACATAAGCAAGATGTCATTAAATTTCAAATGAAATGATCATATTAAACTTTGGGTTTCAGGGCCATCAGCAGAATCTAAGTTAGGAAGGAATTTCAAGGAATTCCGGGCTAGACGGATTCTAGTGGAATAATCATGAAAACACCTATTAGCAATTCAATCCGATCATTATTAATCAAAAAATAGCATGTGAGATCTCAAAATAGCATAAATAAATCATAAAATGCACCATCACCTATTAACACATCATGTTATTTCATATTCCTTCATATTTCATCAAATTTTGGGAAAATCTGCCAACGACAAATTTCCACGAAGGCAGAGACACTTTGTAAATCTAGAAAAAATAGGGAACCAAGGACTTCTGGAAAATTCAGAGTCGACGAAAATCCGCAGATAAGGTAAAACTCTAAAAGTATGCAGATTTTGAGAAATCGCAGGAGGTCGGGAAAATTCGCCATAGCCGAAAAATCTACCAGAGATGAAAAATCCCAGACCAAGGACGAAACCCAAACTACAACACCAAATCATGATTTGCCTAGATTGATGGATTGACTATGAATTTTCAAGAACCTAGGCCCAAGACAAGTTTGGTATGGGTCCTTCATAGATTTTCTTAGAATTCTAGGCCAACTGGGAAGCAAATTAGGGTTAAATGGTGATGCCCTAAGTCCAACCCTACAAATCCACCATTAACGCACAGGAAAGCTTAGGATTCAATCATTTCAAGCACTAATTCCTTACTAGGGGGATCACGACTCTCAAGCAAGACTCCTCAGAAGGAAAAGAAACAAACGAGCTTGGAAATTACTTGGGAGACCATAAATCAGACAATGCTATGCAACCCTAGTCATGAAGTGATCAAACAATCAAGAATTTTAACCCCAATAAACTCTATAACATCAAGGCATTATCCACAATCATCAATTAAAAGCAAGGCAATCGAATACATACCATTGTGAAGCGGAAATCGATCTCAAAAATAGCAAATGCGAATTTAATGGCGTCCACAAAGAACAGCGGTAGGAATGCACTAGAAATCACCACTTAAATCGAACAATTCAAACTCAATTCCTCAAATCCAATCAAACACTTGCAAGAATGCACTCCACAGCTCAAACGATGGAAAACAATAAGCATAATAGTGCAAAATACCTCAAAAATCAGTTAAATACATCATTCAAAGCTCGTATGAAAACATTAATGTTGTCGACAAGACAGCCAGGAAAAAACTTGGAACCCGACGACAAGACAGAATCCAAAAATATCTAGACCACACAAAATTCCGCGAAGACTGAAAATCTCTGAACCACAGTGCTCAGCTAGAGTCTGAGCAGGATCCGGGAAAATCCGGCCGGGGTGGAAAGTCCCCAACTTAGCTCAAAATTAAAGATCTTCAATGAATAACTTAGGGAAATCACTTAGGCAATCAAAATAAAAAATTTAGCACATGCCAAAGTAAGACAAAACCTCAAAATGAAAGGGCCAAGACACCAAAACCAAAGTAAAAAGAGGGTCCCTGCTTTCAACGAGGCGTGTGTGCGAAAACTGCACAACAAATGGCGACTCTGCTGGGAAATGCTCCAGAGCATTTGATGACGAACAGGAATCAAGAACCCAAAATCTCTAGTTTCAATCTCACTATCAAACAAACAAATCAAAATGCAAAGAGTCAGAACCAAAGGGTAGACCGAACCTTCCATAAACTGAAAATCCAAGTGTGTGCATATGAGTTCATTTCCCTCAAGCTATTTCAGGAACCAAGCTTAGTCAAAAAATGCTACGTAAAGATTCCAACTTCAAAAGCAACCTAGATAGAGCCTCGCTACTAGTTAGGTGTCTATAGCCCCGATGAGGTTATCGATGTGACTCTCCTGAACATAGCTCTATTTCTAGCCAGGTGTCTATAGCCCCGATAGAGATATTCAGATACCCCTGATAAGTTGAATTCATTCTTTTGATTTTCAATATTTTACTTTTCTTTCTTTTGATATTCTTTTTGTGTCACTTTTATTTCAACCTGTGAAAACGAAGTTCACACTCAAGACTGAGAACCACAATGGTGCTGAAGTAGAAATAAGATTTTTCACTTGTCAAGACCTTACAAGGATCCTACGGTAATATCAGGATTCTTAAGATGTATGAAAGATATAAGATTTTAGAATACTTCAAATTCAAATCAAGACTTGTGACCCACCTTCTATAAATCAAGCATCTAGACCGCTTGACGATAACAAAGACTTCAACCATCCTTTCAAGATACAAGACTAAAGTCCACCAATAAAATACTTAGAACAGTCCCAGATAATGATATATTTTCCATACAGGTGCAACACATCTAGGAGAAAACAGGAAAACCTCCAAAGAAAGAGCAAAGCAAAACAAACCAAACCGAAAGCAAGCCTACACTGACCAAAACAAACAAAAGCAAAGCAGAAAGGGAAACCTAATCTAACTAAAGCAAACCAAAGCAAAAAAAATAGAAAGGAAACCTAGTCTAACTATATACAGGAAAAGAGTTGAGAACAACTCAAGACTGGAAATAATGCTTCAAATACTGCCCATTGACAGGCAATGAGATATCCTCTCCAGTGAGAGTTTTCAAACGGAAAGCATTATCTCCCACAATTTTTGAAACCTGGTAAGGACCAAGCCAAAGTTTATCAAATTTTCCATGCTCCCCCTTACGATCATGGGCTTTATCCCAGTAAAGAACCAAGTCATAAATCCAAAAAGCTTTTACCTTGGTTCTTTTATCAAACCATCTCTTAACTACCCCCTAATGTTTGGCAAAGTTTCCCAGGGCTTCGTCTTTTTTTTCCTCAAGGTGTAATAATTCAGCAAGTCTGGCCTCACATTTATCTCCCTCATCATAATATTCATTAATGAACTGCAAGGTGGGGATCTTTAACTAAATGGGAAACACAAGCTCTAATCCATAAACTAGGTGGTAAGGTGATATTCCTATGGAACTCTTATGCCTTGTACGATCTGCCCAAAGAGAAAATCTAAGTTGGGTATGCCAATCCTTCAAATTTCTTTCTAATAGTTTGTGGATAACAGTCAGAAGATTTTTGTTGGATGACTCATCCAAACCATTACCCTGAGGGTAATAGTTGGATGCAAACTTAATGATAATCCCATGATCAAAAGCCCAATTAGAAAACTTCAACGATGAAAATGCAGGACCATTATCACAAACTAAAGACATAGGACATCCAAAATGATTAATGATACCTGATTCGATGAAATTAATTACCACCTCTGAAGTACATTGCTTGCAAGCAAGGGCCTCATTCCATCTTGTAAAATAATCAATGATAGTAAGGATATACATGTGACCTGCAGAGGAAGGTGTATTGATTGGACCTATGAAGTCCATCCCCCACTGTGCGAAAGGTTTTACCTCAAAGACTGGTTGGAGTGGGAGTGTTGCATACTTCTTTTTGGCTTCCACAGTCTGACACACATGAAAAGTTCTGACGTGGTTGTATGTGTCCTTAAATAGTGTAGGCCAATAGTAACTAGCTCTCAAAATTTGGTTCGTTGTAGAAGGTGTTGATCCATGGCCTGTATAATATCTGTCATGAAATTCCAACATCACTCTTTCAAACTCTACCTTTCCTAGGCACCTTAAGTACACACCCTCATGATTTTTCTTATATAGGATAGCTCCTTTCAGCATGAAACTATCACTCTTTAAATGCAATTCCCTTCTTTGTACTACATTAAGATGATCAAGGCATCTCTAATTCAAGAGATAATGAACAATATTATCATACCACTCGCCAGGAGAAACATCCTTAAAATTGTAGTTCTGAGCTATAAGATCAGGGCTTGTCTCTGCCATTGTCTTTGTAAGTCCTTGCCCTCTTACCAGCTTCATGGGTTGAATTTCCATATCGTACTCTTGTAACATAGTTACCCACTTGGCTCTGCATTCTCCCAGCTCATTCTACATCAACAATAACTTGACTGTAGGATTAGGAACTATTGCAAAGATTTTGTTTCTAAGGATATAATGCCTAAGTTTCTTTATAGCTCTGAGTAAGGCATAAGCCTGCTTTTCCACACTTGGGTATCTCAGCTCTGCATCCTTCAATGGTGCACTCATGAATGCTATAGGATGCTCATTTCCTTGATCTGATTTTTGAGTTAACATAGTAGCACAAGAGTGGTCAGAGGAAAATGAATATATATAGAATGGTTTAAAATAGTTTGGACTTACCAAAACAGGAGCTTCAACAATAGCCCTTTTTATCTCTGCAAATGCTTCCTTTGCTTCTGTATTCCATTCAACTTTGGCCTCCTACTTCAACATTGCATTCAGTGGATTGACTATTTCTACAAACCCAGCGATAAAATTCCTCACAAAGTTAATCTTACAAAAGAATTATTTCATTTCTTTCTTGCTAGCAGGTGGTGGGCTCTTGAGTATGGCTTCTATTCATTCTGGATCAATGGAAATTCCTTTCTCAGAGAGAACATACCCCAACAATTTACCCTCTGTGACTCCAAAGATGCATTTCTTTGGATTGAGAGATATCCCAAACTCTCTACATTTCTGAAAAAATTTGCACAAATCTGAGATATGATCACCTCTCTTCTTGGAAAATACTATTAGATCATCCATATAAATGATTATGCACTTACCAATTATGTCTTTAAAGGCAATGTCCATGGCTCTTTGGAATGTGGCTCCAGCATTAATCAAGCCAAAGGGCATCCTCCTATAGGCAAAAGTTCCCCACTTGGTGGTGAAAGCAGTCTTGTGCATGTCCTCATACTACACCATGACCTGGTTGTATCCTAAATAACCATCCAAGAAAGACATCATCTGAGATCCATTGACAATCTGGAGCACTTCATCCAATGAGGGTACTGGATAATTATCCTTCTTTGATGCTTTGTTTAGGTTCCTAAAATCTACACATAGCCTAATTTCACCATTTTTCTTTCGCACTAGAACCAGGTTTGCAACCCAATTAGAGTGTGACCAGAAATATTATTCTTGCAGACAATAGATTTTGCACTTCCTTCTGTATTATGGGTTCCAATAAAGCATTGATGGGCCTTTGTCTCTATCTAAAAGGTTTTACTCCTGGATTGAGAGGGATAGTATGGGTTATGATTGATGTATCATAAGTCTTTAAGTCTTCATAACTCTAGTCTATCACATCTGGATATCTATGTAGTGCATCGATGATTCATTTTCTTTCTTCTGGAGTGCACACTTTATCAATAAAGACATTTTTGGCATCATCCTGAGTTCCCAAATTATATTTGTCACACTATCCACTAATGGACTCTTTCCTGGTATCCTATTCATGCTCCTTGACCTTGTCCAGATAAAATATCCTTTCTAATTGCACCATCCCTCTAGGAATTGTGTTGGTCTTCAAGTTAATTACACCTTCCAAGTCCATCTTTGCTTCTTAGAGTTCAGTTTTGTCAATGCTTTGAGAAGCAAAGACATATGTACTAGTAATGAAATCTAAGATATGCATATCATCTTCAAACACCTGGAAGTTGGTGACATTATCAGGTACTAAGGGTACTGGGGTTAGTTCCATAGTAAACTTCTTTAGTCCAGAAAGAGATAGAGGTTGCAATGTATTGGCTGCCTAGGCTAGGGAGTCAGCTATCTGGTTCTTACTTCGTGGAATCAACTAAATGTTGAAGGCATCAAATCCTTCAATAAGATCCCATACTCTATGTCTATAGTTGGTCATTCTCCTGTCATGACAAGAGTATTGTCTCCTAACTTTCTTGACTACTAACTCAGAATCTTCAAAAACTTGCAAGATCTTAACTTTTTTCTTCAACGCCATTAACAGTCCATGCACCAAAGCCTCATATTCTGCTACATTATTTGTACAGTGAAATTGAATTCTATGAGCAACAAAAAATGTCTTACCTCTTGGACTAATTAGCTCGAAACCTGCCCCAGCTCCTTGCTTTGATTTGGACCCATTGAATCTTAAAGTCCAACAACCAGCAACTGCAGACTTCCTTGTTGTATCACTTGCACTGTTGTTGTTGGATGGTTTTTCAAAAGGAATTACTCTTTTTCCTTTGGGATCCTCTTGGACATTCTAGATATCAATTTTGACTACCAGAGTGGGGTTGATACATTTCTATATTTGTTCCACTACAGCCTGGCATAAGCAACAGTCTAATTCTGAATGAGAAGCATTATGCACCCTGCACCAATTGGAAAAGAGTAATTCCCCAAAGTTCATTCCTCTTCCCAACTAAACCTAGTCTTCAACGCACTTCTGAATGAACTCTTGAAAATTATCTAGCAAACCAAGTTGACTATCTTCCAGATCATTATCATTTTCAACTGGTTCGACTAGGGCTTCAGTACCACTAGATTCTGCTATAAGGTCAACAGGTGTTGTGTGGAACATAAGAACTTCCTCCACATCTGGCTCCTCAAGAGGAGCTGTGAGCATATAGTTACCCATACTTACTTTTGATATCAGAATTTTAGTAGAGGTTTTCTGATATTCCATGATCATGTACTTCATTCTGGTTTCTCTCTCAATTATAATCTAGTTCGGAACTCCCTTCCAAGGAAGCCACATATGGGAGTGATCAGTCGAAACATATCCATTCAAGGCCCTGGTAAAGTCTCTTCCCAGGATTAGGCCATAAGCGTTAGGTATTTTAGCCACCTATATATTGATAACCTACTGAATTCTAGGATCAATAGAAATCTACATATGAATCATATTTAACTCCCCTACAATGTTGACTTTAGTCCTATCCAATTGTGTGACTTTATTTTGCGAGTCAGCAGGAGTAATACCCATAGCTCTACATATACTGAAAGGCATAACATTGGTTGAAGCACCAGAATCCAGCAAATAATTATGCAAATTCTTACCGAATATTCGAACAGCAATCAAGAATGGAGGTGTGTTTGTTTTCCCTTGGAACAAAGTTAAGGGAGTATCTACTTGAGCAACTTGAGATTTGTCGTTCTCTTTCCCAGTATCTCCAAGGGGCATATGGACTTGATTATGAGTCTGATTTTGTCTTCCTACTGATTGAGAACTAGATGCTCTATTGACACTTTTGCTAACTGATTTATCTTGTGACATAGAATTTGCATTATAAGATCCTAAGACTACATTCCTAATGGTTGGAACTCTCAATAACTCAAATGTAGATAGGCTTACCTTTAATTTTTTGAGTTCTTCAACAACATACATGGCCAGCTGTTCCTCGCTTAGATCAGCAAGGGTCTCCTTTGGGTATTCTATCACTTTGTCCTTATTTGCATCAGCATTTCTCCCCTTTGGCACATCAGCATGCCCTGGATCTTGAGATAAATATTGCCTGGACCCCTGAGGTAGTGATAGAGTATTGCTAGCATTAGGGTCTGGAGGCATGTTGAAATTATTTGGTGGAATGGAAATAGTGAAGGGGCCTCCAGCCTGTGGGCGCCTATGTGGCAATTCCCTCAAGTCATACTTCTTGACAGGTCTATGGAAGGTCTGCACTTCTTCAACATAAGCCTCTTCTTCATCTCTGGGACCATTATCATTCACTGGACTCTCATCAAATAATTGTGTCATTTCATCCCCATTGCATACCTGGTCTGCCTCTTCCTCCAAATGGTCAGATTCCTCTTCAGGTACATTCTCCTTACTTTGTGGAAAAGGAGCATGATTCAGTACCAACACTGGTGAATTGTAAGGAGTAGATGGCACTATTTCCTAACTGCTTGCATTGTTCTCCACTTCATACTAAAAAATTGAGGCTTCTGTTTGGAACTCTTGACAATCTAATTCCAAATGTTGACTCATTTTATGGAGCCTACACCATCCTGATAAAGCAGTTTCAACTAGATATACACCACTAGGAGGCTTCTCTTGATTAACTGGTTGATTGATAGACTGATTGATAGGTTGATTAACTAGTTGATTCAATGGGGTGGGGACTCATCCATTATTGGGCCTTGTGTTCCAAGTCCTGTTATGTAATGATGGCTACCTCCTATCGAACCCTTGTCCACCACCTCTATCAAAGTTATGGCCTGAGGATTGTCCTTTATCATAGTTTTTTCTTCTGTCATTATTAAATCCTCAATCATTGTTATACCCTCTTTCATTTTTGTAACCTTTGTCTTGGTTATATCCTCTGTCATTGTTGTATCCTCTTTCATGACATTGTCCTCTATCAAAGTGTTGTCCTTGTGGATTTTCTTTGTTTTGATTGGACTGCATATTTCTCTGAGCAACTTACAACTGACTATTGTAGTTCTT
Source organism: Sequoia sempervirens (assembly GCA_007258455.2). Lineage (NCBI taxonomy): Eukaryota > Viridiplantae > Streptophyta > Pinopsida > Cupressales > Cupressaceae > Sequoia > Sequoia sempervirens. The sequence goes on along the minus strand of VDFB02358134.1, from coordinate 7,940,152 downwards.
CAAGTAAGTCACCTCCATATTTAGCTTCTTTAATTGTTCATACAATTCATCCAGTCTCTCCTTGTCAGGGTTACTGTATGGAGGTTGACTTGCATTATTCTGAGAATATCCTATTGCAACATTGGCATTCAGTGATTGGTTCAAGACTTCAGAATTCTACAGGTATGGGGGATAGCTAGCCTGAGGCTATATATGCAAAGTTTGATTCATATTTTGCTGAGGGTAACTAATTGTAGATGAAACTTGTCTCACAGGAGGTCCTGGGTGAGGGACTAGAGGCAACTGAGGTACCAGATTCATAACAGGAGTATACTTGGCAAGAGCCTGGTTGAGAGTTGGAACTTGTCCAGGGTGAGCAACGGGTCCTAATGAGGGTAAAGTCCTAGACAGATGTTGCCTTAAAGCAGTGCTAACTTTCATAGCCTCTGCATATGCATCAAGTAAATTAGCAAGAGGGTTATTACTCCACTTCATAAAGGTAGCTGTCAGACTGTCAAGTCCCTCATAATAGACTTCTAAAGCAGTAGGCTCATCAATAGCATAAGGGGCCTGCAGTCTGGTATAGGCACGATGAAACCTATTGTTGAAGGACCCTATAGGCTCATTGACCTCTCTCTTAACATTAGTGAACTGACAGTAAAGATCATTGGAACTAATGGGAATTCGAAACTTCTGCAAAAATGCAGTTTCTAGCTCAGTCCAATGTTGGATAGACCCAGCAGGTAAATGATTGTACCAATAGAATGCATCCTCCCCCAATGAATAAGGAATGAGTCTACATGCTACATCCTCATGGTTTATCCCTCTATCCTTAAGGCTAGTCTGAAAGATCCTGATGTGTTCCTCAGTGGTTCTATTGGGATCGTTGACATGGAATTTTGAACAAAAGTGTTCAGGGTTTTTAGGCATAACATTGTAATTAGTGAAACTCAATGGAGATGGGTTATTAGCCAGGAAAGCCATTGGTGGAGGTGGCAGTGGTAATGGTTGATTTATGATTGGCTGAGGTTGTGGAATGGGAATGTCCTTAGATGAATATGAAGATAAACTTGATCAATATGATAGAGGTGGATGGGATGATGATGATTCTCCCCTTATGTTGGTCCTTCTAGACCTAGTAGCATCTGGTAACTCCTGAAATTCCTCCTCTCCCGGAGCAGATCTAGTTCTTCTTCTGAATCTCTCAAAAGAGATAGCGTTCAAAAATTGATCTAGCTTGCTTATTCAGGCCCTCCTTCTAGCGCCAATTGGTTGATGATATTTTTTGCACAGCAACAAATCAGACAGAATATAATATCCTATCTCTCTTGAAAGGTAAATCTCTATCAGCAAGCCTCAAAAGATAACCCCAAGGTATCTAATGTCAGGTCTTGACAATGCATAAACAACTTAGTGATAAATGTGAAAATGTTGGTAATCACAATGGGACCTTACTACAAGCAAAATACTGAACCTCAATTTATTAGATCTAACAATATAATGATACTTCAATCCTAAATTTAACCCAATAATCAAAGAAATAACAAAAGATAAGGGTTTCAAAGGGATTTCTAAACTTAATATTAAACCTAAGATTAACAATGCAAATGATCAACACTCGAAATGGACCAATCCCTCAAAACTGCTTTCTACTTGACCTAGATGGATCTACAATCTTATAGAAAGTGTGTAATCTTCTAAGGTGTTAGTATTTTTAGATCATGCACATTCATTCAAACAACCCTATCGCAATTGAAATGAATAAACCCTCACAATTGAACTAAGCACAATGAATATAAAGGTCCAAGCTAACTTTGCAAAGCAACTAACAATCAGTTGGTTGTGAAAAGTATGGACCAGGGATTACTGTAACACTTCAAATATCAAACCATAAACATCATTGAATCAAATCTAATCTAAATATTGATTTTCCTCAAAGAAATTCTAAAGATAGAATAATAAAAACCATGCAAGATAAGAAGAACACAAGTATGGCACCAAATCACAATGTCATTACTTGCATCAAATTATCCATTGTAGCAACAATTCTAGCTTTTGTTACAATATTTGCTTGAGAACAACTACTTGCTAACTCTTGCTCTACTTAATTCGCTCTAACTATCTCTCTATTTGTCTATGTCTAAAATTTCTTAACCCTTACAAATGAGGCGAAATTCCATATTTATAGAACCCCCAAAACATGTCGGCCTAGATAGGATTTTACAATAATAATTAGGCACAACAAGTCAGCCAAGAGAAATTCAAAATGAAATAAAATATGCATTAAATGCATGAACTTCATCCAGGTTAGCCTGGGATCTCCAATGCAGCTCAGACCAATGCATGGCAAAATAATAGGGAAGCACAAATCTCGATGTAGCCAATCATTAACTACCTTCCCCTTTGTCTTTATTCTGATCCAGCATTTCATGAACTTTCAAAAGCACCCTGTCCAAGTCAGCCATAGATGGTAAAGGAAAAACCCTAAGTCACCTTTCAATTGATGCAATTTCTTCCCTAGATTGTTTCACCCACTTATCCCACTCCACCTTATATGTTAAGTACTTGTCAATTACAGCAATCTAGGTGGCCACATCATCCAACTGGTGCTCAGAAATAGAATCAACAATAATTGGAGCATAAACATCATGTCACCACTTCCTCAACTATTCTAAACTCAAATACTTAGGGGCAATCTTCCTTCTTCCTGTCATAATCTCAAAGAAAGCTATGGAACCATTGTAAATACCAACTAGGGTATCATCAATTTTCCTCCTCTCCTTGTAAATCTTCTTCAAAACCTTTTTCCTGATTTGCAGTGCTTCAAACCACTCCCAAGGTTTAGCAACTCCAGAGGAAGGGAGAATTCTATCACTTATTAGCTTATCCTTGGTATACTCCATGATAGTTTTAGTTTTCTGCAGTAGGAGATCTGTATCTTCTTTGTCCTGAGCCAACACCTCCTTCAACCAATCGATTTCTCTCATAGCATCTTTCCTTGTGGATAGAATATCCTTAATAGCCTCATTTCCTTTTGTTTGCACCCCTTGCAGCCAATTTGTAGTATCGAGATTGGAAGCCTTCATCTTTTCTAGCTCAATGATAGTCTCTTGAGGTAAAGGTTTTGTAGCAGAGGTGGAGGGGTTAATAGATTGCAAGGGTTTCATCAGATCCTCCAAGCATTTCTTGAGATTCTCAGGAGTCTCACCTGTCTAGCTCTCCTTCTCTTCAGCTTGTTCCTCCTTATGCTTAGGCGATGGAATCTTTTCCACCTCTTCTTCTTTTGGAGGTGATTTAACCTCTTCGGTTCCAACAGGTGACTCTACATACACAACCAAGGGAGACTGCATTACATTTTCAACTTCTGCTTCTGCACTATAAAGGTCACCCTCATGAAATTCCTCCCCTTCAGTATCTAGATGATCTTCAACTTTCTTAGATTCACTTGGTTTGTTTTGACCTTCATGGGTGGAAGGAACATCATCATGCTGCTCCTCATGAGAAATAACCAGAGGAAGGTTTGTTTTAGGCACACTATCCTTGGGAGAAGGAGTTCTAGACCTCCTTGTGTACACCCATGCCTTCTCTTATGAACTTTCTATATTTACCACTGGTGGGGTAACTTCTTCTTCTCCTACCTTGGAGCTTTCCTTCTATGATAGTCTTATGACTCTTCTCCTTATGGGCACAATAACATCAACCTCAAGACCCTTCTTTTCAGTTTCCTTCTGCTTAGACTTCTTAGCCCTTGACCTTTTCTTAGCTATTGGCTTTCTCTGCTTTTCTACTTCTTGGACTTCCTCCTCCTAAACACCTTCTATCTTGATCTTGAAAGGAGAATCCAGCTTACCTTTTCCCTTAGGATCCTGCTCAGTTGATTCCTCAGAAGTGGAGTGAGTGTCCAAATCTCCCATCAGCTCATAAGTGCATTCTACACCTTCATTCTCCAACTCCCATAGCTTATGTCGTAGCCATATTCTAGTGAATTTGGTGACTAGATCCATCAACTGTTTTAGTTCTGTCTTTTCTTCCTCTAACCAATCCACATCACCAATCGGCCTGTCCTTCACCACCTCATAAGAATGACCCTAAATCAAGTCCCCATCATCCTCAAGCTGATCAGGAACTGCCTTCACATTATATAGGTGGACTAATTCAACTGGAAATCAAGAAAACTTCTTATTCCTGACCTCATATTCATCACTCCAATTGGCCTAGTAGTCTTCCAAATCAACCTTATGGCTATACTCTCTACTGGCCTTCTTTTTGGCTTCACCTGTGATATCAAATATGGACCTCTTGGAATGAAAGTATAAGCCAAGAGTACTCATCTCCTCCTCTAAAGCTTGGGCAGAAATAATGGAAGGACATGCCTCTCCAGTGCCTATCCTCAAGGGGAAGTCTCCACCAAAACCAGTCTTATGCTTGTCCCTCTTAACAATGGCATCAAAGTCACATATCTACCGAGTGACTTCAAGAAGTATGATATGATCAGTGGGATATCTTGGAAGTCTGTATGGAGCCCTTTGACAACCATCAATCTGGATGTATAAGAAAGTTGGGAACTGAATAAACCATGCCCCATATTTCTTGGTGAGCTCCTTAGCTTGGTATGAAATCCTTACATGCTCTGCTCCCTGAAGCAATCTAGTGATATTCATGATGAATGCAACTAGGGGTAGACCTCATAGATAATATCCTTTCCAAAGGTGCCCCTGGTACTTAATCCCTTGTATGGATGAAACCTTGCAAGAGCATAGACCAAGTATGAGGTCATTGTGAAGGTTTTGGTCTATAACACATTGGAAAATTGCTTGTGAATCACTCTGCTAATGAAACCTGCCCAATGGTAGTCAGTCTTCTCCTATTCCATTCTCACAATCACTTGGCACATCCAATTCTCAAACATGCCAGCATTCTTCAATCCAACCACCCTACTAAGAAGAGTGATGGCATCATAATAATCCTAGAATTTTTCCCTGAATAGTTGTTTAGGCAACTTGGAATAATGAGACTTGGGCTTGTCTAGCCAGGAATTGATAAGTTGTTGAGATTTAATAGTTTGTTCATCATAGTACTCCTGAGTTTCCTTCATGTTGAATGCCACCACATGAGATCTATCCGACATATCAAAAGTATAAGCAATGCAAATAAGGTTGAGATTCACCACAATCCTCCCTTGAGGACCAATTATTCTTTTTGTATCACTGTCATAGTTCCTAGCACACTCAGGGACCAGCTCATAAAACTGCACCAAAGAAGGGAAACCATCTACATGTGCCAACCCTGACTCTAACATCCTCTTAGCCACGAGAGGAAGGTCTTGCACTACCATTCTGCCTTTGAACTCCTCATAGTCCCATAGCCCAACATTGGTATCAGTTACCTCTGACCAAACAAAAGTGATCTTACTCTCTTGAATCTTGCTCTTGATGTCCATCTTTATTCTTTCTGCTTCAAATATGGAAGATCCCTCCATGTCACCCTTAGCCTTCCCAGCTATTACCTTGCTTGACTCAGCTTGCACTTGACAAGGGAAACATAATAAAAACCATAGGAAACCAATGTTAATTCATCAAGGGCATCATTAAAATGAGTCCCACATAAGCAAGATGTCATTAAATTTCAAATGAAATGATCATATTAAACTTCGGGTTTCAGGGCCATCCGCAAAATCCAAGTTAGGAAGGAATTTCGGGGAATTCTGGGCCAGACGAACTCTAGTGGAATAATCATGAAAACACCTATTAGCAATTCAATCCGATCATTATTAATCAAAAAATAGCATGTGAGATCTCAAAATAGCATAAATAAATCATAAAATGCACCATCACCTCATCAAATTTTAGGAAAATCTGCCAAGAACGGATTTCCACAAAGGCAGAGACACTTTGCAAATCTAGAAAAAATAGGGAACCAAGGACTTCGGGAAAATCCGGAGTCGATGGAAATCCACAGATAAGGTAAAACTCCGAAAGTATGTAGATTATGGGAAATCGAAGGAGGTCAGGAAAATCCGCCAGAGCCAGAAAATCCGCCTGAGACGAAAAATCCCAGACCAAGGACAAAACTTGAACTACGACACCAAATGACGATTTCGCCCAGATTGATGGATTGATTATGAATTTTCAAGAACCTAGGCCTGAGACAAGTTTGGTATGGGTCCTTCATAGATTTTCTTAGAATTCTAGGCCAATTGGGAAGCGAATTAGGGTTAAATGGTGATGCCCTAAGTCCAATCCTACAAATCCACCATTAACGCACAGGCAAGCTCAAGATTCAATCATTTCAAGTGCTAATTCCTTACTAGGGGGGAATCGTGACTCTCAAGCAAGACTCCTCGGAAGGAAAAGAAACAAACGACCTTGGAAATTACTTGGGAGACCATAAATCAGACAATGCTATGCAATCCTAATCATGAAGTGATCAAACATTCAAGAATTTGAACCCCAATAAACTCTATAACATCAAGGCGTTATCAACAATCATCAATTAGAAGCAAGGCAATTGAATACATACCATTGTGAAGCGAAAATCGATCTCAGAAATAGCAAATACGAATTTGATGGCGTCCACAAAGAACAGCGGCAAGAATGCACTAGAAATCACCACTTAAATCGAACAATTCAAACTCAACGCCTCAAATCCAATCAAACACTCGCAAGAATGCACTCTGAAGCTCAAACGATGGAAAACAATAAGCATAATAGTGCAAAAGACCTTGAAAATCAATTAAATACATCATTCAAAGCTCGTACGAAAACATTAATGTTGCCAACAAGACAGCCAGGAAAAAATTGTGAACTTGACGATAGGATAGATTCCTGAAAAATCTGGACCACGTGGAATTCTGCGAAGACTAAAAATCTCTAAACCATAGTGCTCAGCCAGAGTCTGAGCAGGATCCGGGAAAATCTAGCTAGGGTGGAAAGTCCCAAACTTTAGTGAAAACCCAAACTTAGCTCAAAATTAAAGATCTTCAATGAATAACTTAGGGAAATCACTTAGGCAATCAAAATAAACATTTTAGCACATTCCAAAGTAAGACAAAACCTCAAAATGAAAGGGCCAAGACACCAAAACCAAAACAAAAGAGGGTCCTTGCTTTCAGCGGGGCATGTGTGCGAAAACTGCACAACACACAGTTTGAGACACTTTAGGATGAGAGAGATGTAGATAGGCAGCAAGTTCAGATACTGACAACTTAGAGAGGTGCAAATAGGTAGTAGGTACAGCAAGTACAGGCACAAGTTGTCATACTTAATGTAGAGAGGGATGCCTGGAGACATTGGGAAGAGTAGGTTGATTCCATTACTGAGAGATTACAGTAGGTTGCAGCAGCTACGAGTACAATGAAGTTCCTTAGAGAGATTTGACACACTGCTCAAGAGCTACAGTTTTATAGGGGTAAATATCATGAGCTAGTTCCTTCTGAGCGGTGATAGAGATTTGTACCATCTCGATCTAGCAGATCCCAGTCTCAGACTATTAGCATGGGTGTTACTCAACCATTACCTAGAGATAGGAGAGATCTTGGTGCAAGTCTGTCAGGTGGAGGAGGTATTGGTTTTGTGATGCCAGCACTATTTAGGGGGAGCTCGATATAGTATCTTATGATGTATACACTGTTGTGACATTGATGATGTACTTCTTGTGTTCAAACTTTATGATACAGTTCCATTTGTGATATTGATGTATCTCATCATACTTTAGGATGTCCTCATACACTTTGACATTATGATTTTTGAGGTTATATGATATGCAGCGATGATTATGATCTATGTGTTGATATGATGATAGATGTCTATGATGCATTTAATTTCCATGTTATGATAATGATCTTGATGTTATGATATGCTATGGATGAAAATGATGATGCAAGTGATGTGTTATGAGTCTATGATGATTTATGAATGATGCCTACATGTGATGGATTTTATTATGTCAATGATATGTGATGCATTTTATGTTTTTGTTCTTTTCTAATGCAAACAAATGATGAATGAATGACTGTATGATGGATGAAATGATGATATGATATGATAATGCAATGATGGATGGCTCTATATGTTTTATGGAATTATGCAAATGATGTTTAATGCTATGTGAAATGAATTTGACTATGCAATGATGAAATGTAATGAAATGCGATGTGCATATTGATTATGTATGGATGTGATGCAAATGATGTGTGATGTTTTGTACTAATGTGATGTAGATGATTGTGTTCTAGGGTCTTAAGATTAAATGAGTGAGTCTATCTACCTTCCAAGAGTTGTGGGAAGGTTGTCATTAGTTGATTCTTTGTTACATTAAGCTTCACAAAACCTGACATATTTCCCAATTGTTTTGGAAATCTGAAGAGACTCAATCATTTAAGCTTAGTGAACCACTTCCCTAATGCCAATAAATGAAATGATTTTGATTATGTAAATGAGATGCGATGGATGTTGTTTTGTGTTTTCTAATGCAAATATTATGATGTGATGCATGAAAGGATGAATGATGTTGTAATATTTTCCAATGCAAGTGATATGCAACTAAATGGGAATGTTTTCTAATTATATGAAAATGATGTGTTTTTGGAAATGTCAAGTGTACTCAATCCCTTAATGCAAGAGATAACATCATTGTTGTAGCTTGGAAATGCCATAAATATAGATGCAAACTAACATGGATGCAATCTACTCTAAACATATCGATCTCATATGCAAAGTTGTAATTCGTAACAGTCAATTTGTCATGCTTTTTATCATCATTGGGCCTTTAAAATGTTGAAAGTGAGTACAAGCATCGATGGTATATTTAGACCATGATGACATGAGTACTACTTCCATGATGTTTGATAGTGCAAGCTAACACAAGCATCTAAGTATAATTAAACTAAGATGACCTAAGTATCGCTTGCGTAAACAGACAAGAGTTAATTGTTTTCCTATGAAAATTTGGAATGTCATTAGTGATACTTTGTAGAGAACGTCCCATGACAATTTACACAATAATATTGATCAACTCATAGACAACAGACAAAGAAAAATCATACTCTTTCCTAGCTCCTCTAGTTCGATACATCATCGAGGGGCTCTAGAGATATGATAACAAAAATCAAAGTACAACACTTGAACATTTGTGTTTAAAATGATAAACCCATGATTCAGAAGAGCATCATCCTTTTGATTTGATTTTATGTCTGATTTTCTAATGTTTTTGGGGTTTTCTCGATTTTCTAAATTTTAGGTGTTTTTTGAGATTTTGACCAAGAACCTAACCTAAAGACCTATCCTAGGGGCCTCAAGGGATGATTAAATATTAGCCTTGCCTATGTTATATATGCAAAGACCATGTAGTTCAACTGACAAATCTGTTTTTGACTTTTTGACTGACTTTTGACCTATTTTTGGATTTTGGTAGGATATGGACATTTGATGCGTTTCTAATGGTGATTGATTTTCAATGTTGGGTTGCATTTTAATGATTTTTTTTGTTGCATTTGTCTTCCTACTATTTGTTTGTTGGTTCAAGCTCAAAGTTTGTTTACCCCCATTGAGTTCAGGATTTTTCCCCCAGTCTAGGGTGAGACATGATCATGATCCCAAAATATGTACATGGTGCTCTCAAAGGATTGGTAGATGGATGGTGAAAGCGAATGGTAAAAGTGAATGGTCACAATGCTCAAATAGATGGAAAAGCTAACCTATCACAACTAGCACCTGTTGCCAAGTTTTCACTCTCAAAGGATTGGCAGATGGATGGTGAAAGCGAATGGTGAAAGTGAATGGTCAAAATGCTTAAATAGATGGAAAAGCTAACCTATCACAAATAGCACCTATTGCCAGGTTTTCACTACTTGTTTTTACTCCACTTTTTTAGATTTTTTGATTTTTTTTGGTTGTTACCAAGATGCCTATTTGCCAGGTTTTCATCAAGGAAACCATGTTTTTAGGACATTTTCTGACATTTTTGGTAATTTTTAGGACCTTTTTCCCCAATGCACTTGGCTGATTCAAGTGTAGAACTTCTTGAGATGCAGTTCGTTGAGGGGTCCATCAAACAAATTCCCTTCTAGTGTAGACAACTAATATGCTCCTAATTCGAAAGCTATCACAATGACAAAGGGACCTAGTCAGTTTGGTTCAAATTTCCCCTTCTCTCAATCTTGTTGATTGCAAGGATTCTCTTTCAAGACTAAATCACCAACCTGAAATATTCTAGGCTTAACTCTATGGTTGTAGCTTCTAGATATCCTCTATTGATATGCTTTTAGGTGATCTACTGCATGTTGACAATGCTCATCCAAAAGTTCCAATTCTTGTAACCTAGACACTCTATGATCCTCATCTAAAATGATCCCTTTTAGTGACACCCGAAATGATGGAAATTCAACCTCAATAGGTAGAATGGATTCTGAGCCATAGACTAGAGCATAAGGTATAGCTCATGTAGGGGTATGGATACTGGTTTTGTAAGCCCATAGTGCAAGATTCAGCTACACATACTAGTCTCGTCCAGCATCATTGATAGTTTTCTTTAATATTTTTAGGATTGTCTTGTTTGAGGCCTCTGCTTGGCCATTGCCTTGAGGATAATAGGGTGTAGAAAACTAGTCCTAGCTGTGAAATTTCTCACAAAGTTCTTTGACATCTTGATTCTTGAAAGGTCATCCATTGTCAATGATGATGGACTAAGGGATGCCATATCTACAAAGGATATAGTTCAGGATGAAGGACAAGATTTATTTTCCTGTGATGGCAGTTAGAGGGATAGCTTCGATCCATTTTGTGAAATACTCAGTAGTTGTAATAATGAACTTGTGTCCATTGGATGAAGATGGATGAATCTTTCCTGTGAGGTCCAATCCCCACTGACAAAAGGACCATGTTGATGCAAAAGGGTGAAGTTCCTATGTTGGTGTGTCAATGAGATTGCCATGAATCTGGCACTTTTGGAATTTCTTGACAAACTAAAAAGAATCCTTCTCCATAGTCGGCCAGTAATATCCCAAACAGAGGAGTTTCTTAGCTAGGGTTAAACCACTCGAATGAGTGCCACAAACACCTTCATGTACTTCCCGTAAAGCCATTTCAAACTTGTCATGTTCTAGACATCAAAGGAGAGTTCCGTCAAGACCTCATTGATAAAGGACATCCACGATAAGGGTGTGTCGGGCAGTTTGGTGAATGAAGTTTCATTTTTTATTACAAGATAGGTCAGGAGGGAAGGTGTTGTCTTTTAGGTATGTATAGATTTTCCCATAGAAGGAAGTTTCAGCCTCAGCTAGATGGTAGATAACTTGGGACTCAGGGTTGTCATAAGATGGGTTGAACAATTGTTCCACCATGAACTCATAACGAGCTCATTTTTCCAGAATCTGCACCATGAACTCATAATGAGCTCATTTTTCCAGCTGCAAGAGCGAAGCAATGGTTTCCATGGCATCAGCAGCTTTGTTGTCACTTTTAGGAATTTGCTCAAATCTTATTTCCACAAAGTACTTTTTGAAGTCATCAACCATTCTTTTGTAGGGAATCATCTTGTCATCCTTTGTTTGATAGTCATCGTTTACCTGATTAATGACTAGTTGTGAATCCCCATAGACATTTAACTTTTTGATCTTCCACTCAATGGCTACTTTGATTCCAATGATCAAGGCTTCATATTTGGTTGTGTTGTTGGTGCAATGGAACATCAGACTGTAGGACTTAGGAATGGTGTGTCCTTGTGTCAAGATAGACAAGATTTTGGCTCCTGATCCATGTTTTGTATAAGAACCATCAAAGTACAAGACCCATTGTTGTGTGGATATTGTTAGGAAATCAGCATCTAGAAACTCAATGTTCATGGGATGATTGTCTTGTAATGGTGCTTCAACTAATTGGTCTACAATTTCTTGTTCTTTGATTGCCTTCCTATCAACATATTGGATGCCAAATTCACTCAGCATCATGACCCACTTAGCCAGTCTTCCAGCCAGATTAGCTTTGCTAAGAAGGCATTTTAGTGGATCTATCTTGGCTATTAATTTGATGGTATGAGTTAGCATATAATATCATAATTGTTGGGTAGTGAACACTACTGCTAGACAAGCCTTTTCAATGAAAGTTTAATTGATCTCATAGCCATTTAAGGTTCTGCTAATATAATAGATCACACTTTCTTTCCCGATTGAATCCTCTTGCACTAGCAAAGCTCCCAATGATATTTTAGTTGTTTGTATGTGCAATAAAAGTGGCTTTCCTTCCGTTGGTGGTATCAAGATAGGTGGAATCATCAGATATTGTTTCAATTGATTGAAGGATCCTTCACATTTTTCATCCCATTAGAAAGATACATTCTTGTGGAGTAGGTGGTTGAAGGGGTGAGTTTTGTCAGCCAATTGTGCAATAAACCTACTAATAGATTGGAATCTTCCTTGCAAGGATCTGAGCTAGTTGATGTTTTTAAGAGGAAACATCTCCATGATAGCTTTTACCTTTGCAAGGTCCACCTAAATGCCTTTAGCTGACACAATGTATCCCAAAATTTTAGTCAATGTTACACCAAATACACATTTCTTGGGGTTTAGTCTCACATTGAACTTCTCTAATCTGGTGAAAATCTTATCTAAGATCTCCAGGTGTCCTTCTCTGGTGTGGGATTTTTCCAATAGATCATCTACATAGTCTTCCATAAAAGTGTGCATCATGTCATGAAAGATGGTGGTCATTGCTCTCTAATATGTGACTCCAGCATTTTTCAACCCGAATGGCATGTTGTACCAACAAAAGGTTCCCCACGAATAGGTAAAGGCAGTTTTATCTTGATCTTCAGGAGCAATTTTGATTTGATTATACCCTGAAAATCCATCCATAAGCAAGAGCATTTTATGGCTAGCAGTTAAGTCTACAATGATTTCAATATTAGGTAGGGGAAAGTCATCTTTTAGGCAAGCTTTATTGAGATCTTTGAAATCTATGCAGATTTTGATGCTTTTGTCTGGCTTGGAAATAGGTACAATGTTAGAGATCCATTCTACATAGTTGATAGGTCTAATAAATCTCACATCTAATAACTTCTTTAGTTTGGATTTGACCAATATGGCAATGTGGGGATGCATTTTCCTTAATTTTTGTTTGACCGGTTTCACTCCTGCTGGTAGAGATAGGTTATGCATGATGAGTTCTAGATCAATCCTTGGCATGTCAGCATAAGACCAAGTAAAGTTGATTTTCCTTTCTGTGAAGAATTTGATGAAGTCCAGTTTTTCTTGATCTGTCAAGGATTCTACTACATAGACAGTCTTCAATGTTTCTTCATTGCCAATATTGATAGATTGGGTGGGCTCAACCAATACTTTAGATCATTCCTGAAAGTGTTCGGGGAGTGTGTCAAATCTTCCATCCTTCAATGCCTCAAAGAGGTTTTCACTATTGGATATGCTCTTTATTTTTACTTTTTCTAGATCTAATACTACCATTGAATGGTTTTCACCATTAGATCTATTCCCTATATTATTCATTTTGCAGCTAGAAATTTGACACTCTCCTTGTTGGAAGCTTCGTTACGATGTTCAATGGTGAAATCTATTTCGAGGTTGGCCGAATAGAGGAAGTTGACAATGCCTTCATCATTTGAAAAGAGGGGAATATCAAATGGCACAGTTTGATCCCAATCTATTAGTTCAGGATGTATCAGGGGTAAGGATTCGTTAGATTAGCTAAAGTTAGATGCAGTAAGAGTCCCAATGGTAACATTTTTAGATTGTCCAATAGAAAAATTGATGTCTATAAGGTAACTCTCCTTTGAATTATTTGTTTCACTCCAAGTCTAATTGTCTTCATTGGAATCATCAATGTGTAGTGATCCTATTTCAAGCGGTCTATGACCTGAACATTGGCCCTCCTCATGTATGGGTGTATACTTTTGAACTACATCAATTTCCTTATCATGACAAGACTCTTTAGATAACGAATCCCACTCATACTCATTTCAATCAGTTTCATGAGTGTCACTAGCTTGTAGTTGTAGGATTCTTTCAACAACTTGTTGTTTGGTTTCTTCTCTAGATTATTCTCTATACCCTAGTCCTGTTTTATCTTTGGCTTGCATGGTGACAGGTTGGATTGGTTCTATGATTCCTTCTTTCCTTTTACTGATAGGACCTTTTCCCTCGTATCCCATCTTTTCCATGATTATCTTCCCTTTTCCATACTACTCTATTTGTACACTTGACGTGGATGCTTGTGATGATTCTTCATCTATGTACAACCATTTTAAAACCTTCTTGTCATCTGACTCATCCATTAATGTACCTACTCTTACAAAGGTTCCATCAAACAATGTGGTGGGTTGTGATGATTTTTTTCTTGATGTTGATGGTTGTCCATATGACTTTGGAGAAGACCATTGTGACAAGCATAAGGATTGTTGAAATGAGTATTCCCCCATACATTTATCTTTCAATTGGATCTTGGAAACTTGTTTTGATAATTATTCAAGTTGAATTTCTTGATTTTGTGGAGTAGGATTTGATGTACTTTCTTTATTTGAGGGATTGGCGTCATCGATATCCTTATCCTTTGATTGGTCCTTTTTCTCAACCCACTTTGACAAGGCATTTAGTTGTTTCCCATCATTTGTTAAACCCTGAGTTGGGGCTTCCCTGTTGTGTGGTACAAAAGTATCTTGGGTAGTCTTGAGGGTCTTACAATACTGGGGGTTATTTGAGTTAGCTGCAATAGTGATTTCCTACCCATTAAACAGGAACTTCAAACACTAGTGATATGTGGATGGTACTGCTTGTATGTCATGAATCCAAGGTCTTCCCAAGAGTATGTTGTAGGTTAGATCCTTTTCTAACACCTAGCACACTATATCTCTAACAATTGGTCCCACTTGAATAGGTAGCACTATCAATCCTTGCGAAGATCTCTCCTCGTCATCATATGCTTTTATTGTGATTTTCCTTCTAGGATCAATAGCATTTTCTGAATACCCTAGTGCACAGACAAGTTTCAAAGTACAGATATTCAGGCCAACTCCTCCATCTATTAGGACATGTTTAATAGGTGCTTTTGGATTAGGACCTCAATGTGTAGAGTAGCATTGTGGGGATGATTGATAAATACATCATCATGTTCAAAAAAGGATAAGCAATGTGGTGCAGTCAAATGTCCCACCATAGCCTAGAATTGGAAAACTTCTAAATTGTTTGGTACCATGGTGGCAACTAGAGCTTGTTCCAAGATTTCCTTGTGAGCAGGTGAAATCTTGAGGAGTTCTAATATGGATATTTGTGTGTGTATCTTCTACAACTGATCCACTATGTTATATTGGGTTGCAAGGATAACAATTTATTTGGACATGGAAGGGTTAGCTCCTTTCAATGTTACCTTGGCTTGTCCTCATGTGATTGCATTGATAGGTGTGTTGTCATGTTGTTCTCTGATTTTGATAACGTTGATTTGATGTGAGGTAGTGTCAACATTATGGTGATGATTTTCAATTTCAATGATGTTTTGTCCATGTCCCATGGTGTCATCATTTTTTGGGTTATCATTTACAATAGTATCTGATTTGTCATGGCTTGCATCGTCAACCACCTCAATATGCAGAATGGTGGTGTCATAGACAGTTTATTTTCTTGCCCTTGTTGTTTGATGATGAAGACTCTCCTTTCTCATAGTTTAGTAGAGGGTTCTTGAACTCCCCATGGTCATTGTTTGTATGGAGTTCTACCAATATCATCTTGTTGTCAATTAGATCTTGTATCAAGTGTTTCAACTGCATGCAATCATTGGTTTTATTTCCCTTGTTGTGGCAAAACCCACAGAAATGGGCCTCGTTCCACCACGAGGGTTTAAATTGTGGTTCCTAATTTCTTACTTCTAGTAGAGTTATGACCTTAGCTTCGAGAAGTTCTTTTAGTGTTGATTCTAGTGATTTCCTAAAAGGTGTGAACTTCCTTCAATTTGAGGATGCTCGATACGATGGTGTCCTAGATCTAGCATTACCTTGATTGTTGCTTTGGTTGGTGTTTTGGTTGTTTCCTTGGTTATTTCCTTGATTGTTGCCTTGGTTGTTTCTTTGGTTGTTGCCTTGGTTGTTGGGGGGATTGTTATTCTGATTATTTTTGGCAGCGGCTGCAATTAGGTTGAATATGGGTTTTGCATTTTGACCTTCGACTGTACCATCATTGTTTCCAATGTTCTTGTTTCGTTGCCAAAACTTGGGTTTATCACCACTATTGCAATTGTTGGAGGAGTTTGATGAGTTTTTTTCATTATATATCTTGATGACTCCTCTCTTGACTAAGGCATCCTCGAGTATCATGCAAATAACCTTCTCCATTTTTGTAAGAATACAAGGAACGATTCACCCTTCTTTTGTTTCAAGTTACAAAGATCTTTCATAATAATGTCATGTTGGATATTGTACGAATATTAGGTGATGAACTTTTTGAATAATTCCTCAAAGTTGTTAATTGGTGGGGTGAGTTTGGAGAACCATTCAAGACAATGCCCACCTAAGCTTCTTGGGAATAATCTCATCAAATATGTTTCCTCATATGCAAATTCAAGACTCATCGTCCTAAACTCTCTCACATGGTCTATCGGATCGATTTTTCCATTGTATTTGTCATACTTTGGGAACTCACAATGTTTGGGAAAGGGTATCATGTGAATACTTTGATCAAATGGATAAGGACAAGGGTAAGAGCACAAAACTATGTCACAATTTTGGCCAAAAAAGTAATTTTGAACGAATTACTTTCAGCTGGCACATTTTTGGCCGAGAGGGTTTCGGCCGAAGCCATGGGGTAGTGACATGGAGTCTACATGTTGGCACTCTTTCAACCAATTGACTTTTGGCCGAAACATTCTCAGCCGAAAAGGTTTCAACCAAAAATGTCGAAATAAAATAAATAAATAAAATAGCCCGACCATTTTGAATGCTCAGGTGAAAGGGTTCAAGGTGAGAGTTCGTCGACTGAGGTCAAGACTAACAGCACCCATATATACCCAAGTTATATCCGAGGTCATTTGATGTATTCTTTGATTCCATTTCTATGTGCTCTATTTTTTCTAAGAGATTTTTGTGATGTATTTGGAGTTAGGGTTTGATTGATTTGTTGAAAGAAATTCTACTCTTCCATTTTATTGGCTGAATGTTATGAAAATTTGTGTTGTTTGTGATATTGATGAAGGAAATACATAGATTTGGTTATGATTAATTCAGAACATTATCAGATTTCATTGTTTAAACCATTTTCTCTAGTGGATTAGAAATTTGGGGTTTTGTGAGAAAAGTGAGATTGTACAGATCTAGTTCCTGGGTATTACTGATTTATCTTGCTTAAACTATTCTTTGGAAGAAATTGAGGTTATTTTCCATTCTAGCCTTAAAAACTGAGTAAAACAAAAATAACGTCCATGGATTTAAATGTGACCCATCAAATGGTAATTGTTTTTAATTCATAAAAGGTTGTGAATCTTCTAAAAGTACTCGCATTTCTTAGATGTACTCTAGTTTGAAGGAATATGTGTAATCATATACTTTCAATTTTCTCATATATTAGAAACTTGGATTGGCCTTGGTTTATTAAGCTTAAAGTATTCTATTCACTGCAAGCACATTCAAAGGTAAGACATACTACAAAACACATTACTAGTTACTGGGGCATATGAATGAACTTCTATTTGGATGCAACATTTTATGTTGTTTCAATCCTTCCATCTCTAAACATACATAAAGAAAAATAATTTAAATAAAATTAAAACCAGAATATGAATGATTATATAGACCAAGCTTTGGGATAGAAATTATTAGCCATTCAAAACAAACCCTGAGAGTAATGCATTCCCATGTAACTTGAATACCTGGGTAGAGCTCAAACAAAGCTCAAGATGTGTATAAAGAGAATCAAGATATAAGATAAAACTCTCACAACAAAATAGGATAATAAGATGAAACATGCAATTATATTTGTATCAAACTACATTTGATGAATCCACATTTGATTCTGAGAAAAAAGGAATGTAACAATATTGTTGCTTACCCACATGTTTCTTGATTATCCTCTATTAGTATCACCTCTAAATACCATAAACGAAGTGTAATACCCCTCATGTTGTTGATACTCTTATGTGTGGATTTTGTACTTGGTTTGTGTGGGTGATCAATTCACCATTTTGGTTGTGTGTGGATTCATAGTTTGGTTGATTTGCTGCACTTGATATTACATATGTTGCTAGATGATACATTTCATGGTGATTATGTTATATGGTTATGTTATGGTTTTCCTTAAGAATATATGTGGTGATGTTGTGATTTTTATGCTGCTATGGTTTCTGATGTGTTTGCTAGTGTGTCTTGGTGAAAGGATAGAGTGGCATCACTTGCTTGCAAGTGCCCTGCTACCCTGTGATTACCTTTCATAGTGTGTCTGCAATGGAGATTTACATGCTACTTGACGTTTGTTTCTATGCAGGATGCAGGTACTGGACACCGACTCCACCTGCTTGACAGGTTTGAGTGTGTCCCATAAACTCAATAGGTTTGATGCTAAAAAGGGAGTGGTTAAGAAAGTGTTCCCGTCCCAAGTTTGTCACCTTGTTGTGAGTCCAATGGTGTCTTGTCTCAACTCATCTTTGTTTATGTTTGGGTTAGTGTTGATTATTTATTTTGGTATGTAAATGTTTGTTATTTAATTAATTTTTATTTTTGTGTGATTAATAAATGTATTTAATTGATATAGTTATTTGTAGATAATTATGGTTAAGACAATTGATTAATGTTCTTGATTAAGTGGATAGTTTAAATAAAATATTAGTTGTTTTGATGTAAATTAGAATTTTAAATTTTCTTAAGGTAGCGGTATTGATTGGTGAATTTTTAAGTTAATCAAATAGCTTATAATGCTATATTATTATTAAAAGAAAAAATAAATAAAATAGTTAATTTTTATTAGAGGATTTACGGGAATGAGTGGGGGATTTAATGAAATTCTTGTTTTAAAATATTCTTGAAGAGAATATTGGCATGGGGTAACAGGAACTTCACAGGAAGAATTTGGCTGTAGATTGGTGTGTGGGTTTTTGGAGGGGTTTTCTATTTATTTTTTTAAATTGAGAAGGACTACAGTAGATTTTGGACTCATATTTTGCTTTAGGCTGGAGGTGAAGTTTTTGGGAGGAATTTAGAAGTTGGAAGTTCTAGAGGTGAGGCTTTGCACAACTCTCGTTCCTTCAAGCTTCAGGAAAAATAGGTTCTTTACTATTTGTTTAAATAATTTCTTGTTTTGTGAAAAGATTGCCTATTATTGTTTGCGTAAGAGGAAATTTGTTGTGAATTAGTTGTAACCCCCTGTAGAAAATTTATTAAAAGCTCCTCTGTAGAAAAAAATTGTGTTCCTAGCTATTGAAGTTTTGTCATTATTATTTTGTTATCTCTATAGAAAATTTTACAGTAAAATCAAAGAACCTCATGAAACAAAATCATTGTTAAACAATAGGAAAACTACAAAATGGACAAAACAGTGGAAAACCTCCGTAGGTTGCAATGGAAACCTTTGTCAAAATTGTGAAATTTGAAAACCCCTGTAGAAATTTTCTTTACAATTATTGTAGGATTTTTTTGTACAATTTCTCTAGAAATAAACTTTTGTATAAACAATTTTATTTTCTACTGCTCAGTCTTTCTTTTATGCCCGACTGAAATATTTGAAATAAATGTTATATATATATACCATGCAAAATATATATATATATATATATATGTTATTTATATTAAATATATGTTTAGAAGAACTTCTGAAGTAATTATAATCCGTATGGAATTGTATTTAAAGGAAAATATAAAAAATAAATAAATAATTAATTAATTAAATTTGGGGAGGGGAGGGTCGGCTGGTGTCGCACCTCCCCACACCCCAAGGGTGGTGCGTAGCCTTGGTGGGGTTGCGGCCTCCCCACAGGGAGGACGAAGTCCTCCCAGGGGCTACGCTTTGGTTTAAAAAGGGTTTTTTCTTTTAAATTCATTTTTTTTAATTTATGTTTAAAGATCTAAATAAATTGAATTTAATTCAAATCAAATTTTTTATTTTAAATTAATATATATATATATATATGTATATGTATATATTATTATATAGATATATGTATATATATGTGTGTGTGTGTGTGTATATATATGTATATATGTATATGTATATATATATAATTATACAGATTGTTTTTATAATGTTAATTTAAATTATGAAAATAAACATTATATATATATATACATATACACTTGGTTAAAAATTATGGAAAAACATTATGTAGGTTATTTACAATGATTTTATGTTGTTACTAGACAAATTGAAGAAAGTATTTTATCAAATTTATTCGAGTGTTTTTAATTAATGAAATAAATCGAGTTAACTGATAGTTTAACTTACATGGTAAATTTTGTGCAATTAGTTATCTTAAAATGCGATTGTTAAGTATAGAGGATTTGTGTTCTTAAACAATATCTTGATGTTGAATAAATATTTAGTTCTTTGATTTACTTTGATTTTTTTGTCGATTTTCTTGAGTTCAGTTATAAGCATGTGGGGATCCTTAAGTTAGTCGACCCTTTAATAGGAGATAAGGTTATTGCTAAAACTTCCAGAGGTATGGGAAAATGGTGGTTTATTATATGACCTTTCTATTTGATACTTGTCTCAATTTTAACTACAGTTGTGATCTTGAGTTTACATTGGGTTGTACCATTTTTGTTATGGGAGTTGATTTAAATATGAATTTTGGGTGAGATGGTTTTGCCTCACAAATGTTCTATTTTGTGTTTAGAGTGCTTGTGGGTACAACCCCTTGAAATTTGTTGTTGTGTTTTGGGTTCTAGGGAGAGTGGCTCTACGTGGGCATTGGTGCACAAAGGGGTTGTCAGGATAACCCACATTAGAGTTTGAGTAATAAGTGATAACCTAATAAATTAATTAGGGGGTGGGTAGTTAAAAATTAATAAGATAATTATGGATGCTCGTATGCCTGTTAGGGCTTTCATAGACTAAAGGTGGCCAAGAAAGTTGTTGTTGGCATAATCGCAACCTTGTCTTCACGAGAGGTTAACGATTCTGCATAAGTCACCCTATGGAACAGCGCCTTGAAATAGGCAGTTAGGATAACCATAGATGGAGGTGGCACCTTGTGATAGGTTGTCTAGATAATCCATGTAAGGCCATGTGATGACACTCTCCTCTAGCATTCCCTTTGAGTTGTTTTATTGGAATCCTCTGGAAGTGGTCTATTGATATGATTTGGTGTTTTATTGTTGTCATGTTTAGGTAGTGTTCCTTTGATGTTATGGTTTCCTTTATGTGTGATTTATCTTTCCATGCTTGGAGTTTAGCCTTGTGTATTTCTTTAGATGTTCTTGGTTGGGGACCCTTTCTTATCTACTCCTAGCATGGGGGTGGTCGGGTGGAACGTGCTACACACCCCATTGGGTTCCCTATTATGTTGATGTACTATTTTAGTGAAGAGTTTTGTTGAGACAACTTGATCTAGAGTTATATGCTTCCATATGTATATTTGTACTTCTGTCATACTTTGTATATTGATATGTTACTCCATGTATTGGGTAGACTTATGATGTAACCTTGGGAAATTTCTCAATGAGATATACTTGTAGAATGATGTAATGTATAATCACATTTTGTAATTCATTCTTTATCCATAATTGTAAATATCATTGATGTTGTGTTATTTTTGAGTTAATATGTTCTTTATATTTCCAAGTAAAATCTAATATGAATGCATGTATGGTTTATTCTTGACTCATTGTATATCTTTAATAAATGTTTAAATAAAGACATGTGAATGAATGAGTTGCGTTAGTAGAACTAGTAATTACTATTATCAACTATGTTATGGGATTGATTACGTAATGTCACCTCGTGTACCCCAAAGGACTTAGATGTTTAACTTGTAATCATTGGTTATGTTAGCTACATTAGCAAACTTAGTGTTTATACTTTATGTTTCAAAAAAAAAATTGTTGCGTTTTTAGTTGTTCTTTGGGGCTTACACGACGGGGCATTACATGAAATCCTTATTTCTTCAGCAATTCCCTATACCTGACAAATTAATACATTTTCACACTAAATAATTATTGTATTTATATAGAAACAACAAAAAATAAATAAATAAAATGACCAAGCAGAATTCCCCTCTTTGGACATTCTTTAAATATTTGATATTTGTGAAAGGAAAATTGCTCTGCTAGTCTAATGAGGAATAGAAATATCTTACCATATACTTTTGCTTCCTTCATTCCTGTTGTAACAATAGATTATTCATCGAGATTGATATTATACTTTATTGATAGGTATGAGTAATAATAATGTGAATTCAGAGTGTATTGGATGTAGACCTCAGCAAAATAAGTGTTGATATGACTGTATGGTGGAATCTAGGGTCGTATGGTATTGGAAACATTAGGCATAGAGTAGGGCTTCACATCAACAATAAACTCTCTAGAAACTCATATCTAAACTATAGAGGTTGTAGTTTTTATGTCAATCCCTCAATGGTATGACGGTTGCAAAAATAGTAGTGAATTAGCCTTCTCCTTCTTGAAAGAGCACAGTTTGAAAACACAGCCTGTTAGAAGGCTTACAAACAAACTTAATAACAATTTTTGTATATGCAATACACTAAAATCTAAATTTTTAAAAATAGTGACTATAAACTGAAAGTTGTAAGAAGAAACACTTTATCAACAATCATCATGTTTGAGGCATATTGTCTGGAGGGATGGAATAGTGTCCACAATCTTCTCATCACCTCTATTTTATTTGTTGTTCTCCTACTTTGTTCCACACCTTTATTGTCTAGTTTCTTTCTAGCTAATTGCCCACCCTACAAACAACACAGTCATATATTCCTCTTGGGAAAAATGATGCACATATTTTACTCATTGATTTGACTAATCATGGATTATATTTAAACTATTTGAAATACAAAATAGTATATTAATACACAAAATTAATTTTAAATCCCAAAATATAGCAAACATAATTTATCATCTCACAATATACACATATACACATGTGTATATGTATGTATGTGTGGACATGTATGTGTATGTACTTGAGTGTACATACATGTACATGTGTACACAATATATGTAAATGCATGTGTATGTACATACATACATTTTGCCTAAATTTACATTTCTATAAATTCAAAATTGAAAACCCCAAATTTTTAGTTCACCATATGTACATGTACATGTATACATATACGTATGCACATGTGTACATATATATGTGTATGTGTGTGCATGTATACATTATGTACATAATGCACGTACATGTATATATATATACATACATGTGTTCATGTATGTATGCATTATATATACATATGTGTATGTGTGTATGTATGTATGTAAATTATGTTTGTATGTGTATGTGTGTATGTATGTATGTATGCATATATATATATATATATATACATACATGTATGTGTGTATGTATGTACATGCATATATGTGTATGTGTGTATGTATGTATGTATTATATATGTATGTGTATGTGTGTATGCATGTATGTATTATATATGTATGTGTATGTGTGTATGCATGTATGTATATGCATATACATATATATATACATACATGTATGTGTGTATGTATGTACATGCACATATATGTGTATGTGTGTTTGTATGTATGTATTATATATGTATGTGTATGTGTGTATGCATGTATGTATGCATATATATATATACATATGTATGTATGTGTGTATGTATGTACATGCATAATGTGCATGTATGTAAATACATATGTATGTATGTACATATATGTACATGTACATTTTTATGAATACATGTGTATGTATGTATGTACTTGAGTATGTATGTACATAAATATATGTATGTATATGTACGCACGTGCATGTACATATATATATTTATGCATACATATATATATATACATATGTCATGTACATGTGTGTACATGTATGTATATAGACATACATACATATGCATACATGTATATACATGTGTAGATACCTACATACACATATATGCATACATATGTACATACACACATACACATATATATACATGTATATACATGTACACATGCACTCCCACATACATACATGTGTACATACGTACATACACATAAATGTATATATGTACATACACAAATGTATTGAAAGTCTCTTTGGAGTTGTCAAATTTCTTATGGTATCTAAGTTGTTACAAAAGGTGAACTATTGAGTTAA
Organism: Sequoia sempervirens; assembly: GCA_007258455.2. NCBI lineage: Eukaryota > Viridiplantae > Streptophyta > Pinopsida > Cupressales > Cupressaceae > Sequoia > Sequoia sempervirens. The sequence continues at coordinate 7,915,914 of VDFB02358134.1, read as the reverse complement.
GTTCATTGAAGAAGAAAATAAATTATATGATGAAATAAAGGTCATTACATGCTTACAAGGCCAAGGTTTCTAATCAAACATAGCATTCCCGAGGCCTAAATTCATCTTTCATGAAAGAAAAAGATGATATTAAAGGAGATATTGTGCCTACAAAACATGTGTACAATGTTTATATTTTATTCCTAAGGAATTTATTTCAGAGAATTTTTTGTTATTACTTTAATATGTTTTAAGTTATCGAAAATTAAGGAAATGTTAACCTTTTTATTTAGTGTTTGATTTAAAAAATAATGATTACAAAGAAAGGTTATATATGTGACCAATTGTAATGAAGAGTATTTTTTAATTTTGATCTAATTTTAGTATAGAGTGGTTGAAAGGATAATTATATTTTTTCCATATTTATTCTTGGTTGCATATTACATGCATCTATGATTTAATAGGTTCACATAGAGATAGATATAAAGTTTGAACTATCTCTCATTAGATACATTTAAATTTAAAAATGTTTTCTAGTTTTGAAACTTGAAAATTTTGCATTTAACTTAAATATATATTTTTTTTTAGTTTTGAAAAAAAAAATATTTAAATTTGTTTAGTTCATCATGTAATTTTATTTTAATGATATGCAGATCTCTATCTATTTATATATATCATGGCCAATGAGGGATCTCATCATTCCCTTTGTTCTAAGCGAGAAGCTCAAACTAGATCAAATATATTTCAAGATAGTATTGCTAGATTAGACAATGCTCTAAAATGTTTAGAGCAAACAATTCACAACTCCCCCAATTTGGCTAATCAAGATAGATTAGTCACTATTAGACAGGATATTATTAAGATGATCAAGACAATTCGATCATACAATCCTTATGATGAAATCAGCACTGAGTAGTTTTATTTTTCTCTTGCTAGGAGCATTACTGGCACAGTGAAACATAGAGAAGTTACCAAATTAGTTTCAGGTGAAAATGTGTTATCCATGTTCCCATTTTATAGAGGAAAAAATAAAATTAGAGGATATGTGGTTAATATGTGTGAAGATCCTCTTATTGCGCCATTCATATACCCTATATGGTTGGCAGAACATCATAGATGACCTCACAATGATGAGCTGCCACTGTATTTTGTCAAACAGTTATATGCATAATTGAATTTACATATAGAGGTGGACTACACATCTTATCCTGAGCATGCTAGCTAGGGTAAAGGCCATTTTTGTAGTACCCCTCCATTTATGCTTCTGTTTTCTGGTTACATGTTTTCATCCTGTCAGATTTTGGTACCTTGTTTTGGATATTTGGATCACTGATTTTGAGTGACAGTGGATTTATTTTGTGATATGATGATACAATGTATGGTGATTACTGTTTTCTGATATGCTTTGATATAGCGTAGATGTTTTCCTTTAGTTGATTATTGCTATATATATGTTTATGATGGACTAACTATTGTTTAATTTGTCAGTCTGATGTGACGTGTATTGGTGTGGAAAATGGAATCGCATCACTCGCTTGCGAGTGCCCTGTGATGTCCGTGATTTTCTCTGCACGGTGTGCCTGTACAATGGATTATATATATATGTGTGTGTGTGTGTTATTGCTTGGTTGCAGGTACATGACACCGACTCCACCTAGTTACTCAGGTCTGAGCGTGTCAAGACTCAACGGAAATGTTGATTGGGAGGTAGTAGCATGGTTCATCCTAGTCTAGTCTTTAACCCGATCACAGTACATCATCTGTTTTAGTTCAGAGTCATAGTTTGTCTTGTCTTTTCCTGTTTGGATTAATTGCTTTGGATAGGAAAATCTTGTTAATTTAATGATAGTTTATTATATTTTAATTTACTGTTATTTAAATTAATTTTTAAATGTTAAAGAAATAAGTTTTACATGTTATTTAATAAATTAATTAGTTTGTTTGGTTAAATAATTTGATCTTAGAGATTAAATTTATTTAATTAAATAAATTAGTTAATTAAATTAAAATTGTTTTTAATTGTGTGGATAGATTTAAATTTGAAATTATTATTATTGGAAAATGGCATTTTTAATTATTAAATAAATTTTGCATTTTGAAAATTTTAAATTTTAAATAAATTAATTAAATGCATGCAAATCTTGAGAGGCAAGATTGTCGAGAAGTTGTTGAAGATATTTTCTTCTCGACATGTGTGCCAGTTTAATTTATTGATTTTGGGTGGAGGTTATTCACAGATATTATCTCGGATCTGGGAAATACATAAGGGTTATCACTTTTCTTCACGAGAAATAGAAGAATAGCGTGCTGTTAAAAAAATTATTTTTTTTAGAGAAATTGTGATTTCCTCTGTTTCGTTGTATTTTTGTGGAAGATCCCTTTGGTGGGAGGATCTTTGTGGTTGGTTCAAGATTCTTTTGGATTTGGTATTTTGGAGAAGCTTGGAGGATTGCATTCTACAGGCTACAAAGGCTCTCTTCTACAGACGATTTCCAAGTTACAGGTATTTTCCTTTGTGTTAATTTATTTCCTTTAAAAAAAAAAAAGAATGTTTGAGGAAATATTAGTTTTGTGATTCCTGTATTCTTCTCGGGGAATTTTGTGAAGATTTTGTTTAAACAGTAGATAATTCTCAAACAAAACAGGAAAGAACTTTGAAGAATTTTTAAATGAAGCTTCCTATAAAAATTTTGTTATGGATTTCTGTAGAAAATATTTTGATATTTTTAGTTGAGAATTTGCTGTGTATTTAATTGAAAATTCTTTGTGAAATTAAATGTTGAATAGATAAATTTCTCAGTTTTTCTGTAGGAAAACCCTATGGAAAGTATTTGTTTAATCACAGTATTTTAATTACTGTAGAAATTTTGCATATATATATATATATATGTGTGTGTGTGTGTGTGTGTGTGTGTGTGTGTATATATATATATGTATATATATATGTATATATTTTTTTTTTTATATGAGAATATTTATGAAATTTTTATGTCAAACTATGAAATTTGTATGCGGACTTTCATAGAAATTCGTGCGGAATTTATTTTTCGGAAATGCTAAATAGTGTATGAAATTCATAGAAAATTTCATTTTAAAAAAAAATAAAAAAATAATAAATTTTAATATTTGGGGAGGGCTGAAACCCTCCCCCATTCTCCATTTGGGGTGGACGCAGCCACCATGGCTGCGTCCTTCCCACAGTGTATGGCGCGCGGCTGGGCTACGAACCTTGTAAAGTATTAATACATTTTTTAAAAATTATTAAATGTGATTTCTTTTATATATGTTATGAGTAAAAATTCGAATTTAATTTTAATGTTTATATATATATATATATATATATATGTAGATATGAATATAATAAAATATATATTTTTATTTATATATAAACATATATGTATATATGTCTGTATATAAATATATTTGTAAGATTTGTGATTTAATAAGTTTTAGAAAAATGATTTTTGGTATTTTTAAATTATATTGCATGTGAAATTTGAGATTGAGAAAATATAGAATATATTATAACGTGAATTTGAGAAAATCAAGAAATCAATTAAATGAAACAATTTCTTTTCTTGTTTTAAGAAAAGATTATTACTTAAGTTGATTTATTTCTTGTTATTTTGACTGAATTGAATGGATTTAGTAAATCCAAATGATAGTTTACTATTGAGCTTTAATTTGCTTTAAATAGTATTTTCTCTTTTATTGGTCAATTTGGGAATGTCTTAAATGTACAAGTCTTCCAGACAAGTTGTATAACATGGGGGATTGTGATTGTTAAAGTTAAATTCTTGAGTTAGCTAAGGTTGTGTACATGGTATTTGTGTGGTGTTTAGACACCTGATTTTGTGAACATGGTCATTGATGTTCGTTATGAAAAGTGTAGAATTTCTTGTTGTATTTCTATACACCTTGTAAACCTTAGTCAAGAAAACTTAGATTTCCTTTGTTATGTTTAGGGGAGTGGCTCTATGTAAGGGCTGACACACAAAGTGGTGTCAGGGTAACTTACAAAGGGTTAGTAAGTCAGTGATAACTAAACAACATAGTAGTTAGATTAAAAATCCTTAATAAAATGATTATGCCTCACTTATGGACTCTTGAGCTAGTTCAGTCTTGAGTATAAGATGAGAAGGCCTGGAATGGAAAATCGATATCTTGTTACCTTAAAAGATATTTAATTCCACAATAGCTTGCAAATGGGGCCAGGTTTTGTAAGAGGTTGCCAAGGTAACCCAAGTTGGGGGCCGAAACCTAGGAAGAAACACCAGGGTAACCTTTGCAATGTTGTGATGACATCCACCTAAAATAACAGTCTACCTTGTGTACTTAGTACATTCGATTGTCTTAAATCTGGAAGCAATGTAACCATCAGTTAGTTATGTACTTGTGTCTAGGGTGAATAGGTTATGTCTAGGTAACCATATTACTATCTCCTAGCACGGGGGGTAGACCTACGGGTACCACATGGTTGGGTGGAACGTGCACCTTACTCCATTCAGTCCCCAGTTTATGATCATGGCAATGAGAGCTTCAAGGATGGAGAGCTCGTACTTGGATACATGTGTACTTTCTTTATTGCATAATGGAAATCTTGTATTGTAACTTCCCTCAATTGTTTATGAGGTGAACATTTGTAAATGTAATTGTAACTATTATTTGATCTACCTCATCAGATGAATGAGTATTGTAATATCATATCAAATGCAATGTAAGAAAACATATTTGTACTTTAAATTATCTTGAATGGAATTTCAAATGATGTGCAATGTTTATTTTTAATGTTTATGTTAATTTAATATATATGCAATGCAAAATGCTAAAGTCGTCTATGGAAACTCAAGTAGTGTAACATCGCGTAACTTAGTGAATGTATGCAACTAATTAACTTAATATTATTACTTTAAAAAAAAAAATTATTTCACTCTTATACACAATTGCAACATTCCTTGGGTTATAAGACGAGGCATTACAATTTTTCTAACAAACCATAGTCTATACCTTAAAATTTGCCACCGCCTATGGACAAGAGGGCATTAGTTGGCCCAAACCTTTTGGTTTTACCAAAATGTTTGGAATTGGTAGTAGCAGTAGGGGAGGCAGCAACAGGCTTCACTCAGAGGTAGATTTTTTATAACATTGTCTCTATTACGACGCAGATTGATTAGATTTCATCTGATCAAGTTGGTAGATACTTATTACACCCATGAATTAACCTTACTCCCACTAAGGCTACATCTGCATCGTATGATCCATTTATTAGTGTTGATCTACCTACTCTTGCAGATGTCGAGCATATGACCCACATGACTCTTAGTAATATGTGTAGACTCTCAATTTTGGATTTACTAGCAACATATCAAGTTATCAGTGAGGACCATGGGATTGCTCTTGACAGGGTACCGAACTTTATTAGATAGTGATATCCTCATGCACATACGATCCACTGGGTGGAAAATGCAGCTCAAGATATTCCACATCAACCTATAGGATCCCATGCACATCATGTTTCTATTGATCCTTTAGCTTGTCCAGGTAGTCGTCAGGATGTTATAGGTCACTTTGAGGCTGCTATGACACCTGATCTTGTCCATGGGACATATAGTTGGATTTTTTTTCCATTGATATTGTGCATGCTATAGAGCCCCCTACGATGTCTTTACATTCTCGTGATCTTAGTGACATTGGTAGAGCCATCGACCAGGCATGACAGGTACTTTTAATTTATAATTTGAATACATATATAAAATTGTGTTCTAAAAAATTATGTAATGCATTTTAAAAACTTCTAGTTGTTTAACTCCTGATTGAAATTGTGTACTTGAAAATTTTAAGCAATATGGTGATTTGTCTGACTTTGGAAATTTGGAGCATGATGGCGATCCCATGCAGTATGCAGATGAGGTACATTTAAATTTAATAAAAAAATTAATTACTTGATGTTTAAGTTTGAACACATTGAACTCAAGTACATTGTAATTTTAGATAATTTTACATATATGTACTTGAACACATGCAGGGGTTGGGACGAGGCTCAAGACACAGATCAGGAGATCTTGGATCGGGACATGGATCCACACATCTTGGATCAGCAAAGCGATCAGTCCATGGATCGAGGGAGATATTGAGCTATGGATCGAGGGAGAGATCAAGCCATGGATCAAGGGAGAGGTTGAGGGAGAGATCGAGGGATAGATCAGGCTAGAGATCCGATGATTCTATTCATACCAGACATCCCTCTCTTTGAGATTTGTTTTATAGTATTACATGTTTGAGATCATATTATTACATGTTGGAGACACTTTTTATGATTTATGTATTGAACATTTGCACATGTGTTGTACTTATGTTTTATGGAACACATATATACTTGTTATGATTTACATGTCACATTCATACATTTATATTTTATGGTTTGAATCTAGGTTTGTTATATACGTGCATTATTATGGTTTGATGTTCACTTACATTGCATCTATAAACACATCGTGCATTATTAGTTTATGGTTTTATTTATTTAGCAAGGAACAAGTACCTTTATTTAAATTTAAATTATGGTTTGTTCAAATGCACTTGTTGTGTACATATCTATTTACATTGTGAAATCAAAATGGTTTCCACTATCTAATGGTTGCTATTTGTAAATTTAAAAAGATGGACATGTACATAATTAATTTAAATAAATAGTTCAAATGAATTTTTCTTTAATAAATAGGTCAAGAAATAGAAAAAATTGAAAGCAAATATGCTTGAGATTAATGCTATATTTTAAAGTAGAACATAAAAAAGCAATTGGAAATAGATGATAGTTCTTGAATTTTTTAAAGCTCTAAATGCTCATTTTTAAAGTCATTCTAGGTTAAATACATTTAAATTGTGCATATATCATGCTATACATGATGTAACGCCCGTCATGCAAACCCCAGAGAACAAACATTGCAAACAATTTTTTTTTTTTTAAATAACATAAAGTAAACATGCATCCGAACATTAATTACATTTACATTGCACATTAACAACTAAGTGTTACATTCTCTGGGGCACGTGAGGTCACATCGCAACACAACTAAAACAAAAGTAAAAGATAATTATTAAACAACTTGACCAATTTATATTACAATAATCATTAATAAAAGTACATCCATAAACCAAGAGTGAAAGTATCACTACATCCCATATTACAATCATATAGAATCTCATCCAATAATGTTACAAAGGATCCTAACTATTACATCATCGTATAAACATAAGATTACATGTTCTCAATAATGAGTTACAATACATTTCCCATACATGTGGGATGATACAAAGTACAATAATATTAGAAATTACAAAGTGAACACTGGTACAATTCCAACTATAGAAATGTTGCGAACAAAGGATGCTGATGGGGAACCCAATGGGTGCAGAGCACGTTCCACCCAACCATGTGAATTATGAATAACTCACCCCCCGTGCTCAGAGGTGACAAGGAAGTGATCCCAACCATGAATGTCAAAACCAACTCCAAGAGAAAAACCAAGTACAAATACAATTACAACTCAAGGTTACAATGACATAGACCACAACATTCACGAGTCAAGAAATAAGATAAATATATGAAACTTGCCACAATTAATCAAGCAATAACAATTAAACAAGTCCAAAGAAAATTCATAAATCATTCTCAAAAGAATCTGAAACACATTAAGCATACAACTTCCAAAACAAATTTCCAAAGGAACTGATACAACATTCAAAATACAATTCCAAATAAATCTAAAACAATAAATAGAACATGATTCTATATAAATCTAAAACAACAATTCAGTACACAATTCTAGAGGCAACATGAAACAAGGCAAGCGGGTGTCTAGTGGAGAGTGTCATCGCATAGCTCTCATGGGATCTCCTGGCCCTTCCTCCAACTGAGGCACCGGCCCCCACAAAGAGCCACTCTCCCTAAGACCCCTAACATAAAACAAATCCAAGCAAGGGTTGTACTCAACAGATAAAGCACATAACTCAAAACCAAGCCACGTGCTCGGCATAACTCATCTTGTGATAATTCGTAACAAAATTCAACAACCCGTACAACCCTTCCATCACAAAACCAATAAGTTTCAACTCCAAAAGTGTAATCAAGACGAGGATAACATTCAAAATTAAACATGTCGCTGGAACAAGGGTTGCAAGACAATAGGGTTCCCACATGGACAACACCAAACAATAACATAACATAAACGAAAACTCGAAATATATTTTGCAAGTTTGCACCATTAAATTTAACTCCATTCAACAATACGAATTAAGGCTAATTTTCTATTTAAATAATTTGTTCAACAAAACAAATGATAAAATAATGCCCTATATATATATAAACATTATTTAACCTTTTTTAAATATAATGCATAAATTACATTTTAAAATAAAAATAATATTAAATAAAATAATTATAATTACATTTAAAATAAAATAATTATAATTATAATATTTAATATAATAAATATATACACCAAAATATATATATATATATAAAATAAAAATAAACCTCACATAAGAAAAGGGGCCGACAGCCCTACTGACTGCCCTCAGCAGTCTTATTGACTGCTGTTATAAATAAAATAAAAATAAACCTCACATAAGAAAAGGGGCCGACAGCCCTACTGACTACCCTCAACAGTCTTATTGACTATTGCGCACAGCAGTCATAAAGACTGTTGTGCACAATAGTCATAAAGACTGTTGCGCACAGCAGTCATAAAGACTGCTGTGTGCAGTGAGCCATGACAGGGAAGAGGGAAGAATGGTACGGCTTCGGTCGTCCCTTCAACCCTCCTCAATATATTAAAATTACAATTTAATTTTAAACCACAAAAAGATTCTAAAAATTGATTTCATTCTTCACTACAAAAATGTAAATTCATACAGTCGATGCACAGACAGGTACCAACATGACTTAAAAATACTAAAATATATATATACTACTTGCAAATAAATGTATTAATATAACAGAGTAAGATACAGAGGGGCAAATAAATACATTCATATAAATATATTTTCAAAAAAATCTTAAATCTCATTATTCTCAAAGGTGAATCAATTTTCTCAAAATCTTATTATAGACAAATTGGACATTTCAGAAGATGTAGGTTTTTGTTTTGACAAATTTAAAATAATAAACCATATTTATTCATATTTTTATTTATCTATTTATTTATTTATTTATTTTCACAAAGAACCCATTTTAATCTAATTCTCAGAAAGATTTTTCTTTCACAAGCAAAGATTCACTCAAAACACCTTTCTATTCTTTTTACAGATTCAAAAACAATTAAGAAGAGAGAGGGTGGAACCTGTAGGCCTATGCTCTCGAGAGTTTAATGAAGCTTGCTTGATCCCGATGGCCTCTACGAAGTGCTTCAAGTTCCTGCTTCGAAATCTCCTCTACAGAATTTCGTGCTCGAACTCGAATCTGATTATTTGTTTAGAAGACTCTCCAGAATAACACCAACAAAAGATTAACAATCCCTTTCTAAAAATATCCTCAAAATATAGCAAGCAAAAGAATGAAATTATCTTTTTCCCAAACTTTAGAAGATTCAAAAATACATAACCATTAACTTGTGCAACTCCTGTCTCAATAATCCTCTGTGTGAGAAAAAAACTCTCCAAAAATTTCAATTAAATAAAAGATAATACCATTCCATTGCAAAAGCTTTAAAAATCATCAATAAAAGAAATTATATCTTTGAAAGCAAGCTTTTCAGTCAAATCTCAATTCTCATTCGTTCACACAACTTTTTCCATTCTTTTATTTATTTATTTTTCTATTCTTCAATATTTTTTTTGTTTTAATTTCTATTTTTACAACTTTACTTGCAAAGCGCATTATCTAATTTATTTTAATAATTATCCTCAACAAGATAATTAATTAAAATAACAAAACACAATTTAATCTTTAATTAACATTTAATAAAATACATGACTTTTAAAAATAAATAAAACATTTAAATATTTAAATACAATTTAATCTAACATTTTAATAAACAATATTACCCTTATTTAATTAATTCAATCACAACTTATAAAATACCAACATAAATAATGTACGACAAAACACAAATGACAACCACAAAGAACGACAATTACAAGAACGCACAAAACCATTTAAACAAGACGGTCTAACATCATGGGACGAGATGACTTCATTGTCATCTGTGTTTCAACATTATACCGTTGGGTTATTGATGCTCACCCTGTCCTGCCGAAGCAGGTGGAATTGAGACTATGTACCTGCAATCCCTACATACAAATGAAGTCATGTACATATGCATACATATATAAAATCAAAGCATTGTATTGTGAGAAGGAATCGCAGTGTAGCAGGGCACCCGCGAATGAGTGGTACTACACTGTCCTTCATCACATCTGTCCAAACAATATAATATAACTGATAAATTAATCATTTCTAAACTAACAAATCATATCATAACATAATTTACTAAATTAATGCATCGCAATGTTACTGAAATCAAACTAATATCACCAACCACAATATCATATCAATAACCATGTCCTCAAATGTATAGGCATAAACAACAAGGTCTACTAACCAAACCAAACAATAACCGTCCCATCACAGTATCAAAGCACCAAATCAAAACATAGAAAAAAAAATCTAAATAGTAACAGGAGGGGTATTACATCCTCCCCCCATAAATTCGGCTTACTCCTAGAAGCCGACAAACAAAAGAAAATAAGATTCCCTAATACGGGAGGCATCCACACACACCAAATCGGTGAACTAGTCACCATCACAAACCAGTATCACACTAACACATAAGAGTAACAAATAGTAGCAAAGAATATCAGTAGTTCATGGGGGTATTACACAACATAAGAAGCACTACATCAGTCTCCTATATCGTAGCATTCTCATGGGCTCCCGAGTCAGCTGCATGTCTGCTACCTATAGTCTCCACATCTGTGCTCTGATGCCCTACCTAGCGGTCATCAACTACTTCAATTGCTCTATGGATCCTACCTACATCATCCCCTATTAGCTCTGTGACTGTCGGTCTTTGACTGAATTCAGGTGTGCTCCTCTGAGGACATTGCCTAGCTACATGACCCTGCTGGCCACAAGAGAAACATCCTACATTTCTTCCATTTCTTCTACCTCGAGGAGGTGCACCATCCTATCGAAGTCAGCCCCTACTAGCTACAGTCCAAGTGCTCTAAGTTGACTGGTCAAGCCGATAAAGTTGGGCTCACAACCAACTCCGGATTCTCCTAGACAAAAGACGCCCACCAATTCGAACACCAATCATCCAAGTCTCATCCTCCAAACCACCACTATGACTATGGAAGGTAGGAGAATGTTCCCTTAAGAGATCCATTATAAGTCTTACTACAGCTGAAACACCTCTTCTCCTAGGGAACCTTTCTCTTTCCCTTACCATTTGTCAATTTCTCTCCTATCTTAGGCCAAGCCGGTTAAGAATTTCCTCAAGCAAGGGGCGTAATTGAGGGCTCAGATGTTCCTCATGACCACCCTCATGGACATTCAAAAAAAGAGTGCTTTGATGACCACCCCTATCAAGATCACGACCTCTAGGCATCGTCCTACAACACCACCGAAGAACAAATTCCAAATATTAGATGAGAACAATAGAAGGGAAGTAAATAAAATCTCAAGAATCTAAGTACTAAATCCATGCATTATTCACATACACACGAATTCACATCACCGAGAATCACATAACGAGGCTACACAAGGGTCCATCTGGACGCCGAAAAGCAGCATACTAATCCACAATACATAATCCATGAGCCAAGAGCCAAAATCCATCTCACATAAACCATACCTCACACTCAGTGGCTTGATGGAGTTAGGCCACACACACATAGTGAGACCATCCAAGCAAGGCCACAATGATCTATCTCTTGTTGTATAAGGTGGTTAGCCTCCAAGATCTATAGTCATCACACATAGGTGGGTAGTGGGTCCTAGCTATAAAATAGCCTCACATACCCCCATCCTCAAGGTTCCCTACATCTACTTCCTCGTATACACTCACCAAGTCTGCCTCATATGTCCTTGGAGAGGAATCACAATACGACACATGGCCGACCTCAAAAACAACAAGGATAAACTAGTTTAGCCACCAAAGTCATAAAACAAACATCAAATAAGATTCAATTTCAACAGTAAAGTAAGAAATGCGCGCAATGTCAACACTAAATCAAATGTAACCATGAGGGCTACGAGAGAATAAGTCACAAAGTGTGGCTAAACCATTACAATCAAACATAAACAAAATGTGAGCCTTCAAGGTCAATTGAAAATCATCAACAATCATATAGGAAGTCCTCAATCTTCAAAATTGCACAATACAACACTATGTGACTAGATACTAGCCACCAAATGAGGAAGGAGGGAACATTGTCTGGCTATAACAATAGCCCTCATGTGGTGTAGAGTAAGCATGCCATCCACATGACCCAGAGTGTGCTCCTCGGCTACACCCTACCTCGCGTTATCATGCGACATGGTCATACGCCAGTCGAAGAAGGCACGCATTGACATATGCTGCATGGTGGTTTGTCTGTGGCTCCACGGAAGTAGGCATGCGTAGACACACCCCGCATAGCGCTACCTCATGGAGAAGGCGCACGCAAGTACTCATCGTCGCCAGAGGTATACATGGCAAGGACATACCCATATGCTAACCGACCCAAACACTGTCGAAAGCAAACATGAGTATCCCTCTACAAGTGTGTGAGGCCCCATTACACTCATCACACAAGTATGCTATCATAACACAATCTCATAGTGCGCCTTCACATGTCTATGCATGTGGCATCGTGCCCTTGAGCCCAGCTCGCTACCATTAGCAACATGTCATCATCACCAGCACTGTGTCAGAACATCAATGGGGTGTGGCATCGTATCCATTGCATCATGTCGGAACATGTGCAGATACGGTGTATGCAATACATATATGAGCATATCAATATGGGGCTACTCAAGCTTCACCTCTAATACAGATGAGGTTGACTCGCTAATGCTAGGTCAACGTCCCTATGGATGGCCAGGCATAAACTAACAATCCAATGCTGCTATACTCAAAACTGTGGGGTTTAGGCTAGCACATATGGATCAAGTACCCTGATCCATCACAAGGGGAAGTAGTGAGTATGTTTCCTTGGGATCAGTTGAGCTAAGACTACTCTGTGTCGCAATATGCATATGCTACACACTCCGCCCAAGGAACTTTGTGGCTACTACTACCCCTTCATAGATTGAGGGACTAGAGAACCAAAAAAAAAGAATCCATGAAACTAGCTTTTGGCTACTCTTATATGTATAGATTTTCAACCACACGTGGGTTGGCCCTCAATCAGGTAACAAACATACAAACACACATAATGGTATGGTTAATCCCACACCAAATACAACATATTCATAATGGATGGGTACACCATATCTCCATCCTAAGACCTGTGGGTTATGGGCCCACAAAGCAAGTACGGGGTATTCACAACACTCAACTAATGCATAGTTACTGGTTCCTCACATTTACAAGGGAAGTACAATTACATACATAATTCCACAAATACACTTACTTTCCAACAACTACGTGGTTCAAAACTTTACATCCTTTCCACAATCCAACATGATCATTGTGATCACTTAAGAACTTCACTTAACAAATTCACTAGGACAACATAATGGGCTCATACGAAACCAGAGTGCCTAGTATATGAACCTAGTGCTCTGATACCAATGTTGTAATGCCCGTCATGCAAACCTCAGAGAACAAACATTGCAAACAATTTTTTTTTTTAAATAACATAAAGTAAACATGCATCTAAAAATTAATTACATTTACATTGCACATTAACAACTAAGTGTTACATTCTCTAGGGCACTCGAGGTCACATCGCAACACAACTAAAACAAAAGTAAAAGATAATTATTAAACTTGACCAATTTATATTACAATAATCATTAATAAAAGTACATCCATAAACCAAGAGTGAAAGTATCACTACATCCCATATTACAATCATATAGAATCTCATCCAATAATGTTACAAAGGATCCTAACTATTACATCATCATATAAACATAAGATTACATGTTCTCAATAATGAGTTACAATACATTTCCCATACATGTGGGATGATACAAAGTACAATAATATTAGAAATTACAGAGTGAACACTGGTACAATTCTAACTGTAGAAATGCTGCAAACAAAGGATGCTGATGGGGAACCCAATAGGTGCGGAGCACGTTCCACCCAACCATGTGAATTATGAATAACTCACCCCCCATGCTCAGATGTGACAAGGAAGTGATCCCGACCATGAATGTCAAAACCGACTCCAAGAGAACAACCAAGTACAAATACAATTACAACTCAAGGTTACAATGACATAGACCACAACATTCACGAGTCAAGAAATAAGATAAAGATATGAAACTCGCCACAATTAATCAAGCAATGACAATTAAACAAGTCCAAAGAAAATTCATAAATCATTCTCAAAAGAATCTGAAACACATTAAGCATACAACTTCCAAAACACATTTCCAAAGGAACTGATACAACATTCAAAATACAATTCCAAATAAATCTGAAACAATAAATAGAACATGATTCCATATAAATCTAAAACAACAATTCAGTACACAATTCTAGAGGCAACATGAAACAAGGCAAATGGGTGTCTAGTGGAGAGTGTCATCGCATAGCTCTCATGGGATCTCCTGGCCCTTCCTCCAACTGAGGCACCGGCCTCCATGAAGAGCCACTCTCCCTAAGACCCTTAACATAAAACAAACCCAGGTAAGGGTTGTACTCAACAAATAAAGCACATAACTCAAAACCAAGCCACGTGAGGCATAACTCATCTTGCGATAATTCGTAACAAAATTCAACAACCCGTACAACCCTTCCATCACAAAACCAATAAGTTTCAACTCCAAAAATGTAATCAAGACGAGGATAACATTCAAAATTAAACATGCCTTTGGAACAAGGGTTGCAAGACAACAGGGTTCCCACATGGACAACACCAAATGATAACATAACGTAAACGAAAACTCAAAATATATTTTGCAAGTTTGCACCATTAAATTTAACTCCATTCAACAATACGAATTAAGGCTAATTTTATGTTTAAATTATTTGTTCAACAAAACAAATGATAAAATAATGCCCTATATGTATATATATATAAACATTATTTAACCTTTTTAAAATATAATGCATAAATTACATTTTAAAATAAAAATAATATTAAATAAAATAATTATAATTACATTTAAAATAAAATAAATTATAATTATAATATTTAATAAAATAAATATATACACCAAAATATATATATATAAAAATAAAATAAAAATAAACCTCACATAAGAAAAGAGGTCGATGGCCTGCTGTGCGCAGTAGTCATAAAGATTGTTGTGTGCAATGAGCCACAACAGGGAAGAGGGAAGAAGGGTACGGCTTCAGTCGTCCCTTCAACCCTCCCCAATATATTAAAATTATAATTTAATTTTAAACCACAAAAAGATTCTGAAAATTGATTTCATTCTTCACTACAAAAATGTAAATTCGTACAGCCGACGCACAGACAGGTACCAACATGACTTAAAAATACTAATATATATATACTACTTGCAAATAAATGTATTAATATAACAGAGTAAGATACAGAGGGGCAAATAAATACATTCATATAAATATATTTTCAAAAAAATCTTAAATCTCATTATTCTCAAAGGTGAATCAATTTTCTCAAAATCTCATTATAGACAAATTGGACATTTCAGAAGATGTAGGTTTTTGTTTTGACAAATTTAAAATAATAAACCATATTTATTCATTTTTTTATTTATCTATTTATTTATTTATTTATTTTCACAGAGAACCCATTTTAATCTAATTCTCAGAAAGATTTTTCTTTTACAAGCAAAGATTGACTCAAAACACCTTTCTATTCTTTTTACAGATTCAAAAACAATTAAGAAGAGAGAGGGTGGAACCTATAGTCCTACGCTCTCGAGAGTCTGATGAAGCTTGCTTGATCCCGATGGCCTCTACGAAGTGCTTCAAGTTCCTGCTTTGAAATCTCCTCTACATAATTATGTGCTAGAACTTGAATATGATTATTTGTTCAGAAGACTCTCCAGAATAACACCAACAAAAGATTAACAATCCCTTTCTAAAACTCTCCTCAAAATATAGCAAGCAAAAGAATGAAATTATCTTTTTCCCAAACTTCAGAAGATTCAAAAATACATAACCATTAACTTGTGCAACTCCTGTCTCAATAATCCTTTGTGTGAGAAAAAAACTCTCCAAAAATTTCAATTAAATAAAAGATAATACCATTCCATTGCAAAAGCTCTAAAAATCATCAATAAAAGAAATTATATCTTTGAAAGCAAGCTTTTCAGTCAAATCTCAATTCTCATTCGTTCACACAACTTTTTCCATTCTTTTATTTATTTATTTTTCTATTCTTCAATATTTTTTTAGTTTTAATTTCTATTTTTACAACTTTACTTGCAAAGCGCATTATCTAATTTATTTTAATAATTATCCTCAACAAGATAATTAATTAAAATAACAAAACACAATTTAATCTTTAATTAACATTTAATAAAATACATAACTTTTAAAAATAAATAAAACATTTAAATATTTAAATACAATTTAATCTAACATTTTAATAGACAATATTACCCTTATTTAGTTAATTCAATCACAACTTATAAAATACCAACATAAATAATGTACGACAAAACACAAACGATGACCACAAAGAACGACAATTACAAGAACGCACAAAACCATTTAAACAAGACGGTCTGACATCATGGGACGAGATGACTTCATTGTCATCTCTGTTTCAACATTATACCATTGGGTTATTGGTGCTCACCCTATCTTGCCGAAGCAGGTGGAATCGAGACTATGTACCTGCAATCCCTACATACAAACGAAGTCGTGTACATGTGCATACGTATATAAAATAAAAGCATTGTATTGTGAGAAGGAATCGTAGCGTAGCAGGGCACCCGCGAATGAGTGGTGCTACACTGTCCTTCATCACATCTATCCAAACAATATAATATAACTGATAAATTAATCATTTCTAAACTAACAAATCATATCATAACATAATTTACTAAATTAATGCATCACAATGTTATTGAAATCAAACTAATATCACCAACCACAATATCATATCAATAACCATGTCCTCAAATGTATAGGCATAAACAACAAGGTCTACTAACCAAACCAAACAATAACCGTTCCATCACAGTATCAAAGTACCAAATCAAAACATAGAAAAACAAATCTAAACAGTAACAGGAGGGGTATTACACATGAACCTAAGAATTCCATATAATCTAATACACATTTTCATTTGAATGTGCATGCAAAGAATTCTTGAACTAGATGATGAGTTGTACTTGTGTCCAGTTGAATGTAAATGAAATCAAATATATATATGTTCAAGTGTTCACTTAAGAATTCCATATAATTCAAAGAAATCATGTAAGCTATAAGTGGAGTTGAATGTAAATGAAATCAAATTTCTAGTCTTGTAAGTTTAAGAATTCCATGTGGAACATTTATATATATGCAATTGGAAATTGATATATTTAAATCTTGAAAGTTATGCACATTTAATATAAGTATCTAGATCTTCCTGGATGAAAATTTTATATAAATTAAAAATTGATCAATCCATATTTAATTGTACTGGAAAGATGGACCATTACATACATGGTCTCAAGCTATACATGGTAAACAAAGTTAAATTGATGTCAAAATGTAGCTATCTCAAGCACCCCAAACACCATCACTATGATTCACTACAATGTTCATATATTCCAATGCACCTTGAGGTGAACAAGAAAGACCAAACCAAGAGAACATGGATACAATCTAACATTAACAAAATGGATTTAATAACTATACATAAAAGATAGAAGATAATGTTCTTAAGAAAATTTGAATTAAAGATGAAATCAAATTATAAGGTCAAGTGATTTTTTATTAGGAGATTGGATTTGAAATGGATGATAGTCCAGATTAAGGTTAAGGTCCCTAGATGTTGAAAGCTTTGGGTGATGACGAAAGGAAAATATGATGTATGGACTAGGTTGAGACCAAGTAACCAAATTTTGATGTTCAAGTGATGATTTTTTATTAAGGATGGAGAATGGATGTATGGTTGAGATGGATCTAGATGGATAATTTTTAAATGATTCTAGGATGATTATGGTTAAATGGGTTATTACTTGATAAAGTGATCTTAACTTGATGATTAGGATGAGGGATGCTTACCTAATGAAAATAATAAAATTAGGATGTGATGATTAGGATACATGAAAATCCAGAATGATCATTTAAAATTATTGAATGTCATGCATTAGTAATGTATAAAAAATAAAGAAAACTAGAGACAACATTTATGTCTAGATTCTTCACCACTCAAACACCAAATCAACTAGATAATTATATAAGTTTGTGGAGTTGAATGTTCAAATGAAATGAAAGATTCATGTGAACTTAAGAATTCCATGGAACATTTAAATTTAAATGAAAAATTGGAACATAAGCTAGGTTTTGTAAAAATTGTTGCACGTATATATATATATATATATATATATATATATATTCAATCTAGCTCATGTATATAAATGGAGTTGAACAAATATTTAAATTCAAAGATTTGAAAGTGAAATTTTAACAATTCCATGTCAAACATATAAATACAATCAAGGAATCTAGAGATGATATAAAGGAATTTCTAGAGATTCTTGAGTGAACTTAAAAGAATGAACCATGTCCAACATGTAAAAATGCAATTGGAAATTTAGATGATTTAAAGGAATTTAGGCAAAATGTAAATGAAAAAAAAATTAAAGTCACTAGGTTTTGTATCAACCATATATATCATCTAACATACATGTCACATTCTAAAAAAAAACCCATTATAAATCATGTCACATTTCCAATCAATACAAATATATATTATAGATCTAGAGTCATAAATGTGTACATATATCCAAAAAAATAACTTAAAGCTCCTAGTACATAAAATCTAAATCCTCTCTATCTTTAATTATCTCTAAAATCTTTTCATGATCTTCAATAGGCAACCTCTACTTTTGTTTGGCACGTCCTCTTTTAGGTAAAGTTTCTAAATTTATTTTTGTTGCCAAAACTAAGTGACTGTAATGTAGAACCTTTTGTCTTGGCCTATAATCAACAAATATAATATCATCTTTATCTATCTTTATTTGTTGATAATATGTGCCTTCAATGACGACTGATCTAATGGGATACTCTTGTCCATCACCATCTGTCATCTATTCAACTAGTTTTCTTTTTGGTTGTGTACATCTTAGTAGATAGTAATCTACACCTTCCGCACTTTCAAGATCTACAACTACAGTGAAAATATCTCCTGTACACACACCACATATATACATAAAGTAAATTATACATTTAAGTTGTAAAAATTTATATTTTATATTTGAAACTTACTTAAACATAATATATATATATTTAAATCTTGATTTTAACTAAATTAATCAATTTTCATACCTGTAACAACTAAATCAGATACACGTTCATAATCAGCTAAATATAGTGGATCGTAGACATCAACATTGTTATCTTTTTTTTTCTTTTTTTTTTATCAACATTGTCATCTTCAACAAAAGGAGGCATTGATATTAATTGTTTCATTTCCCATTGTGAAACATACCCATCTCTAATATTCTCACATTGATCAATATTTGCATTGTCCTTAATGCAATCAATACAAAAACATGATTTTTCTCTCACATTAATTACATATGGCCTACTACTCCCCGTTGTCATGATTTGATGCAGATTTCTAATACCATGAATTGTTTGACAATTATAAGGATTTGATCAATCAATATCTGTTTAAATTCAAACTTGAAAATTCAATTTGAAATCATGTATGTACTTGAACTTTGAAATTCAAATTTTTAACAAATTTTAACTAGACATGTACCTATAACTTCCCAAAAATACCATGTGTTGTATGTTGAGTCACGAGCAGAAAAATGACTTTTGCACCATTCAACAATTTTGTTCACATTCCATATGGCATTACCTACAAGTTACACACAAGTTGGCACAATTTGTCACCTATTACTTCAAGGAACTTAAAATAATTTAATTTAGTTTTTAAATATATATATATATATAATCTTTTAAAAAATATCAAGCTAAATTGGACATATATATATATGGTGAAAACTTTACATACCAGCAAGTTTTGTTGACAAAGTGCACGCTTCACACATGCTCCTGCTCCATCATGCTCTCCTTTTCCATGTCCACTCATAAAAATTCCACAAAAATTTGGTGTTGTGTATAGCATGTTAACTGCTTAACCAAACAAAGGATTTTGCAGACTTAAATTGTCTTGTGAAGTTACAAATAATTAAACACTTGAAAACCAAATTAGCTTCAAAAAAGTAATATATATATAAGCAATCAAACAGTTTAAGTCTCAAAGTTAAAAGTAAATATAAATTAAAATAATAATAATTTAAAAAATAATGTACTTACCAACACATCCATCAGACTGTATCCAGTGTTGTTCTTGATTTATGCCACATCGTCTTAGGTCTTCAAAAAATATTTTGAAACAATGAGCTACATAGCTTCTATCATGATTTGTATCATCACTGATATAAAAGTGAACCTCTTTGATGATAATTCTATCATCTTTGTTACTGTGTATTCCATCGACCGCTAACTCTGCATGCCTGTAGCAAACTTGCACGAAGATTGCAACTTGCTCTGAATGATAATATTGACTTTGGATCTCAGTTTGAGGACTAAATGTATAGTTCTCATAGAAATCTACAATAGAGAGAATACAACCTGGTGGAAAACAATTCTTTGAATAACGAAATTGCTTAGCTTTCCATCTTGCACCATGACAATGTTGAATATGTGGATATATGATATTGTGAAATTTACTCATGAATTCATTATAAGGCAATCCACTCTCTTTGAGAACAATTTTTTTGGTATCAGCTCCTGGCTTCGTTAAGTATGTGACCTCATATTCAAATCTCTTCAACTTGCATTTCATTATTGTCAACATGTAAAATATTCTTTAAATCTCCACAATCACTACATACATTTTTTATACACTAAACATTGAATTCATCCTAATTTTCTGATTTTTCACATAGAAGAGACTTCACAAATTGTGTTGTGCTTCCAGAGATGGCTAAATTTTGATCAATTGCTGCCATAATTTTTCTATATGATTGTAGGTGTAGATCAAATTCAACATGATTTTGACAACAACAAGTTTCACGTACTTTATTTATACGTACAAATGATGGTCGTAGTGTTTCAAACATCCTTTGACAAATATTCACATTTGAAAATTCTTGTTTATATGCTTCAAAAAGTTCACTTTGTGTTGTATCTATAAAATGTTTTGGATGAGAAATTTTTGTACCATCATCACCTATTATTTGTATAATATCCCTTCTATTGGAAGAAACATGAGAGTGGGTGGTCCAATATTCAACTACCTGCTTCTTTACATCTTTTGAAATTCTATCTTTTCAAGGAACCCTACAAATATTTACCCATTTTTTCTCAATTTTTCCATCTAGTTCATTTCTCTTTTCAATATACCTTTGAACAGTTCTCCTAGAAACATTTAGTAATTCAGAAATTGCTTGAACTTGTCTTCTATGTGATAATTTCTTACTAGAAATTACAGTCAATGCTCTACGTGCAGCACTTAAATCACTAGATCAACTCTTCTTTTCAATACATTCTAATGCTTCTTGCAGGTTTTCAACAATTGTTTGTTTTAAATCTGATGACCTTTTCCTATTATCAAACCCTAACAACTCCAAAATAGGGGTCATTTATTTTCGTCTAAATAACTTTGCAACTAACTGTGCTGTTCCAATTAGAGATTTCTCTTCAAAAAATTCATCCCATATTTTTTTAGAGTGTAATTTTAATGTGCTTTCAGATAAAATATCTTTAGATGAAATATTATTGAAAAGAGAATCTTCATCCATCTCCATTAGATTTTCCATACCATAGTCCAAAAAATTTATATTAGTACTAGGTTTAGTTTGTTCTTGTGCCTGTACGTCACCTTGATCATCAATATTTTCCATGGGTTGTTGTTCAATAGATGTTCCTTCATCCACTTTTCTCTTTCTTTTTCTTACTCGTGTTCGATCACACTTCCTCGATCTAGTCCTTGGATTTGCCATCACAAATTACACTCAAATTTGAATTCGTGCCTACATATAAATTTGTACACAAATGAGCTTTCCATGAGACATGTATAGGTAATATAGCATAAATATTTATAAAAACTTGTAACTAGATGCAAAACATAAACATAAAATATTTAAACAAAAGTCTTTAATAAACATAAACATGCAAAACATAGAACATTTTTAATTGAATAATACATACATGTGTATAAAATTCTATATAATTCTCAAATAAAATTATATACAATTATCTTGAAATAATTATTTATAAATATATAATTTTACATAAGAGACACTTTTACAATTATATATAATTCTCAAATAAATAAATAAAGTTCTTGATAATGATATCTTTGATGATTTTTATATAAATTTACTAATTTCATAAGTATGCTAATTTTATGTATATATATTGGAAATAAAAGTAAAGGCAAAGGTAAATTTAATAAAACATAGGTATTTAAGGATGACATGTAAGAACAAGAATGGAAGAACATAGAATTGGTGATCAATAATAATGAAATCTAAGAATTTAAATAGTGAAAACAACAAATGCATTCATATTCAAACAATTTTTAAATAAATAAAATAATTGTTCAATAAATAATGTAAATAAAATAAAATAATCTTCTTTCTATATAATTCTTTATAAATATATTTTTACAAATATTTCTTTAATGTTAATATTTTAATTAAAAAAATAGTGAAAACAAACTTCAAATGCATTTTTCATAAAAACATAATCAATTAAATAAGTTGATGATCAATACATACCTTAAAAATATCTCTCCTATTGTCCAAATGCCTTTTCTTTTGGCGAAATAAGTCTTCTAAATTTTTGAAATTATAAACCTTCTAAAATGTCGAAATAAACCTTCTTTAATCAAAAATAGTCAAATATTTCAAAATATTTGTTATTTTTGAATTTTCTTAATTTGAGAAATTAGAAA
The DNA here is from genome assembly GCA_007258455.2 of Sequoia sempervirens. Lineage (NCBI taxonomy): Eukaryota > Viridiplantae > Streptophyta > Pinopsida > Cupressales > Cupressaceae > Sequoia > Sequoia sempervirens. The sequence goes on along the minus strand of VDFB02358134.1, from coordinate 7,892,649 downwards.
GAATTTTTTTTTTATTTCAGTCATTTTCGGCCAAGTTCTTATCGGTCGATAGGTTTTTGGCTAAGCCAGTACCAGCCAAGAAGGTTTCAGCCAAAACCTTCTCGACTGAAACCCTCTCAGTCGAAAATGCCTAGTTGGCATCCTACATGGCAGCCAACTCATCATTTCTCATAATTTTCTAAAACATTCATCTTTGACAAAGTATTTCTCTAGTCAGATTGATCTTTCTACAAAAAATAAAAATACCCTTTTGTAGAGCTCGAAGTGTTAGAATCCAAATATATATTTTTTTATAATATTTTGATTAGTTTTAATATATTTTATTTTTAAAATAATGCAAGTAGGTTTTAAAAATAAAAAAGAGGTTGATTAGATATTAACAAAAAGATAGTAAAACTTATTAAAATGTTTTAATATATGGGGCCCACAAGAGGAGAGAGTCTACTTCAAAAGGGTATGTTTTGTTTTTTGAAAATGATTAAAAAAATTGAAATTAGCTTACGGTCCGTGAAAACTGTCAAATTTTGACATGTTTGACTTTAAAATGTTATTACAAGAAAAATATACATCAAAATGTGTTTTTTTTTCCATGCCCAAGATATTGAAATTACCTATTTGGAAAAAAAAAATAGGGAGAAATGATTTTTTTTCAATTTGTTTCTTGACAGCCTGTGAAGTCAGTCTTTTATGAAATTTTCAGCATTCCAAAATTTGTCCTTAAATTGATAAAAACATAATGATAACAATTTTTTTAAAATTTTAAAAATTACAGGAACAAACTACACCAAAAGTTCTACATTTCATTAGTTTACACAATTTTGAAATTCAAAACATAAAGACCACTTTTATGTGGTCGAAGTTCAAAAAAAAATTTGTTGTTAGTCGATTCCTTTATAAAGTGTGACACAAGTTTGTGCTTTTACCCACAAATGTCTTGGATCAAGTATTGTTTTGAAGTCCCTCTTTGCATATCAAGGATTTGTTGTTGAAGGTTCTTCATTTGATGAGTGAGAGCAACCACTTGTTCAGGATCATTTTTAGGCTTTTTGGGAGGCACTTTCAATTGATTCACATCAAAGTCTTCTGGTAATTTGTCACCTTGTTTGGCTAGCATAAGGAGGTATTTTTCCCCATTTCTTTCAAAAATATTTCACTTGTGGAAATTGGGGTCTTGTTTAGCATGTTGGATATCTTCTTTGGTTACTTCTTCCTTGTCAGTGTTGTTGAGTCCATGAAAAGGATTCTCTTTAGCCTTCACCATGGTGTTTTGTGTTTCACTGTTTCAGCATTGAATCTCAATTATCAGAGTTTCAATGATGGGAATTTCAATGTTTGAAGTTTCAATGGTTGGAGTTTCAATGTTGGGATCTTCAATGTTTTGATTTTCAAGTCCTTTTTCCTTGAGCTTTTGTTTTTGCAACCTTTTTTGAATGGGCATACAAGTGTTATAGCTTAGACTAAACTTTGATCTAGGTTTTGGAAAAGTACCAAGGATTACAACTAAGTCAAATAGAATGACAAATTCTAATGAGACTAATTTTTATTTGACTATGTAGCTTAATTTCGTGATGAGAGGATGATAGATCCTAATGATGAAACTAGGCTTAATAATCAAAGGTGTGATAAATTTGATGATTTTGGTACTTCGTGATGTTAGATCTTGGTTTAGGTTGGAAAATTCCACTTGTAGAAGTCAATTTTAACAAATTTGAATTCTAAGGTATCTAAGGAATGATCTTGGACTTTGAGAAAGTTTCAAATTTTTGGTTCAAACTGTGAAACTAGTGGTAAATGTTCTTCCTAAATGAGGTACTCAAATCTTTGGAAAAGTTGTGGATTTTGACAATAGTAAAAGATGTATAATTCAGGATTGTTCTTGCAAGCTCTTTTGTAGAAATTGAAGGTCAACCTTTCTCTAAATTCGTAAAGTGTTGATAGACATTTTTTGTGTTCTTTTAAATAAGAGGTTTGAACTTTGGTTTCTGAATTTTAATCTTTCATGAAATCATTTGGTAACACACATGTTCAGACTTTGTTTTACCTAAGGATTGGTTGAATACTTTTAAGGATTCCCAAGATGAGACTGACTGTCAGGCAAGAAATGAACCTAGGTCACTATTTTGTGTTCTGCAAAAGGTGCCAAAACAGAGACAAAAGGCACCACAGAATGTGCAAAAGGCACCAAAATAGAGACAAAGGCACCAGAACAGGTTCAGACTTGGGTTTTTGAAAAATTCTTTGAAAATTTGCTTAGTTTTCCTAATTTTTCAATGGGAGACTTAGTTGTTTCACTAAATGCAATTTTGAATCAAGTTTTTCACTCTTGACATGTGATGTTTTGTTTGTTTTGAAATCACTTTGATAAATACACACCAAGCAATGTACACTCCTAAGGTTGTGAAAGACTGTATTCTTTTGGATTCCACGTGGGTTTTACCCCAACCACACTTATTCTTAGAAGATGACTAGATGCTTAACCCCACTGGCTCCCCTCCATGGCACTCACTTCTTGGGGCATCCAAGCATCAATACCCATGAATCTCCCATGGAATATTTTTCATCTCTACTAAAAATTGTGAGAATTTGGATGCCTTCGCAATGACTATTGCTGCACCAAAGAATAGATAAAGGTTTTGGCCAAACTACAACAAGGATTTTATTAAGGACTTTCTATTCATGGGGGTTGATCCATGCGGCGAGATACCATTGCTTCCCTTCTCATCAAAACCAACCTCGTGATACTAGCCTTTGTTCTAGTATCCACACTTATATACCAGCTGGAAATGCGCTTGGATTTAGCATGTTAACAGTTGGGTCGTTCCCTTGCGTGAGTATTTTTTCCCACAAGGTGGGCCCTCTAAGATAAACAAAAGCAAGCAAGTATACACATAGTTCGATCAATCTTTATTCCACATGAATAAAGAGATAACACATGTGATATACTCAACTCACACTCACACACGAAAAGTGAATGGGTCTAGCTTTTTGGTCACCTAGTTAAGGGGAGAGCATATACCTACCATCCATCAAGTACAAAAGACATGGTGTTCATTAAACCTTGAATTAAGCTATGTTCCTAACTTAACCAAAAGGAAACATGTTATTCGTTAACCCTTTAATTAAGCTATATTCTTATCTTAACCAAAAGGAAACAAGTAAATCACTTCCAGCCCCTGCAATATGTCAATAGTTTGATAAGAGTGTCTTTGACAAGAATTTTTGGGAAACCTACAAAACAACAATACAAATTATTAGCCTTTGGAAACTGCAAAAGGCACCAAAATAGAGATAGAGCAACCCAAAATTGTGCAAAAGGTGCCACAGAATGAGCAAAAGGCACCAAAACAAAGATAGAGTAGCCCAGAATTGTACAAAAGGTGCCAAAACATAGACCAAAGGCACCAGAACAAGTTCAAGAGGCTCTAAGAGGCTCTGAAATGGGTGCAATAGGCTCCAAAAGGCTCCAAAACGGGTACAAGAGGCTCCAAGAGGCTCCAAAAGGCTCACGTTCAAACCTATGAACATAAATTGTCAAGCATGTTAGTAATAAATGGGGCAAGGCCCCACGGTGGGAGCCATTTTGTGTGTGTGAAATGTGCAAAGTTAGTATCAACACAAACCTTAATGAAATGATTTATATTCAAAGATTCAAAGCAAAGTAAACTATTCTAAATTGCATCTTAACGAATCTTTCAAGAACATCTCATTGTCCTCTATTCCTAAGGATTTATTAAACCGTTTGGCCCTCATATTTCCATGAGCACAAAGGTTGTTACAATAACTACTTAGGAAATGAGATAACATTCAACATACAAGCCAACTATATGCCTACATGAAACTATGTGCAAACAATGATGATGAATGCTATGATGAGTGAAGGATGATGTTGATGATAAATACACAAACGGTGGTGGATACTATGGTAGTGATCTATATGAATCTATGCATGATTCTACATATTCTCAAATGAAAACTTAAAATGAACTAATCTAAAATGCAACTATGATGCAAGATGGATGATAAAATGCAACTATGAAGCAATATGTTAATCTAAGATGTAAATGCAAAGCAAAACATGATGTAAAAACTAGCTATAAGACTCCAAAATTCTCCAAGATCCAATGATAAAACTTGCATGATAACTTTACTTCAAATGTGGATGCAAAATACAATGCCCAAGGGTTGTATTTATAGCCTTTTCCAAGCATATAGTGAGGTGGCAATAATCAACGATCTAGATTCAAATAAGAAGAATGGATGGTGAAGATGAAGAGAATCAAGATGTTGTCCCCTTGACCAAAGACAACATGCCATTTGGATGGAAGAATCTCTTGACCAATGGGAAACATGACATTTGGATGGAAGATTCAAGTGTGGGAAGAGAAGACCATGTGCTTCTAAAATTGGTGGAAGTGTGGGAGGAATAAGTCATGTGCTCCAAAATTGGTGGAAGTGTGGGAAGAGAAGACCATGTGCTTTTCGAAATGAGTTGAAAATAATTCTAATTAAAAATTAGAGTTATTTATTTTCATGTGACCTTGGTGAGGTGGCACAAAAAGTTGTAGAAATGTGCTCTAATTCCTAATTGGATTTAGTGAATATTAATTAAATAAAACAAGTATAGGGAACCTTGTTTATTTAATTAATTTAGAGGAAGATGATTTAGATTTGGATAATTAGAGAAGGGTGAACAATATAAATAAATTGAGAATTTATTTATACGTAGTCTAAATATTAATCAAATAGCTAGTATTTAATTAATTAAAGGTGATGACCATTTTTAGGTCTATATAGGGATAAAGAAACTTTGGAGGAAGATAGCACAATATTCATTTAATATGAAGGGAAATTAAGGAAATATCAAAAAAACCTTTAGATTGGATTTAGATTAAAAATGACAATGAGAAACTTTATCCTCCCATGGGAAAGGAGGCTAAACCTCAAAAGGGGAATAAAATTAATTAGAAGGTCAAATAAAAAGAGAAAACAATGATAGAAAATAGTTTTCCTCAAATAGAATTCATGGATGGAGTTAAAGAGAAAAGTGATTTGGAGGATTTGTAAGAAGTAAATTATTTGGAAGTGTGTGGTATATTCCAATAATAATAAAAAAATAGATAAAATAGAATGTAGATACAATAGGTGAAAGGTGAGGATAACCAATAGAGAAAATCCCATCAAACATGAGGAGTAAAAATGACAAATGAAGATAAGCATGTTGTAGACATTTGGTAAGGGAATCCCCCTTCCTGGTGAGAAATGAAGATAGCATCATGGAATCTTATGGGTCTCAATGACCCTACCATAATATGCTTGATGAAGTGTCATATAGATATTTTGAACATAAATATATTTCTTTTAAATGAGATAAAATTAAATCAGAAAGAAGAAAAAATCATGAATTATAAATGGAAACAATGGAATGGTCAATTTGTGGAATCTATTGGCACATCTAGAGGCTTGGAAATGCTTGGGTGAACCATAAAAGCTAATATAGAAAAAGTAAATTAGGATCAAAATTGGAAGATAAGTAAGGTTAATTATTTAAAGTTAATTATTTTTATAATAAATTTCTTTTTTTCTTAAATAACGTTTTATCTACATGTAAAAATAAAACTTATGATAACTAACTTATTCTCTCCAAACCTTATAAATCCATGAATTTTGGTGGAGATTGATGGGACCTGAAATTGTTGCTATTTCTTATGCTTATTTCTTGTTTTGCAAAACATTTCCTTGAACAATTTCATCCAATACATGAGACTTGATATTAATATTTAAAGTTTAAAACACTAAAACTAATATATGATGCCATGATAAATGATTGTGTTTTGATAATTATTCTCAAAATATTATAGTTTATTTTGGTTGATTATGGTGATTTGAACATAGATGTATTTTTTAGAAAATTTAACGCTTCATGTAGCAAGACGACAGAAACTTGTAGTCAAATCTCGTGTGATCCTACAGTTGTAGGGATGATTATCTATAGCTAAAAGAATAAGTACCCATAGTCAAAGAAATAAAATTCTCACAACAGAAGAAGTTTGTGTTGAACATATGTTGTCATTGATATCAAAGGAGTGATGTCAGCAAATTGTTGAGAATTAAATGTAATTACCTTTGTCATGTCATGTCTGAGCATTTGAAATCAAGAAGTAATATGATCAATTGTAGAATGTTAATGTTATCATTACTATGAAGGAAGCTACTTGTAGTGTGCTTGAAATATCATATTGTGTCTATTACAGCTATTGGAAGCAGTATAGAAGTGTTTGTGGTAGTATTTTATGGTTTGCTACTCATGCATTATTTTATACTGTCATAGTTTTTTTTGCTCTGTATTCAACCATAGTTGAAGGCTATGGCTTATGGTTTGGACCTGAAGTAAGGCTACTCATGATGTACCAAATTTTATAGTTTCAAAGGTTATTCTTTAGCAGAAAAAAATTAGAAGTAACAAAGTGTTTTCTATGTTTTATAGGTTGAATGAGAATAATGTCTAAGATTTTACACCAAAGAAGGGAAGCATGCACCAGCTCTAGAGGAAACATGTGAAGATAAAATAAGACAAGCTTAAGATCACTAAGGGAATTGCATAACATCATCTATCAATGGGGCTAATGCAATTGATTTAAGACTGAACTGACTACAGATTTTATATCAAATTGAATTAAGGTCTACCCTTAGCTAACATGGCTAATTACAGATGGTGTTAAGAAGTTCTTTTCTAACATGAAATATTGTTAATATGTTGGAATGTATATATTTATGACTAGGACTCATTCAATGTGTTTATAGGAATTTTATGTAATTAGTAGTTCAATGTAAATATCAATGTGATGTAATGTGATTCGCATTCCAATCATTATGTGTCATCATCAAAATATCATATGCTATGTGGGAGAGTTTCTGAAGGTGGATTAGATCAAGTGCAATATGTGTTACCAGTCTTGAATATCTACAAATAATATCTATGTATTTCAATAGGACTAGTGTCTTACCTATTGAATTGGCGTTCAAATATTTATGTTGGGGATTGGTGTCTCTAGTAAGTCGATTCCTACAAATACAATTGGGGATTGGTTTCTCTAGTAGGTTGGTTCCCACTTCTTTATTTTAAGTGATTCATTATTTTGTAAGGATGGATTTGGATAGTATCTCTTCTCACCATAGTTTTTCCCATTCTATGTTTCCATATATATCTATTTTTCCTTGTGTGAATATGTGCATTTTTGTTGCTTAATAGTTAATAAAATTAATACTTGTTGCTTTGATGTTTTTGAGGTTTATCACTAATGGTAATTAATGTTTAATTAAATATTTTTGCATATATTGATTCACCCCCTCCCCTCTCAGTATATTGTGTTCCCTTCAATTAGTATCAAAACTAAGTTCCTTTGAAAAAGGCTTAACATATTGAGATAGATTAAGGATGGTAGACTAAGAGGCTCAAGAAGGTTTATATCCAAATAAGGAACCCCTTTTTAATGGATCTATGTCTTTTGGAGTGTAAGGATGGAAGCATATTTCATGGTCCTAGGGTTTGAGGTTTGGTAATTAGTTATCGATATATATAAAATTCTTGATATCCCCCCAATATATCAAGCCAAAAAGAAGGCTTGTGAGAACAATTCCAAGGGAAGAAATGCTATTTTATGTGTTTTATCTAACTCTAAGTTTGTAAATATTATGCATTGTAGGAAAACAAAGGAAGTATGGGTTTAAGTTACACAACATATATGAAGGTGATGACAAGGTCAAAAAAGAAAAGCTTAAAACTTATTGAGGTCAATTTGAAAGTCTAAAAATGAAGGAAGAGGAAAATATTGCTACATTCTTACTTTGGGTTGATGAGGTTGTCAACTCTATCAAAGGTCTTGGTGAAGAGATGAAAGAAGGTATGATAATGAAAAAGGTACTCAGATCCCTTCCCCAAAAGTTTGATGCAAAAAAATTTGTTGTTAAAGAAGCTAATTATTTGAATACTCTAACTATGGATGAGTTACAGGTAATTTTGATTGCTTAAAAAATTAGAATTGATAATGACATTTTTTAAGGAAAGAGGTGATATTCAAAGTGTCTAAGAAGAAATATGATCTAGATTTGGAATATGGATTAGATCTAGAGGAAGAAAACTTTGTCAGAAATTACATAGGGGTTCTAAAAAATATAAAGGTAAGTTATCTTTCAAATATTTTAATTATGGTGATGTAATAAATTTCATGGCTAATTGTCAATATAAATATTCTAGCAATGATGGGAAGAAGTCATTTTTAAAAGAGAAAAAGTTTCATAAAATCAGAAGAGTTTCTTTATCAATGAGGAAGGGTGCTCATCTGATGATAATGACCAAGACACTTCTGGGAATGAAGGAGAAAATATCTATTCATGGCTATGGAAACTTCTAAAGGTGGTGTAAAAATGATGTTTGAAAATTATGATTATGTTGAAGTAGATCTTGTGGAAGAATTGCTTTGTGTTGGCAAAGAAATTAAAAGAGTGAAGAAAATAATTATTGAAGAAGTGAAATTTAAAGAAAAACTATCTCAAAATATTGAGAAGGAAGAGAAAATGGTCATTGACTTGAAGATTCAAGTAGAAGAAGCAAAGAGGGTTGAAGAAGTTATGAAAGAAAGGTTGCTGACAAGAAATAATAATTATGAAAAACTTGAAACAAAGATTGTTTCATTAAGGAAAGATCTTGAAAAATTAAATCATCAGATAAAGTTGAAATTTGAGAAGAGCACTAAGATCTTAGATCAGATAATAGAAATTCAAAGACCACCACATATCAATACTATCATTATATTTACTAACATATAGAAGAATAGGGTGACTAAGCAGTCCATGAAGTCAGTTGGTGAGAGTCTAGAAGAGAAAGGCTCTGGAAGTTCAAAGTTTGAATAGGTTGTGGCAACCAAAGAAATAAAATTGATGGATGATGGTTTCACTCAAGTGCACAAACAAAATAGAAGATCTAGAAGACAAGCTCCAAGAGGACAAGAATACAATACAAAGTTCAATCATTCTTTTGTTGATTGCTTTTTTAATTGCAATCATTTTGGTCATGAATCTATATATTGTAGAAATATTTTAGCAATAAAAAATAATTTTGTTAGTAAAAATGTGTTTGCACCACTATTTGATTTCAATATTTTTTATCACAAGTGCAAAAATTTTGGACATATTGCTAGAAGTTGTAGAAGCAATTTTGTGAGTCCTCCTATGCTAGATACAAAAAGAAATAACACACCATGTTAGAGTAGTGAAATAGAAAACATTTGGAAGAAGAAACCTGAGGAAGAAAGATCAGAGAAATCTATGGTGGCCCAAACTATATTACATGCCCAAAAGGAGGAGAATCTATGGATCATTGATAATAGATGCTCAAGCCACATGACTAGAGATAAGAGTTAGTTCATGTACTTCAAGAAGTTTGATGGAGGGGCTATAACTCTTGGTAATAAATCAATTTCTAAGATTATCAATAAATATATTGAGTCTTGATGGTAGAAAGACAAAAACTCATGATGTCATGTATGTAGAAGGATTGAAGCACAATATTTTGAGTGTAAGTTAAATGTGTGATAAAGGCTATATGCTCTCTTTAAATGCTAAAGGTTGTGAAATTGGAAAGATTGGTATCAATGAGTTAGTTGTAGAAGGAAGTAGGACTAACAGTGATGTTTATCATCTCAGTAAGGTCAATGGGAAAAATTTATTTTCCATACAAAGAGAAGAGAGTTGGCTCTAGCATAAAATATTGGGACACATCAATTTTGATGATCTTGTACGAATTAGTTCAAAAGGAATGGTAAGAGACATGCAAAATATCAATAAACCTCCACCTACTAGTTGCAAACCATGTCATGAGGAAAAATAGACATAGACCATATTTCCTACTCAGGATTATTCTACAACAAAGCCAGTGGATTTGATTCATAAATATCTATGCAAACCAATGAGGACAAAGAACATTCAAGGTGATAAGTATTTTATGATGCTAATTGATGATTATTATAGAATGAATTGGATTACTTTTCTAAAAGAGAAATCATAAGATTTTGAGAAGTTTAAAGCATTTAAGGTAATGGTTGAAAATAAAATTGGAATAGCTATCAAGTGCTTGAGATTAAATAAAGGTGACAAGTTCAGTTCTAATAGGTATAATGAATTCTATGAGATGCATGGGATCAAGAAATAATTTTTTTCTCCTATAACTCCTTAGAAAATAGAGTAGGTAAGAGGAAAAATTGAACTATATGAGAGATGGCTAGAATAATTTTGATTCAAGAAAAATTATCAAATGGATACTAAAGAGAAGTAGTTCAAACAATAGTTTACATATCAAACAGAGCTCAAATTAGACTAAAGACTACCAAAACATCATATGAATTGTGGAAAGGAAGAATGGTTTCAACCAAACATCTTAGAATATTTGGAAGCAAATGCTACATCAAGAGGGATGAAGAACAATTAGTTAAGTTTGATTCTATGTTTGATGAAGGTATTTTCTTCGTTATTCTATGACAAGAAAGGCATATAGATTTTATAAAAAAAGGTTGAAAAGGATTGTGGAATGTGTCAATGTAAGTATTGATGCAACAATACAGTCTACTGAGACTCTAAATGAAGAAGATAATGAATATTCAATCTAAATTAGTGATGAAGACTCAAAGAATATAGTTACAAAAACTTCAGTCAAGTATGTTCAGAAAAACTATTCTAAAGATAAAATCATAGGAGATAAAGATAGTGGATTTCAAACCTGGAGAAGAATTGAGAAATAAAATGAATACGTGCACTTTACCTTACTATCAAAAATTGAACCAAGTTCTTATGCAAAGGCAAGGAAAGAAAAAGGTTGGTTAAATTTCATGGAAGAAGAATTAACTAAAATTAAGAAAAATGAAACTTGGGAGTTGGTTATGAGACCTAAAGACAAAAATGTCATTGGTACAAATGGTTCTTTAGAAAAAAGTTAAATAAAGATGGAAAATTGATTAGGAACAAGGCCATACTTGTATGAAATGGATATTATCAAGTTGAGGGAGTTGATTTTGAAGAGACATTTGCTCTGGTAGCAAGGTTAGAGGCAATCAAAAAAAAATTGGCCTTATCAACATTCAATAATGTCAAGGTATATCAAATGGATATAAAATCTACATTTCTAAATAGATAATTAGTAGAGGAAGTCTACATTGAACAGAACGGAAGGATTCCAATGTTCAAATAAACCAGATTTTGTGTGTAGACTAAAGAAGGCTCTTTATGGACTCAAACAGGCTTCTAGAGCATGGTACTCCATATTAGATAGATATCTACATAAATAAAGTTTTAGGTGGGGTAGTGTAGATAGTAACTTGTAGATAAAAATAGAAGGGGATCAATCACTTATTGTTGTTGTCTATATTGATTACATCATCTTTGGAGGTAGCAGTGATGCTATATACAAAGGATTTTGGGATGCATGTAGAAAGAATTTGAAATGTCAATGCTTGGTGAGTTATCTTTCTTTCTTGATTTTCAAATCTCTCAATCTGACAAAGCTATATTAATTTCTTAGAACAAGTACATAAAAGAGATTTTAAGTTTAAGATGGAAGAATGTAAACTAGTGAATATGCCTATGGTTACTAAATGTAAATTGAGTAAGGATGAAGAATCTTCCCTAGAAAATTAGACTTTTATAGGTCAATTATTGGTAGTTTATTGTATGTAACCACATCCAAACTAGACATAATGCAAGTATTAGGATGGTGGCTAGGTTTTAAGAAACACCTAAGGAAAATAATTTCAAGGCAATAAAAAGGATATTTAGATATTTGGAAGCTATAATGGATTTCAGTCTATGGTATCCTAAGAGTGAAAACTTCACATTAACTACATACACAAATGAAGATTAGGTCAAAATCATAGATGACCAAAAGAGTACAAGTGGTGGAGCTTTATTTCTTGATGAAAGTCTTATATCCTAGCTAAGCAAGAAGAAGGATTCAATATATTTATTTATTCAATGGAAGCAGAGTACATTGTAGCAGTTTCATTTTGCACTCAGGTGTTATGAATGAAGTGGAACCTGAAGGAGATGAAAATAGAGTTTGATGAACCCATTTCCGTTACTTATGACAATACTAGTGCTATAAAAAAATTCAAGATTTTGGTAATGCATTAAAGGATAAAACATATTGCAATTAAAAGTATCATTTTCTAAGAGATATGGTTGCAAAAAAAGAATTGAAGTTGGAGTATATTGAGAATAAGGAGAAAATTGTAGACATTTTCACAAAACCTCTTCCCAAGGAGACTTTTGAGTATCTTCAATAGAGGTTGGGAGTGATTTCTACCTCCTCTTGAATCAAGATTAAGTACAAATTGAGGGGGAGTATTGACTCCCTACTATAAGCAAGCTTGGTGGCCTTGTGAAATGATTGTCAAATAGGAAATGGTATAGGGGGAGAAAGAGACTCAAGATGACTTAAATCTGGTAGAAGTTCAAATGCTATATATTTTAGATAAGTATTATTTTCCTTTGCCATTGATTTCAAAGGGAGAAAAAGGAATCCAAAATGCCAAATCCTTCAAATTCTTGGGAACTTCGGTTGTACCACATAGGCAGAGTTTCAAATAAATTAGGTTGATGTGCTAATAGAATTTCGTTGTTTTCTATCAATGACAAAGGGGGGGATTGTTTAACATATATTTTCATTGACGTCAAATGAATGATGCCAGTAGATCAATGATAATTAAATGTAATTACTTTTTCCATGTTATGTCTAATCATTTGAAATCAAGAAGTATTGTGATCAATTGGAGAATGTCAATGTTATCATTAATATGAAGGAAGTTACTTGTAGTATGCTTGAAATATCATCTTGTGTCTATTATAGTTGTTGGAAGCAATCTAAAAGTGTTTACAGTAGTATTATGAGGTTTAATACTCATGCATGGTGTTATACTACCATAGTGTGTTTTGCTTCACATTTGACTATAGCTAAAGGCTATGGCTTGTGGTTTGGCCCTAAAGAAAATTTCCTCATGATGTACTATATTTTATAGTTTCAAAGGTTTCACTTCAATAGACATAAATTTAGAAGTAACACCAACAATAATATCACTGAAGGAAGTGCATAATATTATCTATCAAATTGGTAGTAACACAATTGATGTAAAGCCAAGATGACTACACATTTCATATCAAATTGACTTAAGGTCTACCCTTAGCCAAGATGGCTAATTAAAAATGGTGTTAAGAAGTTCTTAGTCGACATGAGATACTATTAATATGTTGGAATGTATATATTTATGACTAAGATTCATTCAATGTGTCTGTAGGAATGTTATGTAATTAGTACTTCAATGTGAATATCAATGTGATGTAATGTGAGTTTTATTCCAATTAGTGTGCACCATTATCAAATGATCATATGATGGATGGCAGAGTGTATGAAGGTGGATAAGATCAAGTGCAAGTTGTGTTATCATTATTGAAGATCCACAAATCATATCTTTGTATTCTAATAGGACTAGTTTCTTACCTATTGAGTTGGTGCTCAGATATTTTTGTTGGGGATTAGTGTCTCTAGTAGGTTGGTGCCTACAAATACAATTGTGGACTGGTGTATCTAGTAGGTTGGTTCCTACTTCTTGATTATAAGTGATTCATTATTTTGTGAGGTTGGATTTGGATAGTAGCTCCAAGCAGCTCTTCTCACCATGGTTTTTCCCATTCTAGGTTTCCACATATATCTAGTGTTCCTTGTGTGAATATGTGCATTTGTGTTTCTTAATGGTTAAGTAAATTAATACTTGTTTCTTTGATGTTTTTGAGGTTCATAACTAATGGTAATTAATTTTGAATTAAAGAGATTTTGCATACAATGATTCACCCCCCTTCTCAATATATTATGTGCCATTCAGTTTGTGCCTACAACTCATGATTTCAATCACTAATTACACCTCAAGAACAATAATATTTTCCACAAAAAGTAAGAGATAACTTAAGCATAAACAAAATATGGTAGAGACTATAGCAATTATTAGAAAGGATTGCATGATTCATATCTCCTATCTACACATCTCTATTATTTTTGTTTATTTTATTTATAGTTGGAAATTTGTATTAGGAGTGTACTCCTTGAAGGTTTAATTATGTTGAAGTTCCTTATTTATGTCTTTGATAAAATAAAACAATCCTCTTTTTATGTCTTAGGAATTATTTGGTGCATGAAGGTTAGGATAGTAAGGATGAGTTACAAATGGTCTATTTATATTCTACAAACTTTATGTATCAAAAAAAGGGATTTTTCTACTATAAATTATATTGTGTTTCTAAATTCAAATAATATATTCTTCAATTAATTGATATTATGTGAATGAATTGTTAAGATACTTGATTAACATCTAATGAGTAAAATAGTCCAATTCACCCCAAGCAATGGCTCACTTGAGATAAATTTGTAACTCCCATATATTATTATTAGTCATTGGTAATTTTAGTAGTATTAAATTAGATTTACATAATATAGACAATTAGTCATTGATAGTAGAAGTATAAGATACCAATAACATATTAATTAGTTGCTATTAATAGAACTTGTACCAATTAATGAAACCTCATAGCAACTATTATTAGTTTTTTTATTAAAATCCATAACATAGATTCCTTTTGAATGTCAAGCTTTTCTATACAAAACCTCTTAGGAAAACTCCAAAAAATACTTAAGTTGAACATACATTATATGTACTACCTGTTGACGCCAAAAATTGATGAGGTAACAGTGCCTTATGGGAAACTCAGTTCAAGGGGGTCCCCTTCTCGCCAAACTGAGTGACCTCCGGATTTTAAAGAAGTCGGCTTCTTCTATATAATGGGTTTTGGAAAGGGAAAAGAAAGCGGATATAATGAAACAAATATTAATCTAAGGTGATGCGCCAAAGCTTACTGATAGGCACGATAAATCATAGACTTAAGGGCCTGAATGTTATTGCTATGTTCCAAAACGTGGGAACTTAAAGCTATAGCATGAACAATCCATTTAATTGACATAAAATAGTATTGCATACATTCTTACTGCTAAGAAGAGTCATTAAGACATGATTTAGATAAGCAAGTTTGTATTCAATGTATAGAAGTCTCCTCAAATGAAATGCTTAAGACAATAAGAAGCACAGTTTATAGTTTAATCAAAATATGAAAAATAGAAAGGCCGAACAATAGGCACAGTCTGAAAGTTCCTTGCGAATAAACATGCAAAAGAGGCCTGGTGTCTCTTGCTAAAACTAGTATTCTTTCTAAAAATCTTGGACCTTTTCTCCCTCGACAGAGAGAGTATATATAGCTGGAGAGCAAAATCCCACCGCTTGGAGAGTTGTAACAGAAAGATCCCACAATCTCCCGTAATGATGCCCGAATAAGAATATTCTCAATGCCGTTATGAGAGCAACCAGTCAGAGCACAGCATCCAGTTGATCAGTTACAGGCGTGCCCTTTGCAATAATGGCAGTGGTCCCAACCAGGCTTCGAAGTGACAAGTGCTGCCTACCGCTTCAGAGAACTATGATGAGCAGCACCCAATAACACTATCCCGCTTGGCCATTCCATAGCTTGCTTGATAATCAATGTAAGGCACGTGGCAACAAATCGCGGCCCGAATGAAAACTCCTCCTCTATCGACTGAGAGCTTGCGGAGAAGTGACACGTGTTCAAGGGACTGAGGTCACTTTGAAAATGGGGGAAGGCCGTATGAATTGGGTGGCGAAAGACGCGTGGCCGCGTTTCACAACCCATGGTGCTCTCATCCCTGCTGCTGTTTTAAAAGCTGCGAACCACTGACACGTGGGCGAAGGTAGGTCCCGCTAGGAAATAAAGAAGGCCTATAAAAATCTTTCACAGCCCGCAGCAGCATATTCTATCCCTGCTAGGAAATTTTGTGATACGCTGCCACGTACCAAGATGTGGGCCCCTTGATGAATCTTAGGAGTACTGGACCTTTATGGAAGGCTTAGCAACCCAAAGGAAACACGAAGCAACAGAAAATGAAAAACCCCGTAGGCGAGACACGTGGGCGCCCAGCGTAGCATTTCAAGAGCCGAAAGGGGAGCCGCCAACCGAAGTTGCGAAGCGAGGAATGTGCAAAGGGAAAGATCAAAACCTGCCGAGAAGCTGAAGAAACGCGGAGACGCACAGGCCAGCGCATGGATATGTACAAAAAGGAACCCGAAGGGAGCTGCTTGAATCATTATTTCAACAGCTTTTGGCGACTAACAGGGGTGTTTCGGATAAGGAACGGAGAACCCAAAACTTTCTAGTTCTTCAGACCAGAGCCTTCATCTATAGGGCGAATGAAGTTAGAGCTTGGAAAGTGCAGCCTGTAAAGGCACCCATTCATTTTCGGACGGCTTTGCCATGCTGCGCAAATTCTCTTGTGCCCCGTGGAGATCAATAGCTTCTTTATGAGGCAGCACCTCTGGCAGGCCAGCGCCTGCTTGGATATAGAAAAGAAGCTGAGAGAGTGGATGAATGATTACCTCGATATCTATTGCTGTTGGGGGGCTGCCAAATTCCTTGAATGCCTCCAGATCATTCTCCTTCTGTTCAATAACCTCTGTAATCTGTGTAGCCATGGAAATAGTGCCATCCTTAAGGAACGGAGACGGTAATCCCAACCTGCCCAACTCAGAGAAACTCCCTCGAATGCCATCCAACGCTTTGTTTAGAAAAGTTGCCGCTGTCTTAGTATGCTAGAAAGCGAAGTGACAATGAATGAATCTATTTGATGTTTGAGCTGCGGTGTCTCGATCTTCGATGCCCGCCCCGGCAAGGATCTCGTCTGAGACTAAGTATAGCTTATTTAGCAAGTCCCTTGCCTCGGGAACCTTTTCCAGGATAAAACGCGGGAACTGTTCCATTGTGTCATGGGCTTCCTAATTGAGTTTTAATGCCTTGTCGATGAACCGGAGGGTAGGCTGTAGATTTAGGTAGAAGGCTTTGATTTTCTCCCAGTGAGAAATGTATAATTGCCTGACCAGTGGGATGATATCAGGTTGGGCAAGGGCTGGTAGCAGAGAGGCCTTAAGCGAAGAAATCTCTGTGTCTCTTGAAATGAGGGCCTCGACGAATTCTGCCTTCTTCTTTATCTCGGATGCCAACTGCTCTGCATAGCTATTCATTTATTTATTCCAAGTTTGTTTAGCTCTGGAGTGATTAGCCGATTTCTCTTCTAATAAAGTTTTTGTCTCTCGAAGCTCGTATTCTAGCTTAGTCTTCAGACCCTGAAATTTGGCCTCTTTTTCCTGTACCTTTTGCTGATACTGCTCTTGTAGGCGTTCCATCTCCTCACCTTTCTCTCCCAGCCTCTGACTGTACTCAAGGCAGAAATGTTCAAGCTCCTCCTCTATCGACCGTAGGCTCTGTCGCGCTGCTTGGTTTTGATTCTGTAATTCTTTTAATAAGACTGGGTCGGCTACTTGGGTCTTCACAATTTTGCCCTGAAGCCTGTTTCTCTTATTTTCTACTGTTAGCGCCCTTTTTGTCATTCGGGCGATATTCACCTCTAAGAATTTTTCCTTTGCCTCTAGAAAGCTCACCCTGTCCTTGGCTACCTTGAGCTGTTCATCCTTCTTCTTTAACTAGCAACCAGTTTTTAGGAAATCGAAAGTGACACCCATTGTGTCTCCTCCATGATTTCGACTTTATCTTGTGGCCGGGCTACCTTCATGTCCAGTCCAACAGCATAAATTTCATAGTCATCTGGTTGCATTTCTCCCTGGGGCTTGTTTATCCTTGGGTACATAATTGCAAATTTTAATTCTTGGCGGGCCTCGTCATACGAAGCCTGTACTCTCGGCTCAGCGGGGGCATTGTCATCCTTTGCCCTGCATCACCTCATTCTATTTGTGTGCGCTTCCTTCCCACAATCTATCTGTGCTATGAACTCAGCTGGTGATGAAACCAGCCCCCTTGCGAAAGGAACACCAGAAGGCAGGGCATAGGGATAGGTAACTTTCATAGGCGCACGCATTTGTTTCTTCTGGAGGGTGACGGTTTGCGGAGAAAAGTGTGGCACGTTCCATAGCTTAGCTTGGGGGTTATCGGCAGGGTTAGACATTTGCAATGGCTGAACCGGAGATTCAGTCGTAAGGCCTCTTGGCCGAGGAAAAAGAGTCGCTGCCTGGGTATCGGCTTGCTGCAATGGGAAGGGATCTGTAAGCATCTCAGAAAAAGAGTGAGGGCCAATGGGAGGAATATTTTTGGAAAGCAAGGTGAGGAAAGTCTGGGAAACAACAGTAGGCGTTAGCATGCTCGGAGGGGTAATTATAAACAGTTGGGCTTGCGAATACTGGGCAAATCCAACAGAATAAGCCAGACCAGAAACAGAGGGTGGAGGGCTCGGACTAATGGCAGGAGTTGCTAATTGAGCAGGGACGGATGTGAAAGAATGAGATGTAAGAGAGGGAGGAGTGAAATGTACCTATTGACTGGTCGACGGTGGCTTCGGAATCATTCGGGACTCGCCCACAATCTTTGGCATTTCACTAGCAGCGGGTGTTTCCCCTTCGGCCGGTTCATGTGAAACTGTCCTGATAACACTTTCCATGCATTGCCTTTTCGCGGGGGGACACTCACTAACCTTGGCAGTTGGATCCTTCTGCTGGGGCATTAGCCTGACCGGTTTAGCGGCCCATGTACGTGTAAGCAAGCCCCTTGATATGTTAAAGCGCATATTAGTGCCCACATAGGCGGCATGCCCAGAGGCATCGCCCTCCTATGCTGATGTCGTTGTTTCTTCCTCCTGCTCCTCAGAGCCTTCTGCTTCACTTCTGTTAGCACTGGAGATCGGGCTGGGATGGCCTTCATCCCACCATCTTTCAAATTCCTGGTCATCCTTCAATTGGTTATAAGGAGCTTTCAACTATCTTGTTTCCTAGCGGTATCTCCAGAAAGCTTTTATTTTTTCATCGCTCCATTCCTCGTCCACTTTCAACTTGTTATGCATGCTGCGCTCTATCGGAAGGTTGTCCTTGGCCACAGCCACTGGAAAGTAGAACTTGTGCCATGGGCCCCTAGTATTTGGCGTAGGGATTTGTGTTAATTCAACCAGATCTTCATCTTTATCGGTCCGGTTATTACGCCGCTTCTCCCAGTATGGTCGGGGAACATGTGTAACTTTCATATGTGACTCAGGTAGGTCATTGAAAGGGTTGTAATCCCACTTATCATTTACTAGTACTAACCCCAGGTGTGCCAGCTTGTCCCCTAGTAGCTCATGCGATCATTTTTTAACAAGCGTTATTGACTTGAAACTCTTCGGGCAAGTGAAGAATCCCTTCCTCTTGACACTTTCGCTGCTACAGAACATGAAATCAATGATGCACACCTGTCGAAAAACCTCTAGCACGAGCCCTCTATCGGTGATGCAAACCAAGAGCAGGAAAGGCTACCAATAAAGCCCCTCATTCGAAGGATCGTGAAATCCTTGCCCAAGAACTAGTCACAAGCGGGGGTGTAGCCTTGCAGAAATCCAGTCTGCTTAGTGTTAAGCCGAACGATATCACCCTCTCTGATCAAATCATTTAGGACCGGGGCTATGAAATAGTCCACAAAGGCATAGTAGTCATATGTTGCGGAAAGGTAGGGTGTCCATGTAAACACCAGCCTTCTTTTATTTTGCTCGTCAAAAATTGATAGTGGGATAAATCGGGTGAAAGAAATCTGGATTCTGATGCAGGAACATGTGGACTAGGTAGGAAAGAAATCTAAATTTCTTCTCCGCCTGATAATTCTCTATTTGTTGTATCATTTCTTCGACCATGAACTGAGCGAAATCATACCAGAAAAGTTTACACTGCTTGCGAAAGTATATTGCAGGGCCTAGCTGAAAGGCCTCAATCTTCTCATCAGAATCTCGGCCGCAAACAAATGTCAGCATGGATATGGGGTCTTGAAGGTCATCACGGAATGAACCACGCAATAGTGGGATACTCGGCGCCTTAGCGGATGCAACACCCTTCTTATTAGTCTCTTCTAACAGGAAATTGGAGCCGGTTTTCATCCTTTTCCATATCTTTTCCCCTTTGCTTGGGTGAAAATGCTCGATATTATCTTTTCCCCTTTGCTTGGGCGGAAATGCTCGATATTCTCCTTTCTTCTACCGGGATCAAGAATACATAACATATGCCAAATAGCTTTCGGTCCAATATGAACCCTTAAATTGCGACCTTCAATGCAGTGGGTCCTTGGATTATAGCGTTGAACAGCTGCGTCGACCACCTCCGGGCAATAGTTCACCAATGGGACCATGTATTGTGGAAGACCGCTAAACCAGACTCTACTTTTCATGGCTTGGTCCGCCCCTGGCGCTGATAACCTTGTACAAGCCACCTCTCTAAGAGATTTAGGGTTCTTGGCAAGTTTTGGATCGTAGATATTAGGCCACTTTTCTCTAACCTTTTTCGGGTTATTCCACTCTTTGGGCCTCTCCAGCTCCTCTGTTTTGGCTCTTTTCACCTTCTTGGGTATACCAGGAGTGGCATATGCTACATCCTCATATACATAAACCTCGGCCAAAGAACAAATAGCCGAATACATTTCTTGGCTAATCTCTTCTTGCATTGGCTGAGCTGAAGATTCTGACATTTTTTCTTCGCGGCAGAACTTGTAAGCTCCCTGGCCTTTGAATACGCTTGCACTGGATATACAGACAGAAAACACTTCGCGCACTCCTTAACTTTTGGAAAAAGACTTAGAAACGTTAAGCATTTTCATGCAATAATAGCAACTTTCCTCAAAGTGGTAGGCGAGCGCAAGCCCCTTGCATTTAATTTGGCATGTACCGTTAACTCCACAACTCGTGCAAGATGAGCTGATTGCTTTTTCGAGGTGGCCGGATTTCATCATTTCTTTCAAGAGATCGTGTGATACACCCTGATCTCCTTGGAAATTGAGCTTGCAACTGGCCTTCTCACCTTGTGCTAGCATGTACCGGTAATTAATATCCTGGCCGGAATGATTACGCCAAGCAAACGATCACCGCCTGAGAAAGATACGAATATCACCTCGGATTCTGGGATGTGCGTGAGATTTGACACCATAGAATACGGCCATACGTCCCTTCATCAACAAGTGCCACCTTTTTAAAGCTCAATTAATTAACTTGATTTAATTAAGCATGCCTTGAGCTGTGCTATCATGCATGTACCAGCCCAAAATGTGAACAAACGCAGACTCGGCCATCGAGATTGCGGCCAATATACATCACGTTGCTTATAGGCGGATTGGCATACGTCTTGTCAATTTTCTATAAATAGGCCAGTAGATAGCGAACAAACACACTCTGCGTTTAAGAAGTGATAGGCCAGCAGAATACTGCTTAAGCAAGTCTTTTCATAGGTTAGGTGGTGAGCAGATTTTGGCATTACTCAGCAGATTTAGGAATAGTGTTAGGAGAGATGGATACCCCTATTCGCCTAACCTCCTTCAAATCGCAGATGGTGTTTGTAGGTGAGATCTCCACTAGAAGGCTCAAGAGAATGACGAAGAACAAGCACTCGCTGGTTCTAGTAGCCATTAAGTGGGTTCTGGGCAAAGACTGTGTTGAATATGAAGATAAGTATCAGGTGAACACCGACGTGTGCTCGCACTTTGTAGCGTCCATGCTGGACATATGTGTCACTCGGCCGCTTGTCTTGAAGCTGGTCAAAGAAATCTTCCCGAAGAAGTACCTGAATGGGCTCGACGAAGTTGTTACACATGCTACATACGGGATAGGTCTGCCAACAACCAGCGACCTGCTTCGCTTTATCAAAGAAGAAGCTGTCATCGTTTGGCTGCCATTCCTGAGCGGATTCCGCCTGCAGACCCGTGGCCAGTACCAGTAAAGGGTTACCCAAGCCCTTCACTTCCTGTTCAGGAGCTACAACGTGATACCCTTCTATAATGTAGAATGGTACACTGACTTCAGGAACCTAGTGTATCCACCACCGATGACAGTTGCGCTGAATGATGTTGCCAGTGCCGCTGAGGAGCCTGTTGACGAGGAAGAAGCGGACGCTGCCTTAAATGCGTCAGTTGCTGCCAGCCATTCCTGCGGATAGATGATCCCCTTGCCTTGGTGCTTGTTGATGTAACCCACCTGCTCCATATAAGCCTGATAAAAGGACATCATATATATATATGCTCTAATACTTGTACATTTTGAAAATCGGCATCCATGCCATTTTGTAACCCAGGAACATGTATATAAATATATACGTCTCTTTTTTTTAAGTGAAATCTATGCTCCTGTTTGCTTCTGTGTGCAATTTTTCTGGGTTTGCCAATCTTGTATGTTTTGTCTCTGTTTACGAGCATACTTTTGTGTTTTCAGAAACTCCAGTGTTTTACCCATTAATGATGATGAGCGAATGCATAGCAAATCAATTGATTTAGCAAAAGGATAGGCCAAAAACAAGAAAGAGAAAAAAAACATTATTTACAACTGTACAGGGTAGGGCTTGATGCTTAATGGAACAATTTAAGGTGAATCCCATTAACCAGGATTCCTAGAGGCTTTTGTTCCATATTTTCCAGCTCGAAAGCATTGTGTTGCATGCACTGAATGATTTTGAAGGGTCCCTCCCATAGGCTATCAAACTTATCGTGCTGACCTAGCTTTGTAGCCCTGCTGTCATATTTTAAGGCCTTGGTCGGAAGCCTTTTTGTCAAACCACCGTTTGACCACCTGTTGACGGCCTGTCATTGCCTTTAGGGAATTTTCCCTTTTTTCTTGTACTTCCAATAGTTCGGCAAGCCGAACCTCCATGGCATCATTTTGTTCTATCTCAAGAGATTTCAACAACTGTATCGCCGGGATCTCCATAGAGATAGGCAACAGCGCCTCTTTCCCATATACTAGCTCATAGGGTGAAGTCTTGAGGACTTGTTTAGGAGTTATGCGCTTGGCCCAGAGTGCTTTTCGAAGATTTTTATGCCATTCCCTTTGGTGTTCTGAGCCAACCTTTTTGAGGAGTCGGACTAAACTTTTGTTTGTTGACTCGGCTAGGCCATTTCCCTGTGGATAGTAGTTTGATGATGTTTTAAGGAATATGTCATTTTTTAATGCAAAGTGACATACCTTTGTGCCTACAAATGCTCTAGCATTGTCTGAAATGATTGTCTTTGGAGGGTCGAACCTTGTCACCAGAGCCTCGAGGAAGTCTACAATCTCTACTTCTGTCACCTCCTTAAGGGGAACAGCCTCCGCCCACCTTGTGAAGTAGTCTGTAGCTGTTAAAATCTATTTATGTCCAGAGCTAGAAACTGGGTTGATCATCCCAATAAAGTCCAGGCCCCATTGCGCAAATGGTTCATCCGCCACGATAGGTTTGAGGAGCATTGCTGAATTCTTCCTTCTATCGGAGAATAACTGACATTTTTTACAAGTCTTTACCAGAGTGTAGGAATCATTGAAAAGCGTAGGCCAGTAATATCCAGCCCGTAGGACCTTGATGGCAGTAGTTTTAGTGGAGAAATATCCACCTTCGTCGCTATTGTGAAATGCGTCGAGGATCCTCCGCGCTTCCCCTGAAGTAACGCATCGTAGAAGCACACCATTGAAATTCCTTTTGAAAAGAACTCCTTCTATCAGTGTGTATCCGCAATTCTGAAGCCGGTAATACCTTCTTTTTTGGGATAAGAGGCCTGGCGGATACTTTCCGGTTCACATGAAGTTTGTTCTATCTTTCAGCCAATCATCCTCTGATCCCGATCCATTTATCAGGACAAGCTCTGGCTGTTCCTCTTTAGCAGGCATCTCCTCGTCCTGTGCCATATACTCACATAGTCCTCTACCTTTAATAGTCTTGGTAGGCCTAACCTCGATGTCATACTCCAGGATCTTGGTGATCCAATTAGCTCTTTTTTCTGTGATCTCTCCTTCCATGATGTATTCCCGCTACTAGAATGTGCGACATATACCAAGACTTTGTTACAGGAAATTAGATGGCGGAAATTTTTAAATCCCTTTACTATTGTGAAAGCCTGTCTTTCAATGAAGTTATAATTCACCTCATATTCTTTTAAGGTTCAGGAATAGAACGCAACTAGATGCTCTCCCTTTCCTTCTCTATTCTTTTGAGTCAGAACAGTAGCGATACTGGACTTGCTACTGAAGGCATACATTATAAAATCTTTATATTGATCTGGATTAATTAACACTGGGGCTGAGGAGATCGCTTCCTTGACCTTTTCAAATGCCTCCTGAGCCTCCGTTGTCCACTTGAAAATTTGATCCTTTTTCAGCATTAGGGTGATCGGCCTAATTATTCTCGTAAAATTGAAATAAATTTACTGATGAAATTTACTTTGCTCAGAAAAGACTGGACACCTTTCTTATTTACCGGGAGAGGAAGCTCCTTTATAGCCCTTACTCGTTCGGGGTCAATTGAAATACCTTCCTTAGACACAACATGTCCTAATAGCTTACCCTGAGGTACTCCGAACACACATTTCCTCATATTTAAGGAAATACCGAACTCCTGGCACTTTTGAAAAACCAACTCCAAATGATCGAAATGATCATCTTTAGATTTAGAGAACACAGTAAGATCATCCAAATAGATTAGGATAATCTTATTGATCAGTTCGCTAAATGCGACATTCATAGCTCTCTGGAAAGTTGCCCCTGCATTAGATAAACCAAAAGGCATTTTAGCATATGCAAATGTCCCCCACTTGGTGGTGAACATAGTCTTGTGCTGATCTTCCTCTTTTACTTGAATCTGGTTATAGCCAGAGAAGCCATCTAGTAGAGAGAACATTTCTGATCTCACGACAGTTTGGAGGATCGACTTCATAGAAGGCAATGGATAGTGGTCCTTCAGAGATGCTCTATTTAGGTCTCAGAAATCCACGCATAAGTGGATATCACCATTCTTCTTTCGGACTGGTACCAGATTTGATACCCAAGTACTATGTTTAATTGGGAAGACAATACGTGACTCAATGAGCTTGGTTAGCTCTTGTGCCATCAAGGCTTCAATTTTAGGGTTGACCGTCCGCTGTTTCTGTTGGATTGGTTTCGCACCTTCCGTTAGCTCAATAGTATGTTGAATGATGCCAGGATCATAACCTTCCAGATCATCGTAGGACCAGGCCACTACTCTATATTTCCCATAGAAACTGATAAGCCTTTCTCTATCTTGCTGTGAGACATCTTTTCCGACCCGAAGGTTCCTGTCATCGGAAACTCGAAGGTTTTCACAATCACCCTTTTCTGCCATGAATTTCTGCTTATCATTTTGGGAGTCACTACAATCAAAAAAAATTTCGAGAGTAACCAATCCTTTAGCTTATTTGACTTTAGCTGCATAATTTGTCCTTCGTAGGCCTCGGCGATCTTTGGTTGGAGTTGATCAGCAAATTCCCCTAAGTGTTGAATAAACGAGGCAATGTGTTCGTCGCTCTCAAAGACTTGCCAACTTTGGTCATTGTCGGGTATTGCTAGTCTAACAAGCACTCGCACTGAATATTTGTTCCGAAGCAAGTCGGAGACAGGATCAAACTGAGCACCGATTACCGCCATGTGATCTGCATTGCCATTCTGTGCTCGGGGAATGGTCAAGATG
>VDFB02358134.1:7696144-7866942 GCA_007258455.2 Sequoia sempervirens | reverse complement strand
TATTTATGCATTTTGCCAATTCAATGTATTTCTATGTTTCAACTATTAAAATCAAAATTTTATTTTATTTTTTCTAAGTTTATTAATATCTATGTAGACACTATAATTATTCACTGAATCCTCAAATCATAGTTATAGTCATTAATAATGAATTCTTTTAATCATTGACCTTTAATTATCATCATATCATCTCATTAATTAATTATTCATTAATCATCATTATCATTCAATAGTTAATTATGATTATTATCATTTATTAATCTTATCCATTTACTTAAAAAATATTTTATTATTTAACTAAATGAGAGATAATTATCCATTTTCAAATAAAAAATCTATTTTTGGTCTCATTAATTAACTCCTTCCTTCATCACTTAGCTCTATCTTGAATTAGAAGCTTCTCACCACTCATTTGACTTCATCTTCGAATGAAAACTATTCCTATTAGTAATCTAGTTATTAAATTAAATAATTCATTATTATCCTCTAATGAGATTCAAATGAAAAAAAATCATTTTTTAGTTGAGTTGAGTCCACAACCTATTCAATTTCGAGTCTTCAATAGTATCTTCATCTTCCATTCAATTTTTCCTAAAATTGTATAAATATAATCATTCTCTCATAATTAACACAACCACTCTTTATCCAAATATATTTTGTTAATTAATTTAATGTTATGCTGGTAAATTGCATTCACATTTCAACAAGCAAAGCGACATTTCCATTTGAGATTTACAGTGATATTGCTAGATATGAATTAGGATTTGATTTCTATTTTATATTTTCAAGTTCTTTTTTCTTTTTCTTTTTCAATTTCATTGGTTACATTTTTCTTATTGATGTATTAAAATGAATTTGGTATTAAATTAACCTTGAATTTAATAAAGATAGATTTATCTCACATTTAATAAATTTATATAGATTTGAAAGGTAATGTTATATTCAATTGCAAAGGAGAAAATGATATATTTCACTCTTTTATCTTTTTATTTTACAATTTTTTGGCCTTTCCCAAAATACATAAAACTTTGGCATCTAATTTGAATTACTTTATGCATAAGATAACATTAAGTTTGAATAGATATTCTATCATCCTGTCTCAATTTTAATTTGTTAGACCAAATCTTACTACATCTATTCATGAATTTTGAACTAGATTACATTTGTAATTTCACCCTTGAACTCAAGCACACTTGTGATCAAGTCATCCAAATTAAAATGACTTATTCTACCTTTCCAATATATTCCTTTTAAAATTATATTATTACCCATTGGCTTATGTGCCTAATAGTTTGAATTGAGTGCTTTGGGATGTGTATTTATATACAATCTCTTAGACATTATCTAGGTGTGAAAAGGTAAAAGTTATCTAAGGATCAATCATGATTAAAATAAAAAATAAATTAGAGCATTTTAGAAACCAATGCAGTACATATAATATATTTATATGCATTGAATAATTGAAGTTTGTATTTTGTGTCTTCAATATTGTAAAATTGAAACCCTAATAGTTTGAATTGAGTGCTTTTGGTTGTTTATTTATAAACAAGATCTAAGGAACAATCTAGGTGTCAAAAGCTAAAATTTATCTAAGGATCAATGAAGATTAAAATAAAAAAATCAAATTAGTGAATTTTAGATACCAATGCACTATATATAATATATTTATATGCATTGAATCATTGATGTTTTTCTTTTGTGTCTTCATTCTTGAAAAAATTGACAAGTTTTTTCTTGGAGTGAAGAAATTTTCATAATTCAATCCCCTCATAGAAAATATCAAAATTTTCTTCTTAGTGCTACATTATGTTAAAAAATATGATAGATCAAAGATAATCAATTACCAAAGTAGATTTTGTTAGAGGAAGAACATAGTCCATAAAATCCATGAGAATGATCTTATCTTAGATAGTTCTAATGCAACAAAGTACATGAATCATAGCTTCAAAAGTGCACTTATAGTTTTAGAATACCAAATTTCAACATGGACTACATTATACACTAACATATGTTTAGAATTAAAAAAACTAAGTGGACAATGGATTTAAAGAAATTTCATAGCCTCTTGTTTAATTTATCATTCAAATATTAATATCAATGTAGGGTATGATTATTATAAGCTAAAAGTAAGAGCTATTTAATGACAAAAGTATAGGATTGTGTCATGCTTTTCACCAACAAAATAGCTTTGGTGAAATTATTATTCTCAAAACTACTTGGTTTCATAGTATTCTCATTGAGTTTAGTATTTAATTTAAATACCAACACTAATACTATTTGGCTTCAAAATTTTCTCATTAAGTTGAGTATTTAGTTTAAATGACCATGCATCTTATTTTGTGACACAATTGGAGTGTTATTTAAATCTCATAAAATCTAGTCCATCATTAGTGGGTCAAGCATAAGGTCCATATGCACTAGAAATAAAAGCTCATTCATAGAGAGGCTATTGATCTCCACAATTACTTGAATTTTGAGCTAGTTATCAATATTTTCACCAAGGCCTTCATAGAAATCACATATCTTCATCTAAAAACTTTATTAAGGGTGTGAGGGACTTAATCTTCTAGGGTAGCTACTTAGTTTTTCCTTTCTCGCAAGACTTTTTTCTCTATTTTCTTAGGGGGATTCTTCTCTTTGGGGGATATTTGTGTACATGGGTACCTCATTATCGAGGCTTAATTTTTAAGACCCATATTTTTACCAATTTAAGGTACATTGAAAGGGGGTGTTAGTGTAGATTTTTTCTTTCTATTAGATATACATTTTAACTATTATTTAGGTTAATATTTCTTAGGATAGTAGGTGATTATTAATTTGAGTATGTGTGAGTTGCTAACATATTCCATAGGAGTTACACTATACTATTCTTGGATACTTTTGATGTGATCTCCCTATTAGTTTTATTTATCACTTCCCCCTCTCACTTAGTTTATAGATATTCACTCTACTAGCTTGTATTTATATCTTTTAGCTCTACTTTTATAAGAAAGTTGCTACCAAGGGCGTTAAATGCTCCCACTATAGAAAAAAAAACCTATCAATTAGAGTGTTGATGATGTAGACACATAAAATATTCTCGTAATCATTTTATCCATTGCATATTTCATTTAATCATCCACATAATCATATTGCCATCATCTAAACCATTTATCATTTATCCATTAAATCATTTATAAGCATTCATTCATATCATTTAATCATTTAAATCATTTATCATTATCCATTAAAATATTATAAGCATTTATTCATAACCATAATCCATTTACATAATCATTTAGTTACTTATCCATTATTTATCCATTTGCATATTTCATTATCCCATTTCATAAATATTTATTGTTTCACTAATCATGAGCATATTCATAAATCATTTAACCATTTCATAAATCTATTAATTCATCTATTTGCATAAATCATTAATTTATCCATTTGCATTAATCATTAAAATGGATTCATATATTTCATTAAATAATTTAAAATTCATAAATCAACTTCCATGAAATTTGCTTAAAATTGCAAATTAACTCATAAATCATTTCCATAGAATTAGCTCAACATTGCACATTTTGAGCTTCCAAACATGAATCATGGCATAAATCATTCCACTTATTTCTCATTTCTCATTTTCACATTAGGAATTCATTTATAAAAACCTTCTCCTTCTCACTATTTGATACACGAATTACAATATTATTCTGATCTCATCCAATTCCATAGATATTCTTGTGCTTTTGCTTGTAAAATATGAGAGTAAATGCAAGATATTGTGGAAGAGGATAACAATGGAGTGAATTTCTTGTGAATGCATATGGGTTTTTCATAGTTTATTTTTGTTATTGCATATGTTTTCATTTTAGAAACACTTCATTGATGTCATCTTGAAAGGTTGATTTAAATTTATAGGTTTAATCATTTAGCTCTTTTAGTTTTTTAGAATCACATAATGGTGAACCGAACATGAATACTTTGCTGATTTGGATTAATCAAATTTGATATAAATACAAGGATGATTATTGAAAGATCAAAATGGAATGGGATTTCAAATTTGTTGTATTTGGTTGAGTTTGTATTGAATTTCTAGCATCGTTGGCTCTCTCTAGTTGAAGCTCTTCATTTGTTTTCAAATATAAATCACGGATATCTTGTTGGAGTAGGTACTCACAGACTGTGGATTGCATGGCAGATGTGAAAAGCTATTGAAAATCATCCACAATTGCATAGAAAATGGTTTTTCTTTTTAATTTAGACTCCAGCCATATTTAAAACACTTTTTGTTAATGTGTTCTATCAGCTATAATCTAAGCATTGTTGGCAATTCCTTATAATAAATTTTCCAGATTGACTCCCATTGTGTTGCATAAAATATGGTTCTTCAAATTTTTAAATCATTGCAATTTCTATATTCCTCTAGCATGATCTAATATGGTCACGTAAATCACAACATTTCCCTCACAACAGATTCCATTTTTAATTCTACAACCACGTCATTCATTCTACAATCTTCTTGACTATATCTTCAATCATGGCATTTTGAAATATATCCTATAATCACGACTGTTGAAATATATCCTATAATCATGACTGTCACAAAAATAATCCATTTTCAAATATCCTGTAAGCATTTTATTATGAACAAATCTTGCAATCATGACTTTCCTGATGTTGTTGCCATTTTGATATATTTTTACTTCTAACTTTGGTTTAGATTTTAATTTACTTTAAATTTTGATTTAGTTTAACCTTTAATTTAGATTTATTTTTAATTTAGCTTAAATTTTTTTAATTTAGATTTATTTTTTAGAATTAACCTTTAATCTAGATTAAAATTTTCATTTAGATTTACTTTTTAGATTTAATCTTTTATCTTTTTATATTTTAATTTAGATTTAATTAGAATTTAGATTTATATTTTAATGTAGATTTTAACTTTTAATTTTAAATTAGTTTTTATCTTTTAATTTCGATCTAATTTCTAATTTAGATTTAACTTTTTTATTTAGATTTGGTTTCTAATTTAGACTTAATTTAGAATGTAGATTTGATTTAATTTTTAGTTTAGATTTAAATTTTAGTTTAGATTTAAATATTTAATTTAGATTAATTTTTAGTTTATATTAATTTTTAATTTACATTAACTTTTAATTTTTAATTTAGATTAGCTTTTAATTTTAGACTAATTTTTAAATATTAGATTAATTTTTAATTTAGATTAACTTTAAATTTAGAATAATTTCTAACTTTAGATTAGTTTCCAATTTCTAATTTAGATTAATGTCCTCTTTCTTCATAGTTTAATTGTAGATTCGAGGCTAATTTAGTTTACTTTCTTATAGGTTCATTTGACAGAGACTTGAAATCAAAACATATGCTTGTCAAAGAAAGGATACATGAAATTACTAATGAGGGTTTGATGCATGACATTCATTGAAGACTTGATTTTGAAATTGATTGTCTTTTAGACTAGAAAACATTTCAATTGGTGCTTTAAAATGAACAATTGTCTTCTCTCACATAGATTTAACTAGGAGGTCAATGAACACTATTTGTTATGCTTGAGATGGTATTGAGTATGCTCTCACTTTGTGTGAACTTGGTGATCAGAAATCAGACCCATCTATTTTTGTGTTTATACCTTAGAGGGGCCTGCCTCGCAAGAGGGAATGACTCCAACTAGTTTTTTACTTGGGCTAGTATATAAAAGGATGTGACTAAATTGTCAAGTCCTTATGGTATGTAGGCCTTAGTTGTGCAGTGCCATTCGAAAACAAGTACCTACCTTTTCTTTTGAAGGTATAAGAGCTCCTAGTAGAGTGGTTAAAGCCTTAAGTGGCTTGTTCTACACTCACAAGGTGCCATGTCCCTGAGTATTCACTAGAACCCTCTTGTGTAGTTTTCCAAAAACCCTTCTATTTGTTGGTGCAACAACGATTGTTGTCAAGGCATCCACATTCTCACAGTTCTTAGTAGAGGTGAAGAGTCTATCATGTGAGATTCATGAGGGCTCGAAGCTTGGTTGATCCAAAAAGTGAGTGTCATGGAGGGGAGCCAGTGTGGCCAAGCTTCTAAGTCACGTGCTAAGAATAAGTGCAGCTGGGGAAACCCATGTGGAATCCAACAAATATTGTCCTTTCCAACCTAAGGATTTGTGCTTGTATTGCTAAAATCAAACAACATTCATGACCAAAAAAAAACTCAAAAACATTTTGTCTATTGTGCCTTGCGTGTGTGTATTTAAAACATTGTCAAAACAAATCAATCACACCAAAATCTGATAACATTTCAACTTTGACACAAAATAAGCCAAAATTTTTCCAAACAAGTTGTTTAAACCAAATATTTTCTCACTTCATTTCCCATCATTCCATCACATTCATTTAGCTTACTTGCATCACATAAACAAATCTTAGGTTGCATACATATTTTTGAAAAATTTGGAATAGGGAAACTTACCATATCTTTTCATAGGCCCATTGCTACAAAGAAAAAATATCATTGACTTTATCACTTTTCACATTAGTCCTTGTCACTTTGGTGTAACATTTAAACTCATTGGTCTAGTTTAAGGCTCACCTTGTCAAACTTGTCACTTGTCATCCACTCTCCTTGAGGTCATTGATAATTTCATTTGGAAACATTAGACTATCCTAGGTTGGCTAGTAACTCCTCCCTTAAGTTTCACAACAAAGGTGCATAGTTCATACCATAGTCATCTCAACTACATATCATATTTTCATAATGCTTTGCATTAGCATTAGGTTGTTTCACTTGTTGCTTGAAAAAATCAAGGTTCTAAGGCTTTGTCAAATTATGGTTTCTTGCTAGTTTTCTAGTAAATCTAGGATTTGCATCATTTTGAGATATTTTGAGCTTATAATATTAAATATTTTTGTAATATATCTATCTTTTCTAGTGTTTCCTAACCTTATCTTGCAAGTTTCTCAACTATATTGGTAAAAAACCTAATTTTTTGAACCTTGAGGCACATTTTGAGGCCCTATCTGTGAAACTGCACCTTTGTATCACCAAGGTGCACATCTAATTCATAAAGTTGCAATTCTATCTAGTAGAGCTATGCTTTTGTTTTAGTTTACTTTTTCTAGATTTTTTGAGCTCTTTTGGCACCTAACCTTCATTTTTGATCAACTAACACATGGTGTAGATGTATAATGCATGTCAAAGATCATTTTCATCAATATTAATAATAGTTTCATGTAGGTTATGTTGGTCTAAGGTTTTATTTCTCACTAACCTATAAATCTAAAGTAGTTTAGTGGGTTAATGAACATTGTATACTATGTTTGGAAGGGTGTATAGATGTATGCTCTCTCATTACACTTAGTGTGATCTTGGAGATAATAATATAGTCTTTCCCATTAGGGAGCCCACTTGAGGATTTGATCACCTCAAGGGTGACCTGAACCATATTTTTTGATAGGGTATACAAAGGGGGGAGTGCAAAAGCTATACCTCATAGTGTCGCCAACATCATTGAATCTAAGTCGCAAGACCCTAGGTCTGTTGGGACTTGTTTGGTGATGAGAGGAGAGACCCTCTTAATCTTAGGCATTATTAGAAAGTATCACTGCTCACAAATCCACTAAACACCTTGTATTTAGAAGTCTTTAAGAGCACCCAACTATCGCTTATTGTGGTATAGGGTGCAGTATCATGCCCAAATTTACTCACCATGTATCTTCTTGAGTAGAGGTAGAGGATCTTTGGATAAGATCTTAGGATCTCCAAGGAAAGAGAAAAGGTGAGCCCTTATGCCACTAGATATCTAGCTACATGTAGTGTAGAAAAATGTATCCCTTTTACGTTTTCACACTTAATTTGTGAATGATTAACATTAAAATGGGCCTAATGTTTCTTT
This sequence comes from Sequoia sempervirens, assembly GCA_007258455.2. Lineage (NCBI taxonomy): Eukaryota > Viridiplantae > Streptophyta > Pinopsida > Cupressales > Cupressaceae > Sequoia > Sequoia sempervirens. Next base: position 7,859,066 of record VDFB02358134.1, on the reverse strand, counting down.
GATCTAGTGTTGTAATGTGTTTGACACACTCACATTAGGTTTAAGGCCCTTTTAAGCTAGATAGACCTAATTTTGCCTTAATTTAATGTTGTAAAGTGTATTTATTTACACCTTCACATTAGGTTTTAGATCCTCTTGCATTTATGACTTTAATATCATCATTAATAGGCCCTTAGGACCCTTTATTAACCATCCTAAGGCTTATTTCAATTGAAATCCTGACATAGACATCAAATACACTTAATATTTTAACTCCCCAACATTTTCTCTATCCAAAAAGGCCTGGTGGGACCCATACATCACCATGGGAATATGAGTCCCACCCAGATGGGACCTATATTCCACAAGTGGTGTATGAGTCCCATTTGGCCCCTTTTTAGGGTTTTGAGTGGGAAATTAGGGTTTTGAATTCAAATTTCACGAATGTCAGAATTTGGGATCTAATAAATGGTAAATTAGATGAAGTTCCTATATAAACAAAGTTTCAAATAAATATTTTACCTAAGCATTCATAATATCAAGGCAAGTAATCAAGAGTCAAGCATTCTAAGACTTCACTAGAGCATCATAGAGCATTCAAGATCATTTGTAAAGCATTCAAGGACAAATTCTTCATCATTTTTTGCAACAATTCAAGATCCATCATCATGTCAAGATGACAAGGAATCAAGCATGTTGTTAAGCTAGTGTTTGGATGTAGCATTGAAGATCCAAGATTAATCATTGTTCTACATCTAACTCAAGATCAAGATATACTTTCTACATGGCCACTTCATGTTAGATTGTTGATTTACATCTCAAGACATCATTCAAGGTATCATTGATGTTTCATGTTTCATGTCCTTATTTCATCACAAGATTTAATTACCTAAATGGGGTTTGACCAAGGAAAATCCCTATTCCCTAACAAAATAACACTTTTTCTCTCTCTTTATGTGATTGCAGGTTTATAGGTTGAAGAGTTATTTGTATAGGCTATTGCATAAAGTAGATAACCATAAACCTATAAACCTAGAGTTATTTGTATAGGCTATTGCATAGGCTATTGCATAAAGTAGATAACCATAAATATGTTGCATTATCTCAAAGGATTCATAACCACTAATTTGGAGGAAGCAAGGAGGACTACACATGAAAGTAATTTACTATAGAAAGAAAAGATAAAGTATATATTTCACAAGGAGGTTGTGTGAGGTTTCTTTTAATTTGGATACATTGTTCTTTTGTCGAATACAAGGTTAGAGGATAAAGGAAATTATAGAAAATTAGAGGCCTTGTGGTTAGACCCTTATGTGATTGAAAATTAGTGTGGATAAGGCACATTTTACTTGAAGAATATTGGTGGAGACCTCTTAAAATAACCCATTCATGGACATCACTTAAAGCATTATTTGACTTAGTAAAAAATAAGTTCAAATTCTCTACATAAATTTCTCTTTCCTTTTGTATTTTTCTTCTACATCTTAGAATGTTGCATGTTCAAGGTACATAGCGATCTTTGTTTCTATTCTATAATGTTTGCTTCTTTTTTATCTTGTGCATGTTATGACCTGGAAAATTTTATGTTCCCTAGTCTATTTCTCAATAATATTGTTTGAATCTTTATTGTACTTGCAAGAGGCACACATCTCCAATCAAAACGAATGTTGGTTGTATCCTAAATTGCAAAATTCTTGCCTTGTTTTCCTTGAGAGTTGTTTAATCCTACACATAATCAATCTTAGACTAATTACATCTAGGTTTCGGTACATGGTTGAGATTTTATATCGTGTATCAATTTCAAGTTTTGAATTTAGTCTTTTATGCATCATGGTTTGTAGATTTGAGTGATTGTCATGGTTGCCTATGTTATTTTCTCTACCAATTCAATAGATTTCATTACAATTGATTATTCATGTTCTTTCCTCCAAATTATCTATATTTTCCTTGACCTTGAATTTTTATCACGATAACCTTATTTGAACTTGCTTGTTATTCCCCTGCCTTGTTACCTAGGTTTGATCCTCACTATTATAAATTTTAATTTAGACTTGAACATTTTATATGTTAAATAACCTAGTTAACCTTTTGCATCCAAATTCTTAATCAATATCATGCTTAAACTCCAATGAACTCAAGCTATCTTATAAATTCACACTAGATGAAACATTTGAAATCCACTATCCATCTTAAACTCTAAGTGATGCTTGTGCCTACCAAACCCAAACCCATCCATGTGTTGCCTTTAGATTATGTTTGTGTGTCAACTCCATAATACTTTAAATAGTTTTTCACGTAGATATCGAATGCTTTGTGAGCTATGTTTTACAAGTTCCCTTTATGTCCGGGGAATCGTATGAGTTGAACTTTCAAAAGTGGGTGTATTTATTAAAACTACTCGAGCGAAAAGCTCGCTGCTACTATTTCAAATCCGTCGCTTACATCCTTCCAGATGTTCATGGTAAAGAGTCACGTTTCACACCTTCCCAACTTCAAAGTCTAAATAAACTAAATTTCTACGAGAGGCTTGCATGTGAGGTATGCATGTTTCAATTCCGGTGTAAACGCAGATCTGTGTCCCCTTATATCTATTCATATTTGTAGGTTGCTTCAAATTTGAAAAGTCAAAGCTAGAAGGTTTTGGTTGGTAGACTCAAGAGCTTTATATAATGAATAGCATTTGCAGTCTTACAACTGATGTTTTCATATTTAAAGTCTAGAGGAATTGGTGGACCCAGTCTCCCCTCTGTTTTCTAGTTCAGTGGTGATTTGGCATCCACATTAGTAGACCGATAAGTTTCTTCCATTTCAGCTTGGCGAGGTTATCAAATCCAAAAGATATGTTTAAGTTTAAGTGACATCATTATGGATAGGACCGTAGGACTTTTCTGTAAGAATAAACATTTCACACTAACAGGAAAAATAGCATCCACATGTACTTATCACTTAATGTGTTTGTTGGGTTGATCATATCAGATAATTATATTTAACGGTGTAACAATTAATATGCCCTTCAAAATTTCCAAACAAAACAAAATATAAATAGTATTCACATTTCACATTATTTTCATGGGCTGTGGAAATTTCACGGCTTTTAACTAGCATTCACATTTACTTATCATTCAAACAGTCAAAATGGCATTCATATTCACTGTTTTGAGTGACTGAGTTATATTAGAGAATTAAATTTATCAGAGAATTGAGAATTAAATAAAAAATAGGCGTGACATAGTTTACTGGTGATGCATATGGTTACACAAAATACATACCAGCCTTCTGTGTTCTTAGTCAAACAAAAAAACATGGCACCTGGTGCGTTGGATATTTTAGGTCTTGCAATTAGTGTGATTAAATTTGATAGACATATATTTCCACAGTCTATCTAGCTGAATTTGAATGGTAGAGTTTGTGGAGCTATCGACGTTCTTTTCGTTGCACTAGCATCATTGAATTAGAGTCTGTGGAGCTATCCACGTTCTTTTCGTTGCACTAGCATCATTGAATTTACTTGTGTCGTTTTAGCACTCCACCTTCCCCGGTAACATATTGGACGCAGCTATAATTTTCAGGACCTGACAGATGTTACTGGCATTGGAAAATATGAGAGTGAATTGAATGCAGCGCAGGACAGTTGATGTGACGAATTCAATGCTACAACGTCAGAGATTACGTCACTAGTAGAAACAATATTTTCCATGCCTCCCCGATTTCACTCCAATTTCCATTTCCATTCCATTTAAGTTTGACCAATGTGTGAATTTGCAGACGCAGAGTTTTATTCAGAATACACCAATATCGTGTAGAAGCTTGGAAAGTTTCTATTAAAATTTTTGTGTTTGATTTGTATTAAATTACTAGCAATCGCACCTTGGTGCGCAATGTGTAGCCCAAGAGGTGTGAAGGTCAATTAAGAAAAAATGTGGTTTATTTGTTGCATGTATTTGTGTAATAGATAGGTTTTATTAGTATTAATATTTTTTTAATTTTTTTATGAATAGTATTATTAGATTCATGATTTCTTTCAATCTTTTTGGTCAGAATTTTTTTTGGGAATATAGATTTTTTTAGATTGGCCTTGCATTCCTTACAAGTATAACCAACTTTAGCATGTTTTCATGCTGGAAATCCTCTTTGGCATTTGGAAAGAAAGAAATTCTATGTTTTTTAATCATAGTTGATAAGTATGTTTCACTTTTTGCTAAGGTTACTATATGCTCTAATGTGCTAATGCAGATTCAAGTGCAAGCTAACAAAGTTGCACTAGAAGTGGCTCACCTCTAGGAGTTTCTAGTATATCAATGGGGAACACCCCTTGCACTATTGTTCACAATTTGTCTTCTTTGGATTCCTCTCGAGGTCACTCACCTTCTTAGAGCCACCATCAGGGTAAGAGTGGCTCCTCCCAAGACTCTCAGGTGGTGTGTCCCCACTCCTGGGCTCGACATTGCAATGGTTCTCAGTCTTATAGATGTTCACATTCCCCCCTTCCTTAGGCTGCTTTGGGGTGGCCTTTAGGGAGGGGGAGGCGGAGGAGGGAGTAGATGGGGCCTTCTAAATGACCCTCTAGTGGAGCTCCTAGTTGGCCGCCTGTTGACTCCTCTATGTGGCTCTCATTTTTGGATATGGTGATCTGTCCTACTTGACAAGAAGATAAAGACAAGGATGACGATGTATAGGATCCTCTTGACGTCACTTTGGACCCATTAATGTATGGGGTAAGCTGGATCATAAGGACCCTCCTCCCACTAAGGCACTACTCTCATCGCTTAAGAAACTTTGTTTTTTTTAGGTTTCTCTATTTTTGGGCTAGGCCCATGTGACTTTCCGAGGTGTGCCTTCTTACCACCAACCTTTTTCTTTGTGAATATGTGTAATATTAGTTTTTAACTAAAAGAAACTAACACCTATTCATAAATAAAAAAATTGGTGGTAAAAAGATATTTTTTAAGTCTATTTGGAACCAAGTTCAAACCAAAGATTGAGTTCAAATGGTCAAGTTTTAACATAACATAAAATCATAAGAGGGGGTCTTTATCGTGAGGATTTCTCCATACATCACAAAGATTAGAATTATCATCAATCAACACCCAACTAGTGAGAGTGCCCTCTTACTTAGGATGTTTTATTAAATGAAAAGGTGAAAAATAGGTTTGGTTAGTTGTAAAATGGGTGCTCACCACAATGAATTGATAACAAAGGACCTATTTTATAACTTTCATTCAAGGAAATGAGATCCAAACAATGAAGTGACTATCAACCAAAAGATAATCAACTTGTGGATGCAATGGAAAGTGTGGCTTCACTTATATCCCCTCAAGATCCTTCAAAAAATTTCATATTCACTATTCACCCTATCATGAAACCTTCGATCAATGAAAGAACGAAAGACGCTTTAATAACAAATGAGGAAAACTCGAGTGAATGGTATGATGCCATATTCAGCTATTTGAAAAATGGTACCTTTCCAAAGCCAACAACCAAAAAATCTTCGTGGTCATTTACGAAAGCTTGCATCTAAATATGTCATCCTTGCTGATGTGCTATATCAAAGGTCGTTCAATGCTATCTTACTTCGATGCTTAAATAAATCTGAGATACCTCTAGCACTTCACCAAGCCCATGAAGGTGCTTGTGGTGGACATTTTGGATGGAAAACATTGGTTCAAAAACTTATCTGTATTGGGTATTATTGGTGCAATATGGAATGTGATTTCTTTGATTATGTTTGCAAATGTCATAAATGTCAAGAACATAGAAATTTTCATCATGCTTCTGCTAGTGAAATTCAAACTCAACTTTTGATATGGCCCTTTGCAGTTTGGGGATTGGACATTAGGAAAAAATTCACCTCATTCTTCTGCTGGACATACCTGTATCATCACTGCAAATGATTATTTCACAAAATGGGTAGAGGCCGTTCCTCTTCGATCTACAACAACTAAGGTAATCTATCATTTCATTCTAGAACACATTATTGCTCGCCTTGGACTCCCTTTCACATTAGTTTCTAATAATGGTACACCATTTAAGAATAATGAAGTGAAGAAATTTTTGGGGACCTTTAATATCCAACATCATTTTTCAACACCTTATTACTCACAATCTAATGGTCGAGTTGAATCAACTAATAAAGTTCTTGAACAAATCTTAAAGAAAAATGTTAACAAAAATCATAGGGATTGGAAGACACAGTTGCATTATGCACTTTGGGCTTATCGTACAAGTGTTTTCTCTTCCACAGGGACCACACCTTATAATTTGGTCTATGGTAATTAAGCAATAATGCCCTTAGAGTTGGAAATCCCTACACTAAGAATTTCTCTCAAGGAATTGTTGATGAAACACATTATAAAAAACAACAATTACATCAGCTTGAGATGATTGATTAACAACGTATTAACACTCTTGAGCATTTTCAAGCTTGTTACAAAAGGAAACATAATAATTACAACCTTAATGTTATCCCTCGCTCATTCCAAAAGGGTGACTTAGTTCTATCTACTAATCAACTCAACGCCAATGTTGACCCAAATGAACATGACAAATTTAGTTCTAATTGGCTAGGGCCTTACATTGTTGACAAACTTTTGGGTTTAGTGCATCCATGCTTTAAATTGAAGTAGATGAAACACCCCTTAAAGAACATATCAATGTCGTGCATTTGCATCAGTATTATGTCTAATCCCTTTGAATAACTTATGAATAATAAAGCAGTGTTGTTAGAGCTATAGGGTCATCTCCTATATGCTTCCACATTGCTTCATTCTTGACAAATCAATCTTGCATATGTCTTGAGCACTAAAGTGATTATTTATTTCATTTTTATAATTACTTTGGGTTTCATAGTAATCAAATTCCTCTTGTGTGTTATGATAAGTTAGATCATTAAATATATTTAATTTAGCATAACATACTTAATCATCATGTTGTATCTAAAGGAAATTGTAATAAGTCTTACTTAGATCACATAAACATTGTGAAATCATGAAGACATTCATTAAGTAATCTTACCAAGGTTATTTAATTAATCACATTGCCATTTAACATTCAACCACATTAAGACAAATCATAAAACATTATATGCTCATATATATATATATATATATATCCAAAGTTTTATGTACATCTCCTCACAATATACAATATCACCAAGGTTTGTGAGAACTAGACCCCTCGAGCTCTATTCCTCGTGATCCGGTAGCAAGACATTGGGTTATAGTTGTATGTGATCATGACCATGATCCACCGAACCTAAGTGAAAACTCTAAACCTTGTATCTGCCCAAGGGCCAACTGATGCTCCCCTTCTATCTACTCCCTCTTCAATGTAGCCATGATACCTTTTCCTACAGTCTCTCCACCTTTGTTGCAGACTAGGATGACTATTCTATAGTCTCAACTTGATGAAGTTCTCTCCTCACACTCTCATATGCAACTCATAGCTTCACGAATGGTCTGAGAGACTCTAGATCCTCCTCCATGATTGGAAGGGGCACGTAATCTGGGTCCATCTCCTCCTTGTCGATGGATGCAGACACTATTTTTGCATCTACCTGATGGTATAACTCTCACCAATCTCTCATCACTCTTGCAAGGTAGAAAGAATCCACAATCCAAAATTAGTACACATCATCATGATATATATATAATGAAGCATAAGCACTAAAATACATGCATAAAATCAAACATCATCACTTATATCTCTAGTGGGCTAAATAATATCAACATCATCCTATGCAGGGGGCATGGAGGATGTGCTAGCCTCTCCATGAATCTAAGTATTGGTGCCTACTACAACCACTGCTCGTGATCTCGTCATATGGAGGGGAGAGGGATCTCCCCTCTCATGTCGATCTCTAGCTACTGTCTCATCACTCTCACTCAGGGGTGGCTCCTCCTCCTTGTACTCCTCATCATCCTACTTGTCATCCTCATCCTCATCTCCTCCATCTTGGCCATCATATTCAAGATCTGCATCCTCATCGTACTCGTCATCTATAACATCAATGAATATGTTTGCATCCTTGTATCATACCTCCTTGACTCTATCCTCTGCCTCATCTCCCTCATCTGGTATTGGTCCTGCATCACCTATAGGGACATCCATCAGAAATACAGGAGTTGGTCATGTCACTGACTACCACTCCTCATGCTCATCTGTGCTAGCAATGTCATCATTGTCAAAGTGGTGGCTGATCATGATCTTAGTCATTGGAGTCACTTTGGATAACATGGTCTATAGTGAGCTGAACAGTATCACCTGGTCTCTAGGAACTCTACATTGATCTCATGATAAAGGGGCACACCCTTGGTGGTGTTTGCACCTGTCCAAACTACCACATGACTTGACCAGCCAAAAAACTATCTAGCTACATCCTCTTCAATTGCCTCATGGGATCTGGCCACTGTAGTGTCAGCTGATAAGGTCTCCAAAGGATCTAATCGTCTGCCAGTTGGTCCAATCTCACTCTCCAAAAATGAAAGTCTCCATACTTCCATAAGTGTCACAGAGGATAGCTGAAGGCTCGAGGATACCCTACAACTATAGCACATGGGAAACTGATAGGCCTGGTGCATGTAATATGCTCAAGGCACCGAACCTATAGAAGCGTGCAATGCACCATATTGTCTATCTCTCGAAAAACAAATCAACCCAAATCATAATACAGATGTGCTAGGATACATCATCCCCAAGCATAGACCATCCTATACTTTTCCATCCCATGAATCAAGTGAACTAATCCTCCATCAAGTTGTGTTGCTCATCCATTTAGATTGAGTACTAGTGCCATCATGGGCATCATGATTTGTCTCACCACTGGGTCTCACAAATATAGTAGCATCGGTAGATCGATTCGCATGTTCATCATGTACTGGTCTGCCAAGGCAATACTGCATGTCATCCTTCTGCTCATGAAATGAATGATCTCCTTGGAAGTGCACCCATTCTCCCCAAATAGGAACTTAGAGAATCTGATGTACATCCTCTAAGGTAATCGTCATCTCCCTAGTTAGGAAGTGAAATGTGCATGTATCCTCGTCCTATTGGTCGCACAAAGCCATCAACATGGCATCGTGGTACCTCATGGGAGGCATATGGTACGACCAATAGATGCTTATGGTCTAAAGGTGCTCTGTCTCCTCTGTTGATAGCGTTGGGGCTAGGTCTCTCAAAAATTTCAACTATCTCCCCCTAGTTGTTGCGACAACCAAGTGGGTACCTATCAAAATCATAACAATATGCTCTAAAAACTCATCTAATATCTTTAATTTTTACATTATTCACCATGTAAGTGTACTAAAGTTCTTCTAGTGTGCTTTCCTAAAGGCCCTAGACACTTTAGAACCCTTTCGGGACACTTTTCAAAGGAACAAGACACTTCGTAAATAAACGGGAAACTTCATGAAGAAATGAAACACTTTGCGAAGAAATGGGACACTTTGTGAACAAAAGGAACACTTTGCAAACAAATGGGACAGTTTGCGAAGAAAGAGGACACTTTGCAAATTTTTTTCCAAGATCCTAAATTAACCTATAAACGCATTAAAAATCATTAAATCACTGCAAAAACACTAAGCGAAGGTTGCCAAATTGACTCAGCTCATGATGCTGCTCACTACATGCCACTTGGTCTTGAAGCACATCCAGTCGTGAAGGCTTGTAATCTTGTATACTTTAGATCTTTTCATCTCACTCGTCACTCTCATGCTACAAGAAGGTAAATGCAATAGTAAGTGACCAATTACTCCCCTTTTACCTCTTTTAACTCTTTTAATCCTTTTTTACTCTTATGTATAAAATTAGAGTTATTTTCTATCTTAAGAGTTAATAAAGTAGTTTTTCTTCAAAACACCATAACAGTTGCTAGGGAACTCCATTTTCAACACCGTTTGATGCGTTTGAATCATGATTCTGCACCCGAAATCATCAATTGTCTATCATTATGTGGCATGGTACTTGGAAATTCCCTATGATACAATTATTCCTTATTCGACATTGCTAGATTGCTACCTTGATTCCACCTTTGTAAAGCAAGCAGAATCAAGGGGGGGCATACATCTACCCTCAAATTTGACTCCTAGAAGTTGGATAAAAATATTTTTGGACAACTAATGAATTCGTGTAGCAAGATGTGATTCCTAATTTTGTGATTTTATAGATAACTACATTGGGGGCTTCATTCTCTCATCTTTTGAATGAGTATCCTTTTATGCAATAAAGTATGTTGTTTGAAGTCCTTTAGCTTACATATGCACGTAGAGTCATATGGTATCTAAAGTGGGGGTTAACTGTGGACACATAAATTGTACTCCTTTATATAAATTACAATATGTGGCCTAATTTGGTCCTATTTTAGACACCCTTGCACCAATCACCTCTTAAAAATTGCATTTATACGCCCCTAATGTTCATTATTTTTGACATAGAGGCCTATTTCACTCAAAAATCATACAATTCTTGACAAATAAGGCCTAAATCATTCATATCTCAAAAACCCACCTCCGAAAACCTCATGTGGGACCCATTCACCAAGGGTGGTGAATGAGTCCCTTTTGGGGGAATTTTCAATTTTAAGCAAGAAACTCACCGACTTAATTCAATTTTGTAGTGGATGTTAGCGTCTTAGGTCTTACTAATGAGAAATTAGGTATTGATGCCCATAAATATGTGTTTTTAGATCATTTTTCAAATCTCCTAGTCATTTTCACGAAGCAAAATCAAAAGTTAAGTGTTGAATATCTTCCACAAGAAGATTCATTAGTCTTTGTACAACAAAGTTGAAGCTTTAAGACAACAAGACATGGTTTTTGCAGGTCTTCAAGGTCACTTCTCATTCAATATCTAACATTGCAAAGATTTGATTATGGATGCCTATGGAGAATCACGGAGAAATCTAGGTTGAGGAGATGCAACTAGCCATCAAATCACACCTAAAGACTTGTTTTCAAAGTGATTCCATCTTCCATTCTCTCTCTATCTTTAGATTTAAGGTTTGCATGTCATTAATATTCATTTGAAATGTTGTAGGGTTTCTTGGGTTGAAGTCTTACATCATTCAAGCTCCATTTAAACATCTTATTCTAGCACATTAGAATTGGAATCTGAAACTTGAATTTTTGTAAAATGGGAAAATGACTAATTTTCCATGGATGGTGAATGAGTCCCACTAGACGTGTCTGTCAGATTAGAGTGTAGATTCCAGTACCCTTTTGGCAAAAACAAATTTCTGGGCAGAAACTTGGTATGGGACTGATTCACCTAGGGTGGCAAATGAGTCCCAGTCAGTCAAAAAGTCAACAATAACAGTTTTTCAGAGTCATTTCTAGTCTTCAATAGGTTTATAGGTGCACACATTCAATCTTACAACTTTCTATTTTGTTCTATTTGCATTTCTATTCATCTTTCTAGGTCTTTTGCATAAAACACTGTGTTTTCAAACAAGTTGCATTTCTCAGGTTTAGCATTAATAATCACCTTTATTTTTTAGTTATTTACATTTAGATCATCTTATCTAGGCATATTACACCCACATCACATTATTTTTTGAATTTTTACATTACATTTTTGCCCAATCTTTACCCTTTTAGGTGAAAAACCCTAGAAGGGCTATAAAGACATTCAGGAGCCAAAATCTTTGTTTACAATCATAATATTTCCTACACAATTTGAGGTATTACAACCAAAATCTAGGTACTAAAATTTTACCAAGCCATGCTAAAGCTATGAAGGTTGAATCAAAGATAAATAATATGCTTGGAACATCTTCCCAATGTACAACACAAAAATTGCAATACTAAATGCTCAACTAGTAGGGAAAATAAGTTCAAATATTGGGTGTCATAATTGTCTATCATGTGTAAAGGATAAGAAAAGTACTTTTTAGGACACCTTTTATGATGGGGCATATTTTGAGTATCAAATTTGATGATTTTTATCTAAAAGATTGGGTTTCGACAATGAACTTACCAAGTAAGCTAATATAAATTTTTTATAGTAATTAGATTGTGTCACATGTGATTTTGAAAGGTGCAATGTTAAGGTGCTCAACTACTAGGTCTTATGCCCAAGGAAACACACATTTTGACATCAAGAAGCAAAACCATGTAAATAAGGGCAAAGGCTATTCTTCGTACAACATTGCATGTGTATGGCATCATAACATGATTCTAACATACAATACAACATTCTCTATATACATAATGATATGTCTAGGCTACAATGATGATGAACTATAGCTACATTCACTTTCCTTTTGTTTCCATTGAACATAACCATTGATGACATATGGAACCAGGAGTTTCAAATTTTCAAATATGTGCCACTTTAATTATCATCATTTTTTTTAATTCAAGAACTCAAAAATGAGTTGTAGACAAACATAACTCTTCATATTTTTCTACTCATGTGTACTATCAAGAAATTATACTGAAATTGTGAAGAAGAGTTTAATTTGTGTCTAAAATTAACTACTTCATTCAAGTAGGAAGAACAATATCAAGTGTAGATAAGTTTTTTTCTGGGCATGATTTAAACTCTACTTAAAATTTTTAGCAGAATATCTCTACAATACCCATAAAGAAAGAATATCTAAACCTATAGAGAAGCTACGATTCATGGAATTGGGATCGTTTCCAACTCATTTTTTATTTCTAGACTCAAAATATATGACAATAATGAAAGTGACACATATTTGAAATTCTATATGGAAAAGGCCATTAGTTCTATACAGAAAATGGAAAGGAAAATGTAGGTCCCAACACTATTAGCTAGTGATTCCTCATGATGGAAAATGGCAACATGGAAATATAAAAGTTAGCCACTGTTTTGCATCCCATCACTGTAGCATGGTATTGTACATTAGAATCATGATATGATGCTTCTGACATGCAATTCTATATGGAGAATAGACTTCCTCATCCAACATGGTATTGTATGTTAGAGTCATGTTACAATGAAATAATATTTGAAATTTATATATTCTTGGCCACTAATAACCAAATCAGACAAGTAAAACAACTATACCAAGCTTCCAATATGAGAGCAAACAACCAGATAGATTTATATAGTATTTTACAGGTTACAAAAATCATTAAAAAAATCAGAGTAAAATATTTTTCAAATGATGATATATCCCCAAACCTAAAAAAGAGACCATGTTCTTTGTGACATTTTAAACTACTTGGAAAAATCTAGGGTTTCATAACTACTATCACATATATTACTGAAATCACCCACTGGAGAAGGATGCAATGCAGATTATATTTCATATATGAAGAACACATCTTTTTGAAAGAGACTATTTATAAAGAAACAGAGTAAGATGAATTTATTTAAACACTAAAAAGTGTCATAGCCTAAGCAAGGACTCAAATGTATCCTTACCTACCACTCAGATGCTTTATGCCACCCACCTCTCATTGAATTGAAAAAAAACAAACCCAAAAGTTGAGAAAATCAAAACCTGACTTAAGAATAAATTATATTTTATTGATCTATTTGAACGAAGGTTGAATGAACTCTACTAGGGTTTTGTGCTGTCTGTGGTCATTCTTGGCCCCTCTTGTGTCATACTACACTATTAGCATAGGAAACTCCTCTTTTCCTATGTGTACGACCACATTTAGTGTAGTTTTTGTGTTTTAATATGCCTTCAATTGGCTCTAATCCAACAGTTCATGCTAGTGTTAGCGGTTCAACAACTTTGCTCAATGGCTCCTCCTCCAAACAAATGTCCTTGAAAATTTTCTCTGAAAGTCTTTCATGAGGTAAGTGTTTTGATTCACCAGCTCGTAAGTGTTAATGGCTTGAGAAACACACCCTTGTTGGGTACTTTGTTGGGAGAACTCCCCCTGAAAGTGTGCCTAAAGAGTGGGTCAACAAGGCTTGGGTCTCTCATGGGGTCCACCTTGACATGATCCAAAATTTAACCAAGGGTTTCTTTTTGTTCTGCTTTGCGAAGGTCAATCATGTCTAGGCTATCTTAGCCCATGGTCCTTGGTATGTCTGATCTTCTTTGTTAGTTTTCTAGGCATGGACCCGAGACTTTGTTGTCTCAGATGACACCAAGCTGTAGGTTCCGGTCTAGATTTAATTTCCTAGTTTACCCTTGCCTTGTGTTCCTTTTTTGAATCATATTGCATCTTCACTGGGGAGGGTTATCTACATTGAGCTAGATAGGTTCTTTCAGGCCTGACGCTAGAAAAGGGTTTGTGTGGAAGTGGACCTTTCCAAAGATTTAAAAGACTCCATTGATATCCAAATTGGAGATCTCTAACATACCTAGAAGGTTACTTATTTTAATTTTCCCAACACGTGTTATAGGTGTCAGTCCATAGACCACAAGATCAAGGGCTACCCTTTGGCAGTGCCTTGTACACCTTCTCTTCCATGATATGTTGAAAATCCTTGTCTGACGGATGCTTATGTTGCTAAACTTGATGAGAAATGGACTACGGTTATGAACCACAAGAATATTTTTCCATTGGTTTTGCGTCAGCCCCCAAGGCCTCCGAACTAGCGAAAACTATTTCAAACCCTTTAGTGAGGGGGAAGAAAGCTCCAATTGGGGCTGATTAGGTCCCACCACAGCCTAGGCCAAGGCAACGCCTCAGCCTGCTGCTATTATTATAGCACAACCGAATGTTTCTCCTCTCATGAGGAGAGCTCAAAGGAGGTCTCACAACCCCTCTCCTCCTAGGGAAGAAGGGGAATATGTTCAAGAAAAGCGGAGATTTTCCTCTCCTATCCAAATTGGGTCAGTTCCGCCAGAATTTTTGTAGAATCGTTTCTCTTCCCTAAATGAAAAGGAAGATGGCTTTGATAATATGGAGGAGTTTCATTCATGAATTTCCTCTCATGGAATGTTTGAGGTCTGATAAACCTCTCTAGAAGTTATTCTGTTAGGGATACCTTACATAAGTATTCTGGTATTGAACTGCTTTGTCTCCAAGAAGTTAAAATTTATGGTTTTTTACTTGCTTCAGCTTTTCGCTCTATTTGGTTAGCTAGTAAAATGTTTTGTACTGCTTATGATGCTAGGCGTGGCAGAGCTTTCACCCTTTTGTGCCCATGGTGGCACTCTTATGTGGTCAAGTGGCACCCACAAAAAGTATATGAAAATCATAGTAAAACCTTTCTTTCTTAGGAATTGGACACTGACTGTGACTAATATATCTCGTGGATCGCTTCATTTACTTGTCAAACTAGAGGACGATAATTTCTTTAAATGGCTATGAGGGTCATATGCAATCTGAAGAACTAGTTTTGGTCAAATTCCAGCGTAAATAAATACCGTGGAAAGGAATCTCTATCTACGCCACGTGAAGCTGTAATGCAAAAATTTTAAATCAACTATGATTTGATTAAAAACAGAAACCATAACAACTACAGCTGAAACACAAACTGTGAACTGGCCTTATGCTGTAGGAACAGTCACAGGGATGGACTCTCTATGCTGCAGGAGCAATATAAGACTGAGTTTGTATGAAAATTTCAAAGATGAAAGCTAACTAATGATCAATAGGAAAGAAAAACTAACTAACTAGCTACAAATACTTACTAAGTGGCCCCCCTTAGCAAGCATCTACTAATTACGCAGGTGCTAAACTCATAACTTCATTGAACTTTATTCATGAAAACAAAATGATATACATTGTTTTGTTGAAATGGAAACTAACAACAAACTCTATCTCTTGTCAAATAGATTCTACTTTTCATTATCATATTGATTCTTACATTATATCTGCTACTCTATTTCTATCTTACTCTAGCTATCATCTCCTTCTCTCACGCATTGTGAGGAGAACTTTATTTAAAAATAGGAGAGCAACTAACTAACTAACCCTATCAAAGAAAGACATGGAAGTAAAGTATATCCCCCAATCAAGGATCAAACTTCATAATGAATTTATGCATTCAACCCAATTCGGAGAGAATCTAGCGCTCCACTCTTTCCAAATTGACTATCATTAAAATTCTTTCCCATGGTTTCGGTCAAAGAGTCTTCACCGGAGCTTCCTCAAAGTCGTGCAGGAAATGGACTTTACCGAAGGCCGGTGATCGGCTAGCGCTTTGGCCTCGACACTCTTTCAACAATCAAGGGAAACAAAAGGCAATAGATGCGAAGAAAAGGCGTGATGCACATACACTTATATCTATTCATTAATCACATTTTAAATCTACTTCATCATTCAAAAACCGTGATAATGAGCATACCATTTTAGGGAGTTAATGGGGCAATAAATGCAATCAAGTCAACACAATGAGCTACAGGAATATAAAAGTATCTTGCTACAGGATATCCCAATAAAACGTTTTAACAAAGTTTAAACAGCCATGAAATAACAAAAGTAAAGGCATTTAAAAGTTTATCATAACATCCAAATTATGAGCATATTTTAAGCTCATCAAGCTCCAAGACTTGAGCCTTGGCCCTTATATTCCTTTTTATTTTTAACTAAGCCTCCCCACTATAAATAAACATAAAAAATTTTTAGGTATGAGTGACACTGAAAGACCTATACAAAGCCAAAAATTCATCATATATACTTAGGCAAAAACATGTCTAGCTAAAAAAAAATTGAATCCCTTAACAATCTATTATAGTGATCCCTCAGCAGTAATCTAGACTGGAGGTGTGTAACAGACAACATGAAGATATTTACTGCCATACTACGGAAGTATTATGAAGAGGATGCAGTTGGGCAATATGAGAGAATTTAAATACATCATAAATAGCCATACTATGAGAAGGAAAAATGAAGGGTGTGGTATAGCGGGGTGACCTACCATCCCATGAGGAAGATCATAAAGGCATGTAGTAGGGTGGTATAAACCACTATACCGTGGAAGGATGTGATGAAGCATATGATATGGTAGTAAGCCATATGTGATAATTAATGTAAACCATAGTATTTTAGGTTAAACAAGTCAATCTTTTGGTATAGAGGCAAGCATCCCATTACCTCACAGTGAAATGCAAAGAAGCATGTGGTATAGTGGTGTATACCCTTCTATCCCATGAAAATTATAGAAAGTGGTGGAAATAAAGAAGTATTATATGCATGAATTGCATCAACCCTGTGATCTTGTAACATATATGGTCCATCTTCAAACTTGAACTACGAGAAAAATATTTCATGTAAGGTTGATATTAATGTTGACATGATTGAGCTTGAAAGCCATTAAACCAAGAATTTGACATTCTCTTTGCACTCATTTGGAAAAATTATCATGCAGGGAGCTAGGAGTTTGAGGAAGTTAAGCTCTAAAACCATCGTAACTTAGGTAAGTACATAAAACTCATCTAGTTTCCACCTTGCTTATGATTTCCAAGACTTTGATCTAGGCAACTAGGTACCGTAACTTCCGCATGGTTTTCTATAAATTCAATACTCCTCTCTAATTCTTCACACTTTTTCTTTTCTTTTTTAATTATCATTTTTCATTTTCTATTCTACTAGTGCTTGCTTTCTTCTAGTTCATGGATACTCCAATTTGCTTGATTTACTCTTAGTGCCATAATGTTTTCATTGGTCGTATCATAACTCAAAGGCTTCAAAAGGTTTCCTTCATTCATACTACTAGTTTCACTATACCAAACTTGCACTTAGTCCTTAGGGAACAATATGTTGAATCTAGAGCTTACAATCGGTTTTATTCCAACTTAGCTTCTTGCTTTGTAGCATCAATCCTAGACAATGGCCTTCCTGTTGAAGATGTTCGTTGAGCTGTGAATATGATAGTGTGGCCTAAATATTTGGAGAATCTAGATACTATTCTATCTATTGCACACTCAACGAATGTAATCCCTTCCATGGATGATATTCCTTGGTTCCTCGAACATGGTGAAGTAGTTCCACTTTGACTATTCTGGACTGACCTCCATACTTCTAACTTGGAAGTTCATTGGGAAATTTCCTACATAGGGTATTTAGCCCTAGTAGATGAGGCATCCTAGATTGACTGAATAGCTATTCCTATCTATAGCTCAACTCCTCTTTTTTCTTTTTTGATTCTCTTTTAGAACAAGAATTTTGATACTTCTAGGTATATATGTGACACACACACACACACACAAATATATATATTTTTCATACATTTTAAAGCGTGTATTTACTGTGTATGGTTTTATCATTACAAATTTCATAGGAAAATGTTACAAATGTTTGAATTAACTCTCATGTGTATGATAAGTTAAGTAGGATTTACTAATGGGAAGGGCCAAATAGAAAAAAGGAAAAAAAAAAAGAAAAGAAAAAAAAAGAAAACAAGCCCTGCAAAAGAAAACTAATCCTAACTAACCAAAATTTTACTCTAACAAATGACTAACCCTAACAAAGAAATTTATTTTAAGCTCAATAACTATTTTCATTGCTATTTTAGTATGGATTGTAGTAAGTTTTTCCTTCATTAGTAGGTTTTTCCTAACAGCAATGAAAATAGTTATTGAGCTTAAAATAAATTTCAAATGTCCTACTCTAATAATGAATTTCTTTAAATTTCCCACGTTTAACAAATGTAAATTCAAAGGCGCACTTACCAATAACTTGGCTCAAATGTATGAAAACAACCTCGTTAAAGGTCAATTGCATACACTTTCTTTGGTTTTTCAATAATCTACCTTCTTTCAACCTCAGTTCATGGTTTTCCTCTTTACTCTATTCAATTCTATTAATGACTATGTCCATTTATTGATTTTCTTCTGAGCCTCCAAAAATTTTCACATCTTCAGCCCTGTCTTCACATTGAACTTTTTTAGACCAAGAAATATCACAATTTATATTATTATCAGAGAGATAAAAAGTAAAAACTTGATACTTTGTATCTTGCATAAAGTCAAGAAAATTTCCTTTTTGAGCTTGTGAAGTTTTAGTTTGGAATGAAAAAGACACATCTCCTACTCGATTTTCCAACTCCTTCTCCTCACTTCTATTTTCCATGTATGAAGAGAATGATGACTCATCAATGTTGTTTCCTCATTTTTGGTGCAATATTTATGAGTCTCGACATTCCCGCCTATTTTCTTGCAAAACCTTAAGATTTTCTTCATAACAATTAGATTTAACAAACCATTTTGATATATCGGTTAATTTTTAAACATTTTCAATTCCACTAGGGTTATATTCTCTTTTAGGATTCAACATATTTCTCATTAATAGTTACTTTCTTCTAGAAATTAAAACTTCTTCCATTAACAAAATCACCTTATACATAGCCAAACTTACCCTAGTTAAAAGTATTTCACAATCGAGTTCACCATGATCAGTGGTATCATGAATTCTACACTTGGTGACTCTACCAAAGGTGAATAAACTCAAAGGATGTAATCTATGGTTAAGAATTTTCTAGAGTTTTTCAACTTCCATTTTTGAAATACTTGCATTAAACTTTCGCCTTACAAGCTAATTTTGAACTCAGAACCAATACAAATTCCTAAATAAAACATGGAGAGAAAGATATGAAGAAAAGTGAGAGCACCCTCCTAGTGCTTGTTCCTATTGATGATGATGTTACTCGTAGTGAGAATGCAGATAAAATCCTCACAAGAAAACTGTGAAGAGCCTATCTTTACTTGAAAGGTTGAACCAAGGAAACCTAAGGTGTCTATGTAATAGGAAAAGGTTGACTTAGCTTAATCCCAAGGCTCTAGTAGTTAGGTCTTGACCATACTAGGTTTTCTTTAGGGTATGATGTGATATTTTTGTTAATCTCAAGGGATCTATAGTTATCTCCAATTTCATTAAGAATCATAAGCATCAAATAAAATATTTTCAATTCAATCATAAATTAATCTCATGAAATCAAAAGATTTACAATAATATTTCATGAACATCAAACAATTTTTTCTCACTCAAGTAGATTTAGCTTTAAGTATTCAACAATTTCATAGAAATGAAAGATTCTCAATAATATTCCATTCATTCATCTATTTTTTGGAACATTTTCATAAATTTAAACATCTAATCTAAAATAAAGCATCAAAATACTGAAATAAAATTTCTCCCAATTATTCTCCTTGCATGCCCCAAGATTTAATCAAATCAAAGCAAACCGCTTTATACTTTACCAGATTTCTTCATAACTAGGCATAAAAGGGTGTGAGCTTTTAAAGAAGGGGGTTTAGTATGGACATTGAGTAGGTACTGTATGCACCCTTAAACAACACATCACATAGTCTTTTTTAGCTAAACTAACAAACCAGCTAAAAAAATACATGAGATAGGTAGCTATCAAATTGGCTTTGATATTGATTAAGTTCTATGTGCATACAATTTTTTAACCAAAATGATTCATACAATAAGAACAATAATGAATCTTAGATAATTTTTGGCTCTTCCGATATCCAAAAATCCTAAACTCAATTAAAAAAGAAGTATCCCCTGGCCTTTTATAGAAGTAAGACACAGACAAGATAAGACAAATACATGAGAGGAAATCCAAGGGATGAATCACATCAAGGCACATCGAATGTGGTGATTGGTAAGAGAATTACAAAAAAAGTCAACAAAGGTCAACCTTCATCTGCACATTGATGTCCTGTGGGTGTTTCATCTTTTTATTATTAGGGTTCCTTCTTCGAACCAAAAAAATCCACCAAAAAGAATGCAAGAAATTCACATACATACAAAATGATTAGGTGGAATTTTTGTTCCTACATTCAGGTTCAAACTCGGCTTGAACATTCTCAGGAATGAGTAATCCATGAAATGAGTACACTTTTCCACTGCATACTTAAAATCGAGAGTATTGGTTTCCCTATATCCGGTGTCCCTTTGCAACAAACTTCATTCTTGCATGAGCTTCCAAAGAATACTATTGAGCCTAGTAACACTATAAGATCTACCTTCAACCTTAGTTTTTCTGACCGTCCATACCCAAACTTTTCATTGCATTCTACTTTTCCTTCAAAAATTGCACCTATTAAATCCCTTTGAAAAAATAGTTATAAAATCCTCATGTAAATGAAACCATCATAAATAACACACATTCAAGAAAAATCATATATTCTCGTGTATTTATCTTTTATACTGGGTTATCAGATCATCAGACTTCTTAGATAACCTTAAAATTTTAAAAGTTTATTTTGCATTGTTACACGGTACCCAGTATGCGGTATTCAACTTTACCTATGTTTTTCCTATACCTTGGTATTACCAAAAATTCCTTATTCAATGGACCTTGACTCTTAGACTGGAAAACTTTTCTCAACACTTTGCCTTACCTTTTACATTTCTAGCATTTTTGGTTCTGATACCTGGAACAATTGAATTATGAAGTACTCTTTCAAAAATATTTCCCTTTACTTTTTCCCTTCCGGTGATCTCTCCAACTAGCCAACACCTACCATAAGCATTAGCTTTTTTAGACTTGGGGTCCCCAAGTATTACAGTCTTGTGGCATTTTGTGAGACCACACAACAATATCTTGCAATCTTCTCCTTAGTTACTTTTGCATGTCCTGTTATAATCAGGTTCTTATAAAACTCCTCTGTATACTCTTTCACTATTTTGGTCCCTTCAATCATTGAATTTTCTTGAGAAAATCTAACTCATAATACACTAGGATAAATTGTCTTTTCAATTTATCTACCATTTTTTCCCACCTTGTGATTTTCTCCTTCCCTTTTCTTCCTCTTTCCAACTAAATTTCTCACCACCAGATTGAACCATGTCCCTTCAATATTTTCTTGGAAAATATTACTCTAGCTTGGTCTCAAACTTCTTCAAACTCGAAGTACTCCTCCATATCATTTATCCATTTTATAAGCTCTTCTAGATTCAAATTTCTATTCAATGTAGGAACATCAATCTTTTTAATTTTCCCCATTTTTTATAAGGCTCTCAAAAATGGATCGCTAGCAACTTCTACAACTTCCTCTCTTTGTTCAGTTGTTTGGTTGGCATTCTCTAGAGCTTCTTCTTCTTCCTCGTCACTCTTTTGTTCCATTCTATATGAAAACCCTATTTTTATTTCTTCTTGAATTGTTTCCACTTGTATTCTCAAAGCTCAAAATCATTGTCATTGACAAATTTGTCCATTATTCATCTTCCTCTACCTCTACCATGATGGGCTCCTCTCTCATTCATTTTTCTACACACCCAAAAGCTCAATCTCATTGTGAACTTATTTTCTTCGGCAGTTTGTTCATGCACTTAGGATCTTCCAGATCTAATACCACTAATATAGAGATCTTGATACACTTTAAACCCTCTCTAATATCTTCACAATAAAACTCAAATAGAATGATGAAATTTCAATGTAAACAAAACAAATTGTTTGCACAAGGAACTCAATGATTTTATCTATTAAAGAAACTGCTTACAAATGGTTTTTTAGTCATCCATGGACTGATGAAAAGAAAAAGAAACTCTTACAAACTTCTCATATGCACATTAAAACATTCAAATACAATCTATGCTCAAATATGTGAGCTCTTACAAACTAATTCATCTTCCAACACCTGAACTCCACCTACAGCTCATGTAGCTTCAACCTAGATGGTATAAAAATTTAATGGAATATTATAAATTAGTGCAAACCTACAAGAAACACTTCAATAAGCTCTCCCATAGAATACTACACCTCCCTCTCCTCTTCCTCCAAATTTCCTCTTCAAAACTTCTTTAATGAATCATGGTTTTCTGATTCTCAACACCACCTATCCTGGAATTGATTTCATGAACCTTATTTATCCTTATCCAATACAAAAAACCACTTCTTATAGCTGCACATCAAATACCCTAAAAAATAATTAAAAATAATTAAAAAAATCATTTCCAACAACCCCACCAAAGATAGGAATTTCAGTTTTTTCTTGCCTCAGTTTTTTACTCCTAAAAAAGCAAGAAAGAAAGACAAGTTTTAGGCACAAAAATCCACAATCCCTAATTTTTTGGGATCATGATGAAGTGTTTAAAACTCCAAATTTAAAATCCCAACACCTCATATTTATTTTTAAATATTTCACAATTAATGTTTTAAAACTACTTTTTGCTTTTTCACCCACAATGTCAACTTGTCAATATGCAATAGACATTTATTTGAAAAGTTTATTTAATCAAAGATCATTCATTTTCCACATACTAACATGAATTTCAAACCAAAATTGACTCACACCAAAAATTCAAAAATTCTCAACAAAAATTAAATCTTTTTGTTTCACACGAGATTGCCAACTATCATGGATGCTCCTACATCATTATGTTTTCGGAAAATGTGTGCAATGTTTGATTAAGTGTGTAGGAACTTATATGGTATTGACCATATTACTTACTATCTCACCTTACTTTTTTCCTCATATTGAAACCTATGAAAGGAAAATCTAAATCAATTTCATTTTTGGATTCCCCTGTATTAGACTCACATAAGTGCCTCCTTGGATTTGTTTAAGTATTTCTTCATGTATTTTTTTTCTTTACATGTGTAATGATTGTAATAATTTATTTGAATATTTATTCAAAATATTAACTAATTGATATATTAATTTGAATATGTGGTCAAGCTATTAAACATTTAGGAAAAAAGAAGTTATTGAAAGGTATTAGCAATTCATATTTTCAACTTTCTTAAATAAATTTCCCATGCACATGAACATACATATTATATTCTCCACTATAATTTTTTATTAGAAAAAATTGCCAGAAAAGGGTCCCAAACCCATAAGTTACTCATGGTCTACTACAATGTCAATAAATGGTACACAATTTGTTTATAATATATATTAAAACATAATAACATACAAAACACTAAAAAATAATTCTTACAATATTTAATTATTGAAAATGATTATCCATATATTACAATATAATTATTATTTCATCCCACCATAATGTGTTACACTTTTTGGCCAAACTTGACATTCTAATCAACATTTTGAGAAAAATCTTCACAGTCCAACACCTATAGTAGGTAAACTCTTAGGAATTTTAAGATGATGCAAATTAGTGATTTTTGAGATTTTGTCTGTAGAATTTTAATGTCTTTTTTTTAAGTAATTTGTTTTGTGTTTCCTTTGAGTACTAGTTTTTAATAGTAAACAACATTTGTAAAAGGTGATGTATACTTTAGATCACATAAATTTTTCTAGAAAGGATTAAATTTTGATTCGTTTGAATTTAGGTTGGTAACATAGATATCTAGTGATTACATTTTATTACATAATGTTTTATTGATTTTTTTTTAATTAAGTTTTGAAATCAAACCAATTACAATTTAGACATGGGTGCACTTTAGAATGCATAACTTCTTTTGTATGTATTGAAATTCTTTTCTTTTTTTTTTTGAAAGAAGATATTAATACCTACTGTGTAGATATTTTCCAAAACAAAATTTCACTAATTTATTATTTTTCCACACATGTAAAATAGAGAACTTGATTATAGTTTTTGGACTACAATTCTCCAACATGGTTTATCAAGTTTAATACATTTTCACCTCGAAACTAGACATCAAAAGTTAAAAATTTGTATAAAATTTAGTAATCAAAGGGCAAGGTGAAGAAAGAAGGTCTTCATTCAAAGACCCATTCGAATGAAGAGGTTTTTGAATAGTCCGGATAACTGAGAGGGGGGTGAATCAGTTATCATAAAAAAAAAATCTCAACTATAATTAGCCTAGAGCAAAATACTATCAATCAGAAAAATAACCAAACAGATATGAACATGAAAGCACACAACACAATGCACAATGAACACCAAAATTTACATGGAAAACTAAGAAGGGAAAAACATGGCGAATTCTAATTCTCAATTATAGAACACTGATTAAGGTGACACTAGTTACAATGATTTTTACAATGGCTCACTTCCAAAATACTCACTACAGGTAAGGCTCATTATCGGTTAGGTTCACTGCCCAATTAATACATCTGATTACAAATTAGCCTCACTGACAAAATTGAAATGATGAATATGCATTTATATATGGAAGAAATTAATTCCAATTAAGTGCACAATATCTATCTATAGTAGATCCAGTCAAGGAATCTTCTACATACCTTCCTCAAGCAACCTCTACAAATCTAATTACTTCTTCCTTCACTCCCTTCTTATCTATTCACACACACCATACTCCACACTTCTCATCTCATTCAACAAAAACAACCCTATACCATTCCATTCCATCATAATCTCCTAGGTCGGCCATATACAATTTCTTCATAGTCTTCCAAGTTAGCCAAATACAATTTGAATTAGATCACCATAAAATATGTCAGGATGAAGAACAACCTTGAGGTATTCAATAAGGCCTTACATGCTAGCATTGTTCCCAAAAGATAGGATCATTACATAGCATAATTATTAGAAGATAGAAAACTTTGAATTACGTGAAATATATTCCAGAGCCGATAGGAATGCCACAACCAAGACCAAATATTGATTATCATAAAATTTAGTATCAATTGAAGAGACATACCAAAACTTGTAACATGCTACAAGAATGTCTGGATAGCAAGGTTACCTAGATTAAGATTTGAGCACAACATCCAACATCAAAAGATTACTCTTCATTACTCTCCATTGACTGACTTCTACAAATGTCCCAAAAGTACTACCATATCTGAATCAAAGATAACATCCATACTCCCAAAATAAGTACAAGATAGGATAGATCATTTATATATCACCTGGAGAACAACCTTCTAGATCCAAGTTTTGGCATTAATGACAACAATGCTAAATCATCTCAACAACTTCTCAAAAATCCCCCCCTTTGGCATTGATGGAAAAACAACAAACACACAAAACTTCCAAACTCCAATTCTAAAAACTCTAAGTACTCCCCCTTTGACAAGAAATTCAGTACCTCCTCTTGTTTTTTTTTTCTCTTCATTTTTCTCCCCCTTTTTTCCATCAAAGGAAAAGGGTCAAATAAGAACATTTAGAAGAAAAAATAACACTTTTCACATGAAAAATATTCTTGTACCTTTCTCTCAAAGTTTTAAGAATCTTATTCCAAGCTATCACTATAGAAACCATTCTAGCACACATTGTATCCAGTAGAGACAACAACATAAATGAAGATAACCAGTCCAGAGACAGGCACTATCATTCACAATCCTCTACATAAAAAAGTATCTCAGAGAGATGATCCAACCAATCCTCACCAATTTATTTGACCAACTAGAATTTTTTAACCAAATCTCCCCTCTGTCTCTGAACAAACAATAAATCAGCTTGCAATTCTCCAACTCTTATTCTATGTTTTCCATTTTATCTTTGAAGAAATCAAAACACTTCCTGATACCATTCAATTCAGATTCAATAGCTTCAATTCTTCTAAATTTATCAACACCAACAAGCCACTTGAGATAGTACTTGTAGATGTCAGACATATCCTTAATGCATTCTTTTGTCTCACTAATGAGTTTGGATAACTTCTATTTGGCTTTGAAACCTCTTCTCTCAATCATAGCTTGAAACTTATGTCCTTCAAATCCTTCCAGCAACATCCTTTCTTCAACAACTTCTACCAGATCATCTGGTAATGAGTTAGAAACATCTAAAACAATAATACCCTTCCTAAGTAGATAATCAACCAAGGTATCATCAATTCTAAGCCTACTAACTGGAGAGCAGGAATGCTACATTTTGCCAATATTTTATATATTACCTTCATCCAACACCGAAAGAACTTCATCTAGATCGATAAAATAATATCTGTGCAAAGACTTTTCTTCCTTCTCCTTCTCTTTTGAGATAGTAATGCCATATTTTGTGTTAATTTTTCTACATTTAGGTTCTGGAGGGGAACCACTAATGACAACCTCCAACTCCTTCTTTTTGGAGGAGGAACCCTCCTCAAACTAACCAGATTCTATTATACCATAGCACAGTTCATTTGCAAGGATGAGAAATAGACTTTGAATGCACTTGATTTATCTTCCATACATTCTAGATACCTATAAACTTTCTTTTCAGCAGGAATGCCAAACTTCCACTTAACATTCTCCTTTGATGGTAGTGAACTCAAGAAGTAAAATACTAAACATATCAGCATAGATCCTAATTGGAAAGGATAACTGTCAACCAAAGAAAATTTGACATTCTAAATTAGGTTTTTTTATTATGAGGCTACACAAGTCAAACTGCTTATTTTCCTTCACCATCTTATGTGAGAGATATATAGCAATAGTCGAAGTAGAACCTTCATGATTTCTGAAATAGATTTTGTAAGTGATACCATAAGAAACATACCTCACTATAGGATCAGTAATGGTATTTATTAGTAGAGCTTGGGGGTCTTTGTTGATGCCAGTCAATTCCTTCACATCTCTATATTTAACCATTTTCTTCTAGGGGAGCTCACCAACACTGCACAAACTAGTAATATCTTCAATGGCTTCCTTAGTGATTTGATAAGGTTTTTCAAAAATGATGTTGCCATCCTTGAATCAACTCAATAGGATCAAGATAGATTCTATGTCGAAAAACTAGGGAAATTCTCCCCAAAGATCCATACCCAAAGCACTTAGAATTTGCATTTCATTAGAATTCACCCTAGATCCATTTCCTTCATCTTCTGATGGTCAAATTTGCCCAATACTACTCCCTTCATCCTTAGCAGAATATCACCACTCAATTCTCTGTCAATAGATTCCATTGTCACACTTATTTTCTTTAATCTCTTATCGCTTTGCAAAACTTCTTCTTTGCAAAGTGTGAGAAATTCTTTGAAAACTCCACCTTTTAACCTAAATTACTCATGATGAACTAGCCGCCAAAAAATTATATTGATTGCATAATCAATTGTAATTCACTTTTCAACTAGCCAGATTAAGCTTCCTCATATATTACCAACAGGATCAAACTTAGCCATGTCAAAAACACGTGAATATTCCTTTGGAGAGGGGGAAATTCATTAGGATATGCATCACAACACTTACCCTAAGCCAAGGTAGTTGGCTCAATTTCTGGAAGGGCATGTACTGGGATCTGGTACCACAAAAGAGTTCTCCACACTCATTTACCTTTTCTTCCATACCATGATTTTCTTCTTATGAGATTCACCTGATTCTTCAATATTTTCACGATTTTTTGAAGAAACATAGCTATATGTGTTAGCATAATGTTCAGGTTGACTACACTTGTAACACATTTTTTTTGACTTAGCTGAGTGAACCCTAGGTCTACACTAATTAGATTTGTGACCATAACCATGACATAAATAGCAATTACCATGAAATATATTATTCATTCCATTTCTTCTAACTCGATTAGATAACTGACTTCTACAATGACTTGCTTTGTGACCAAACTTGTGACAGTTAAAGCATTAAGTACTTGGTTCCATCTTACTTTTGCATTTTGTCGCCTTATGTCCAAATTTCTTTCATAGAAAACAATAACAATTAAATGATAAGTTCCTTTGAGCATTTGGTTGCGTAGCTGATGGTATTTTAGGTGTTCTAGAGTTCCTAACCTCATTTGTTACACTAGATCCTGCTTTAGCTTCAACTACTATGTCTTCACCCTTAGTGTTCTGATTTGAGTTTTCACCAGTGAACCCAAGTCCTTCCTTATCCTTGTGGCATTTCTGTAGGGACATGATTTGATCCAAGATTATGCTACTTTCATAGACTCTTTCTTTGTATTTCAACCTTTTTAACTCTTGATGTAACTTCTCATTTTGTTTTGATTTCTATTTGATGGTATCCTTGAGATCTTCTTCAATCTTCTTGCATTTATTTATTTTCTATTTTAAATCCACAATACTTTCCTTTGAATCCTTTAATTCTTGGCTAACCTCTCAGTGTCTTGCTTTGAATTTCTCAATTTTCTCCCTTAGCTTTGTGATAGGGTATGTGTAGGATCATGATGGACCAAAAAATGGCAATATGATGGGTATGTGGCTGACGACTTTTTTTTAACCCAAAATTGATGAAATGAAAAGGTTTTTTAAAGGAGATTCCCAAATTTCCACCAATATAAATTATGCTTTACTTTTAATTTAATAAGTAATTATTATTCATTTTCTATTTGAATTACGATTAAAGTCCTGATTAATAGGCTGATTGAAAAACACCTATACCTTTCAAATGGTATCACATTTTTTGAATCCAAAACACGTGTCACATTATATGCTTCACATACTATAGGATTAAAAAAATAAAAAATAAATTTCATGAAGTTTTGACCAAGTTAAGGTGGTAAGACATACAATTTTTTATATTTTTTAAAAGTTGTAATAAAAAATTCATAATTAATTATTTACTTGGAAAAAAATTACAAAAGAATATGCATCACATCGAGACATGATTCCTCTACTTATATCTAAAATCTTATAAGAAAATATTATTATTTTATTGTGGTTAGGGTAGTCAGACATACACCTACTTATTTTTTCCTTGAAATTTAAGTACTACTGCATTGAAATTTCAAATTTTCACCAAATAATTTTTTTTTTAAACAACATAGTAGTTTAGAAACTACATTCAATTTGCAACAGATTCTATTGTTACATATTTTTGAAATAATATAGATAAATTATTAAAATTTATACATCAAGTTGCTTAACTCTAATTTCTCTGAATTTTTTGCCACTTAAGGGCTTGTTTTTAACATTATGATCCTGCACATACCCAATAGAAGCATTTTCTTCCTTAAGGTTTTCTTTCAATTCTTAATTTTTTAGATTTCATGCTTTCCATATCATCTAGTATTTCCTTCAATTCTTCGTCAAGGTAATAATCTCCTTCCATTTGTTTAAACTACCAAGATCTCCCTCAAATGGTTAAGCTCTATCTCCAAGGGACCAAGCTTTGATACCAACTATTGAACAGTCCAGATAATTGAGAGGGGGGTGAATTAGTTATAATAAAATAATTTTCTTAAATTTAATTAGTCTGGAGTGCAATATCTATGTATAGCAGATCTAGTCTGCAAAAGATCTAGTCAAGGAATCTTCTTCATACCTTCCTCGCACAACCTCTAAAAATAAAATTACTTCTTCCTTCACTCCCTTCTTATCTATTCAAACACACCATACTCCACACTTCTCAGCTCATCGAATAATAACAACCTTTACTTATACCATTCCATGCCATCATAATCTCCTAGGTTGGCTAGATACAATGTCTTCATAGTCTTCCAAGTCAGTCAAATATAGTTTAAATTAGATCACTGCAAAATATGTCAGCATGAAGAACAACCTTGAGATATTCAATAAGGACTTACACGCTAGCACTAGACCCAAAATATAGGTTCATTAATAGGCATAATTATCAAAAGATAGAAAACTTTGAATTACATGAAATATGTTCTACAGCCAATAGGAATGCCACAACCAAGAACAAATATTGATTATCATCAAATTATGTATCAATCGAAGAGACATATCAAAAATTATAACATGCTACAAGAATGTCTAGATAGCAAGGTTACTCGGTGTAAGCTTTGGGCACATCATCCAACATCAAAAGATTAGTCTTCATTATTATCCATTGACTAACTTCCATGAATGTCTCCCAAAATAAGTACGAGATAGGATAGATCATTTCTGTATATCATCCAAAGTACAAAATTTTGTATCCAATTTTTGACATCAATGACAACAATCCTAAATCATCTCAACAAATTCTCAATAGGGGGACCCCTTCATTCGAAGGGGTCTATGAATGAAGACCCCCTAAATGGTGTCACATGAACATAATTAATAATTTTTCTTTTAAAAATTTGAACATGCAATTAAATGGGGTTTGTGCAAAGGGACGGGGGGTGGGGGGTTTATGTGAAGGGAGGTGTTCATGTGAATCCCCTTCATTTGAATCATTTTGTTTGTTCAAAACCTTTACAATTTTTTTGATGAGTAGCATGAATTTTTGTTTGTGCAAATATTTGTAACCTATTATTGTAGGTTCACCAACTATCTAGAAAGGAAAATAATATTAAGTATATTCACCATAAATCCCTTGTATGAGACTCAATTGAGTGTTAACCCCCCCTTCATATTTCTTTACTTGAACTTTCTAAAGAAATTCCATAGTCTACCCATCTCTCTCATTCCTAGAATCACCATGCTAAAAAGTCAACACTAAAAGGCCTTTTACTCAAAGAAGACCCTTCTAGTTCACCTTCTAAAGGAAATAAAATTTAAGGTAATGCCTCTGGTATCAAACATAAGGTCCAAGATAACATTGAGCTAAGAAATTTAAAGAAGGTTACAATTAAAATCTTAGATGAGGGGTAATAAATCCATGTGGAAGACTCTAATAGTGAGAAAGGAGAAAGAAGGTTTGCAAGGCTGGTGGGGAAAAATGCTAAAGGAAAAATGTTGTGTTTTGATGAACATGAAGATGGGTCCTAGGATGAAGAACTTATCCCTTCACAGGAGGAACCCTTAGATTTGAGCCAAAAGGAATTGAAGGTTGTTTTTATAGAGGACCCTGGTGATGAATCCATTAGTAGTGAGGATGGTGAAGAGAAGGAGGGTCTTGGACAAGATGAAGTGAAGGACCTAGAGGAAGACAAAGAATAGGAAGAAGAAAATTTGCAAGCTATGGCTAACCCTAAGTATGAAAGGGAAATGGATAATAGGTCCCTTTAGTGCTACAAGACCCAGTTTATCGCTTTGTAGGAAAAATGTTTATAGGATGTTCAAGGCTTTTAACAAATTGATCTCCATTACCCATGGTATTATGAATAGTGTGATCTTTGGAGCTTTGAATGGATTATCCAAGGTTAGGAGGAGGAAAAGGATAATGGATTTGATGCAAGCAAGGGGGATAAAAGACTCTCTCCAACTTGAAAAATGACCAATCACAATCAGGAAACAACTCTTTTATGACACAAATCCCTTAACTTGACTCAAACACTGTCTTATGGATTATAGTCGTCAATAACCAATCAATGGAGTTATCTTTTAGAGAAGGTCATACAGTGGCCTATAAAACACAATAAAGGTTCACCACATAATCCCTAACAATATATCAAAAGATCACATAGGGTTTCTTTGACTCAACATGAAAAACCAATAACCTGCTTTTCTTCTAGGGTACTAAATTAGCCCTATTTTCCAAAGGAACTACCTCTCAAACACTTGGAAAACACCCAAAACCACTTGAAAGTCATGAATTATGACTCAAAACCACATAATCTCAC
Source organism: Sequoia sempervirens (assembly GCA_007258455.2). Lineage (NCBI taxonomy): Eukaryota > Viridiplantae > Streptophyta > Pinopsida > Cupressales > Cupressaceae > Sequoia > Sequoia sempervirens. The sequence goes on along the minus strand of VDFB02358134.1, from coordinate 7,826,988 downwards.
ACCAATCTATAGATTCAGATCTCCTAATACCTTGCACCAAGAAACCCTCATTTAACATGCTAAACACTTAGGGTTGAATGAATATCCTATATCCCATGCTCACATAACACAACCAATGACTCAAATATATTATATTGGGTCTGTATAGACTCAAAAAAGCTTCACAAGTCCAATTCCCTCAACAACTCATCAAAACCCTCCATTAGTATCTCATTTTCACATGAAAAAAATAGTTACTAGCTCTAGGGCTTCTCCCATTTGCTCACAACTTATTCCCTTGGCATTAAAAACCTTAAAAAATCTATCCCTACATAAAAAATATCAATCAAATGAGTTACAGTGGCTGAAAGTAGGTGGATTGATCAATTCATGATTTTAAACTTCAATCAAAACCCTTATTCTGTGCAACAGGGTAGTTTCTAGAAAGTAAAGAAATATCCAATAAATTTCAATGGAGGAATCTCAAATTGGATTCAATTGAGAGTTAATACATGGCTCTATGAAAGAAAAATTAAATCAAAGCATTTACAAGACTGTATGGGCCGTACAAAATGAACAAAGTTTAGGAAACACACATAATTATTAGAAAACAACGTTATATTCTTTTGGGGACCTTCAATACATTGTTCAACAACCATTACCTGAGCCCATTGAGGCCTTAAATATATTTTCAAATTATTTTTTAACTACCCAATGCCTATAACCACTTTTTGAATTCCATTACTCTTCAAATTCCCTAAGAGTTGCAATTTAACAATTTTTTGTTTTGACACTATTTACAACTATGTTTTTGCAACTTTTACATATTTTGACACTTAAGACACTAAAGTTATCCAAGTACATAATAAATGGTCATTTTGGACCTTATTTAGCTCAGTAGACTCAAAATATGCCCCCTCTATCCATCTAAGAACCATGACTCACACAAGAAAACTTGGTCTTATTGACCTTATTAGAACAAAAACACATCATCTCCTAGAGCTTGCTCAATATCAACCTTTCTTGAACATTTTTTATCAAAGGTGCTCCTGCACCAGGATTCAACTCAAGAAATGGATATGCCAATTATGGACAATGTTCCTAGAGGAAATAACCCTGTGAGTGATGAGCTGGACTTGTGGAAGGAGGGGACTTGATTAATAGTCCTAAGAATTAGTAACTGGGTTTTGTTGTTTCCTTATTTTGGGGCTTGTGTGCCTTTTCCATTGTATGGCCTACATGCCTTAGTGTTTGGTGTGGTTTCCTATAGTTTTTTGTTTTCTATGGATAGTTTCATGGTTCCTTTTTTATGCTCTATAAGGTGTCCGGCTGGCCTACTATGTTCTATACTCTTGATCAATTTGTTTGTTTTATTATGGTTGTTTTTTTGGGATTGAACTGCTAGCCATGAGGCCTACTTTTGATAATTTGTTGTATGGAATCGAGACATTTATTCTACTTTTTTAAACAATAAATTAATTAAATTTTTCATTTTTTAACATCATTAAATCACTACATTATCTTTATTAGAAATTAGAAATTTATTTTTTATTATACATAAATTGAGAAAATAATGGATATAAAAAAATAAAAAAAATTGAGATCAAATAGAAAATTTATCTTCTCATTATGTGTACCATGGTTATAGTTGATGCAAATGTCTTATTGAAAAGTAAGAAAGCATACATAATATGTGTATAATAGAATATTTTTTCCCATTGTAGAGGTTGTTTCATGTTAGGAAATTATGGGATTATTTTCTAGTTTGTGGAGAACAACAAACTCAATTTATTCAAATATATGTTAGCTATCCTCATGTGAGATTGATATTTTGTAAAAAAACCATAACATAAGGTAGAGAAACAAAAGAGAATAAATAGATCTAAAGTGAGTCTAGTACTTATTTTGGCATAATTCTAGTGTGAAGAAGAAAATAATGAACTAACTAACTTAGTGAACTAAATCTGACAAGTTTTTATGGAATGATACCTACTAACATTTCAAAGATAATAAGAAAAAAGTCATTTTGTAATCATTCTTTGGCTTTACATCTCTAATATTTTAGTTTCTTCCTAAATTTCCTTTTACAAAAAATTACTCAAGCCTAATTGTATATAATCTTCTCTTTTTTTGGATACGTGATAGGTATAGCAAGGTGACTTGATTTCTCCTTATCTTTTCATTCTTATAGCTAAGGATTTTTCATGGTTTATTAATGATGAGATAATTAGTTGATTTATTTAGAGATGAAAGGTGGTTAGGGATCTTGATTCAACTTCTCATCTTCAAATTTTTTAATGATAGGACATTGATAGAAGTTAAAAAAAATTGGGATTCTATTCACCTTCAACATACATTAGATATATATTTGGTAGCCTTGTGCTGATTGAATAATGAAGATAGATTGAACACAATTCTCTATAATAGTCCTATGGCCATTCACACATAATTGTTATCATTTTAAGATTAAAAAGATAACTTCCTTTGGAGTACCTTGGTATCCCTTTTCCATATATGTATCTCTTAATTATCTTCAATGGAAGAATATTCTAATTTAATTTGGGATGCATCTAAATCAATAGATTTTTTTTTGGTTGTCTTTTGCTAGTCATCTTACTCTTTTAAACCCTATTTTTTAGGTTCTTACTTTTTATTATTTTTTGTCGATTTGCGCTCCTAGTTGTTTTTTTAAAATGTTAAATTTGAATTCTAGGAAGTTTCTATAGGCTAGTTATCTAGCCAATCAAAAATGGATTTTGATCAATTGGGGTAAGGATTTCGGCTTAAACAAATTGGTGGTCTTGGTCTTCGACATGCAAAACATAATAATTAGGTTCTAGTTATAAAAAATAATTGGAGATGGTGTACACAACAAAATCAACCTTTGGGTAAAGTTATTAATTAACAATATTTAAATGGGATGGTTGCTAAGGAGGTTTGAAGAATTGCTCTAATCGGTAAATTTTCTATGGTTTAGAAAACTATCAACAAGGGTGCTTCTCTTGTTAAGTGAGGAAATTTTTGGATTGATAGATCTTGTGATAAGGCTCGTTATTGGGTTGATTCATGGGATCTTAATTCCTCAATTCCCTCTTTCTTCCCTCTTCTCCACCATTTGAGTACTATTTTTCTAGGTACTCGTTGGTCTAAAATTTTTTATTTTAAGGATTATCTCTTGATGAGGGATTTTTTTTTTCAACTAGAAAGATATGAGTTGTTGGACTATTATGAGAGATCATGGAACTTGGGATATCTAAGCTTCTATCCTTTCTAATTGACCTTGTTGTTCTTTATAGTAAGGTGATGATTTAACTTGGGGCTATGATAGATTCCATGATTTTACTCTCTTTTGAGCAAAGAGAGCTCTGATAAAACTTCTTGCTGATTGACTTGTTTTGTTCCCAAGATTCTCTATTTTAATTGAAATATTTATTCCATCACCTTTATTTATATTACTCAAAAATGTATTGTTGTAGATTATCTTCCCAAACAGGCTTCTCTAGCACATCAAAGATTGAATATTTCAGACTAGAATTTTCTATCACCTAATAAAACTACATAGTTTCTTCATCTTCTTCAAAATGATAAGGGTTGACCATTGTTTATTTATTTTAAGTTTTTTTTATTCTCTAGGTTGTCTTTTTCCTCTTGGTTCTTGGTGATGGTGGATTTATGGAAAACCTCCTTGAACTCTCCTCATTTTAATTTTTGTGATAGCCATTTCTGTTGAAAATCTTTATATAATATTTTTTATTTTATTTTGAATATAATTTTGGGTTTTTCGATAAAAAAATTAGTGTACAATTGATTGTGTCAATTTTATAGACCTTCTGTGAAACCTCACATTTGTACCATTTTAATATGTTTTAATTATCTTTAACATTTAATTTTGATTAGAGAAAAAATTATAGGAACAATTTAAACATCGATTTACTGTGTAGCTCAAGGATTTTTCTAGCTTTAATTTATGGTTAACTTCAAGAACATTTCTAACTTTTTAAGTATATAAAGATGGGAATTGGGCAAATAAATGTGAACGGGTAGAATAGTTTTAGAAATCAACTGTGTGCGCATTTGAAGGTGTGAGAGGCAATGGCATACAACGTAAGTGACCAGGTCATGATGTCTGTGGGCGTAGCTGTACTGGCAATTTGCATAATCTTCGATATATATAAAGCATATCAAAGAGGGGCTAAATGGCTTCCTGGAAATGCTGCTGTTTTCTACACTCTGCGTCCAATTGGTCGGCTACTTAGACGCACAGAATGTTAGCATTGAAAGTAGACACAAGGACCGGGAGTTGGAGGTACTGATTGCGAGGCAAATGTCAATCGATTCTTCTAGGCTTGTCCTCTTTGTATTTGTAGGATATCTAGTGCCAGCTTTAGCTTCTAATCAAGAAATTTGGGTCAATATAGCTGCCTTGTGTATGAGTTTGTCTACTCATATTGCCATTGAATTGTTTGTCGCCCTTCAATTTCTTGTCACTGAGGAGGACAAGATAATTATTGGCCGAAGTGGGATTTGGCTAATTACAACAGGTTTCTTTCTGTTATATACAATATTAGGGTTATTCTATGTTTTAGTCTGGGCAATTGTTAAAGGTCGATTCATCCGTGATAATCTCGGCAGTAGGATCGATGCCCTCTTTAAAATTAATGATAATGAATATCCTATCCACCCGGTTAATAGTAATATTGAGGCAGCCTCGTGGGAGGAACTTCAATTTGAGATGCTTAAGGCATGGATTGTAGCTCGAGTTTGCCAACCCGAATATGTGTTATGCAGGTCACTATTCAGTCTTGCATTGGGAGGCGTGGTAACGTTTTCTGTTGCGTTCTTTGGAGCCAAGGTTTTATTTCTGAGACTTCGATTGCAAGGATCGTTTCCATTGTTTACCATTCAGTCCATTTTCATTATTGTAGGATGGTTTGTTGTATTGTATAGATGCTTTTTTCAGTCATTTGTTTGGTCAAAGATGACAGACTTGAGTAGTTCTCTTTCTCCAATTAAAAATGGTGGATCAATAATGTATCGCTGGTTTACACCATATACTGTTTTTATTGCGACGACAATCGAAGATGCCCTGGGATCAGCACCTATATGGTTGCAAATCCCACTACTTGTAGCCCTCATAGTACTTATAGTGTTTTCAGTTATTTATTTGATTTTAACGCTTGTTTTCATACCTTTAGTACTCTATATTGGAGGCTGGTCGATAACTTGTGTGTCCTGTCCGATTTTCTGTTTCGGAATGTGCGTGTTCACTATGAAAAACATAGATCCAGTTTCTCCACAAGGAGATTTCCCTAGGTATAAGGAAGTATTGAAGCTGGTAAGGATGTCAGGAGAAACAGCAGAGAGTTTATGGCAAGATAATGTAAGCTCTTTCAGTCATATAAAGCAAGCTATACAGAATGCTTATGACCTCGGCAAAGATTGCCAAGAATTTAAGGAAGTAATTGCATTGTCTGGTCAAAATCGTCTTCCAGAAGGAGCTCTAGATGAATTGCTTGAGCCGTTGAAGAGTCTGAAAATATATTTTCCACTGCTCGAGAAATCCTTCCGGAGGACTACAGCTGATTCCTTACTAATCATGATGCGCCTCATCAGTAAATTTGTCTCTTCAGACAAGTCTAAAGATATTGAGGATGCCGAGAAAGCTTTCGAGAAGGCAATCAAACTGATTGATGTTCACGACTGTCCCGATAACGTAAGTCTCACTTTTGATGCTTTCAACATATCAAATTTGGAAGCTTTTGAGTTGAGAGGTGCAAGAATGATGGACTTGTCAAGGGGACTATTTTGTCTTGACCGCTCTGATTCCAGTGAGGATGTTCATGAATTGATTAGAAAGAAGCATGATGAAGCAGAAGAGCAACTCACATTGTGGAACCTGTTGGAAGACTCTGATGGAAACCCTAGACCAGAAGCTCTTGATACGAGTTGGACTCTCGCAGCTAAATATTATGGTATGTACAAGGTATGCAACCTAATCATTAATCGTCCTTGTGACCGTGCAGAGAAGTTGTTGGATGATATGATGAGCGCTTTCGCCGATATAATAGCTAGCTGCGTCAGAGACTCGCCTACAATTCTCGGCAAAAATATTAGGAAATGGGCTGTAGATTACAGAGAAGATAAGATATCTGCAGCAATTCAGTTAACAGGGTTCGCGCGTGGAGTAATGGATAACGCAGCAAGTTGTAATGAGCGTCCCCAATCACTATAGACATAGCTGTTGTTAATTTTAAAGGGATACGATCAGCAATCTTTTGCGCTCATAAATGCTGGGATTTGCCTGCTACTAGTATGTCTTTAGATTCAGTTGGCAGGATTTTAGTCATGTATGCTTTGATGTTACTATTTTAATCAATTAAAACTAGACATTACTTTGTTGTTATATTGTCATAGTCAATAGAACAGTGTGCTCTATTACTTTTATTAGAAGTCTGGTTGTGTTGTACAAGGAATTATATGGAGTAGTGTCTTGTAATTTATATTTTCTAAATCAATAAATAGATTTTAATTTTTTTTTAATAAGTTTTTAATAAAAGTTAAATTTGATTGGTTGTAGTTATAATAGTATAAAGGTGTGTTTTATTTTTTATCTATGTTAAATGATCAATTTTATAAATCTTCTATGTTAAACATTCAATTTGGTATATCTTTGATTTTTTAAATAAATTTCTATTTAGAAAAATATTAAAATATTAAAATTTGTATTTTGAAAAGCTTACTTTGGAGATTATATTCTTAAAAAATTTAATGTTATCATGTATTCATTTGCTTAATTTAAAGTTGGTCTAAATACACTATTTGTGTCTAATGAAATCCTTACATGTGATTTGGAAGGAAGATGGTTGTTCGAGTGAATAATTTATCTATTCACTATACTTAAGTGTACATAGGTTGATGAGGTTAGACAACATATTGTCCAACTGAATGTGCAACTTTTAGGCCTCTAGAGGTTACCAAGTTGTTTTGTAAACCTCATGTACATACCTAGGTTGGAAGACTTTGCATCTCACCTCAAAGGTCACTCAACACTTGGCATCAATGTTCATGAATTGCTCAAATAGGTTGTTGGTTTGCACATTCCAAGTGATTCAAAGGTTGACACCTATAAGACACTTGTCTACTCGTTTGTACAACACCTTGGAGCACTTGTCAATCCACATCATAGGTGGATTGCCTCTTCCTTGCCTATATAAGCAAGGTTATATTGTACATTTTAATCAACTATTTTATCATTCTCTTTGAAAATGTGAATTAGGCTCACTATGTGCAAGTGTGTTTTTGTGGAAGAACAAAGCTTTTGTTATTATGATCTTGGATAGATATCCTAATATGGTATTAGAGCCATGCAATGAAAACCCTTCCCAAAAGCTTGCATCAAGTCTAGTTTAGAGTTCCATAGAATTTAATCTGAACGTGAAAATGATCTTTTTATGAACATTATTGTTTAGGTACATGCAATCTCTAGTTTAATGATTTATTTGTAAAAAAAAAGAATTTTCCTTTTAGCAGAGGGTCAATCTAGCATTTTGTGGAAAATTTGGAATCTCCGAATCTCTTTGCGGGATATTATTATGGTTTTACTGCATTACTGCCTCTGTTCATCACCTGAAGGTCAAAATCTTCGGTATAAAGCGTCATCTTTTATTTCCTTTGTTCACACTGAAGGCATTGCAGGCAACGCAATACCCACCTCCATCTGCACTATCGGTCTCTGAATTTTCACGCAGGCCTTTTGTAACCTTGATTTGGCGTATTCTGGAGGTGATTTTGATTTGGGACTTCCCATTTTATGCATTCGCCTCTTGATGTCACTCGGCCAGGGCATAGGAAGCTTCCTCAGCTCAGGAAAAAACAGCACACAACCTGTGCATATTAGTTTGATTTAATATTAAAGTTACTCTCTTACATCCTTTGATAATATAAAGAATTGAAAAAGCATATTCCATCCTTTGATATTCTAAAGAATTGAAAACGAATAATAGAAATACTCAAATTTGGAAAAAAAAACCACATTGGATTTAGCTTTACCGTTAATATTATGTTGATCTTCTTTATGAATCATAGTTAGTGTGACTTGGTTTTTATAGGCATCTTATATTATAATTTTATTTTCTTATTAACTTTTAGTTGATGTGGCCATTTCATTGTAGGATTTTTTTCATTATTTTTACTTCTTAATAGATATTAATGGGAATGATCTTTTATTTTTACGTATTTATTATTTATATTTTATTTATCAATAAAGGTAAATTTGTATCGTCTTATTAGTGTGCATGCCATGACACACCCTATTTTCCTCTTAGAAAAATAAGGCCACAATTTTTTTATTATCCTTAAGTTAGTTCTTAGTATCCACAATTTTTTTATTTTCTTCTTCACCAATTTAGAAGTGGTACTTAATTTTCACAAAAAAGATTCCATTATTCTTAAATAAAGTGCTCAAAATTACATTCTCTTTCAAAAGTTTACAAAAATATTAAAACACAAGGAATAAATCAAGTTCCATAGTTTATCCTTCCAATTGCATATTTAGTAACTTCACTCCCATGTTTTGATGGACATATCAACCCTAAAAACACATAAAATCATTGTAAATGCTACATACTCACTCCATGCAAATTTCTATTGTTCAAATTGAACATAAATACCTTGTTACAAAATGTTTAGTTATCTTAAAATTTCACACAAAATATTTCAAATATCAAAAAGCATTACCTTTTCTTAAATCTAGTGTCCATTCGAACTTTGTAGAACTTCCATACAAAATATTCATGATGAAGTAAAACTTGAAAGTCAATATTTCAACCTTATACATCTAGTTGCACTTGAAGGTTGAATTCCTATATAAGGTAAAATGAAGAGTCTTTTCAAGTTGTTGAGTTTATATGTGGAAGTTCATGTCACATATGAAAGTTTACACTATCTTTCTTACTATTGCATTTCTAATGACAAGTTCAATGAGAAACTAATCAACCAAAAATATTAAATACATATCTACCACCCTAGTGTATCAACTTTTAGTAAATTATGCAACTAATCCAAAAATATGAAAGAAATTTTATGGATTTAATTAACATATCAAACTCAATTCAATGTGAAATTTTGATCTCTATGACTTTTAGCTCGACTAGTGTAAGAGAAACAAAAGAGGGTGATTGTTATTACTACAGCATAGGCAATTGTGAAAGGACAAGAAGGGAGGAAGTTGAAGCTAGTTCATATGATAAATTACATAAGTAGTTCCTTAGTGTAAATCAACCAAGATTTAGTATATCCAAAATGTTTTCTACAACTAAGATTCATTCAATTAAATAAATATTATTTCTAGTTTAAGAAACATATGAAATTGTCAAGTTCTAGATAGTAGCTAGATTTAAATTAAATTTAAATGTGAATCTATCATGATTGGGTGATTAACTAGAAACTATTATAGAAGGTTCAATAAAAATATTTCTTTTCTTAAATATTGAAACCTTAGATGATAACCTAGTAAGTGGTAGTAGTATGAAATCAGGTAAAAGACACATGAGAATCAAATTCTTATGCATATCCCTTGACTAAGATAGAAAATTTTCTTATTTCAATGAAATATTTAATGAAAACATCATTCACTGAGCACATTCAAAATCCTAAATGGAAAAATTTAACTAAATTACAAAATGATAAGGGATATAGGTCACATAGAAAGGCTACATACCTAAGCATCCAAAATTAATGTCGATAACATCCATACAAACATTCACATAAATGAAAATTTGATATAACAGTCACAAAAAAAAAGAGATTCAGCTAGGTATAACATCAAAATACAAAATTTAAAACATTTTTATAAATGTGCTTTTGTCATGTCTACCACTATTACAAAAAATTTATGAGCATCTGAATATGACAGTAGAACTCTATAACTACACTATTGATGCAAATACTCAAAACTAAGGACAAAATCAAAGATTTTTATTTTTGTAAGTTTCTAAATTTGAGGGTTTTGATAGGTTGAGTAATGGCATGTTCTTTATTTTTAAATCTATTTTCATGTGCAAGAGGCAAAATGATTGATTTATTATGGATGATTGATTATTGTGGGTGAAGCGAAATGAGACGGATGGATTTTTTTGGGATTTTTTGGATGTTTTTGAAATGTTTTGAGGCTGTTTTTGGATTTTGAGTTTTTTGAATTTTTTTGTGTTTGTCTCGGGGGATAATCAAAGATTAGCCTTGCCTACATTTAAGCTCAAAGACAACATAGTTTGGACTCCATTTTTTTAATATATTTTTTTGACTTTTTGAGTGTTTTTGGATTTTTGATATGTTTTGGATGTTTTTTGGATTTTCACATGATTTTGAAGATTTGGATATGGATATGCATGATGATATCAGTCCTCTATTTGAAAATCAAATGAGGTTTGATTGATCAAATTGGGGGATTCATGATGATAACATTGTTGAGGATACAAAACAATGCAAGGATAGTGTTAAGCAACACAGGGATTGGGAAGGATACCCCGAGATGGTGATGGATTGATTGGATTTGACTAATTAGGATTTTGAAGCTTGGTTTTGGAACAAACTCATTTTGAATGGTTTGATGTGACGTTTGAAGTCGAATTTGATGTGACTGATAGTGATTGTTTGGATTGATGTTCTATGAAAGATGAAGCTTGATATGGAATGTCTTCTCATCAAAATGTTCCATGGGCTAGTTATTTGGATTTTGGCTCACAAATGCCTGACCAATTTGATTTTATGTTTTCCAATGTTTGGATCACCATATAAGTTGGAGGATAGAGATCAATATTCACCCTCGAAGCAAGATGTAAATATCTAGCCCCAGTGTTTAGCAATGTATGGAATGCCATGGATGGATTGTTGGATAGGTGTGTAGATGTATGGATATGGATTATCTTGCAATAAGATACGGTGTTTGAATAAAGAAAGTTGATTTGGATAGTGCTTCATGGCTTAGATAATGCTGGGTAGGATAGGATCAATGAAAATGACCCATGTCAAGATATTTTACCATAAGCAAGCATAAAGTGTGCACCAAACTTTGTCAAGATCAAGATGGATGCAGATGGATGAAAATGGATTGGATAAATGATTCCTAGATGAAATGGATTTATTATGGTTGAGATGGATGGAATGCTAGATTTATTATGGATGGGATGAGATGCTTCCACCTGAAATGGCTCATGCAGATGCTCAATTCTACACATGATACTTGTTTTCCAGGTTTTCATCATGGTACTCATCCAAAGCGCCAACAAAGTTGTTTTCACTAGAGGACAATTTTTTTCTCTTTACTATTTTCAATCCTTTTTCTAATTTTTTTTATTTTTTTATTTTTTATTTTTTTACTTTGATTTTTCTGAAAGATTTTAATCTCATGTTGAACCATCTAGTGATGTCAATGTAGATGCTTCTTTCATAATGTTCCATTGATGTCTTGATTGAAGAAGATGCTTTTCCAAGATACGTGTACTTGAAAGCAACTTTTGGAATTCTTGATCTGCTTTGCTGATAGTGGAGTTAACTTTGTCTTTGTGTGCACATTGTGATAGAGTGCCTTCAAAATCATTATAATGAAGGGTTGTTGCCAATACCTGGTCAATGTGAGAATTGGATATCATGCGTGGAGGTGTGGATGGTGTTATATGTTTAGGAATAAATGGATTGGTTGACAGTTTGGAACCTTCGACTCTCCAAACATGGGAAGATGAGCAATGATGGGTGGATATGCAAGTGTGCATGGAATTAGGACCAACCGCTTGATATACTTTGTACGTTGCTTGAGAAGCCTATTTTTTTATTTGTGGAAATTTTTTATGGATACTTTTCCCTTTTTTATTTTTCCCCATAGTTTCTTTGAGTAATGGAGTTTGATAGGGATAATCTTTCTTTGTATTATGTGGTATCCATGTGTATTTGATTTGTCCATTATGCTTCAAAACTTCTTTTTCTTTAATAACGTTCTTTTTGGTTTGATTTAAATCTTTCTTTTGCTATTGGTTCCAATTCATGGATGGGGTGATGGGTGGATGAAGATTCATGACATGGCTAATTGTAGTATTGGAATTGGTTTCATCATAAGGAATCATCGTGCTCCCTATATTGATGTTTTCTTGAGACATAGTTTCCCTCGATATGGTGGTAGTAGCAACTTCATGCTTTGATTCTACCTGTTCTGAGAGCTCTTGTTTAGAATGCATTCTCTAATAAATGACCACTACAAATGATGTTATTTGAATTTGCTGCTCTGCTAACTTCAGAATATCTCATTCTATCTAACATGTTTCCTTGAGTGGATAATGTTGGATATCTCCATACATGATGTCCTCAGTCTGAATTTTTGATATATCTTATCATGATGTTGACAATTCAGTTTGACCATAAGAATCAATAATCTGCTCTTCTTGTGTCATAATGTCAGGAGTAAAGGAATCCTATCCTAAATGAAGATCATCTACATTTCCATCCATAGAAACTATCACATGGGTAGATGGAGGAGTATGTGCTATGTGGATATGATCATCTTGTATAGATAGGAGAGTGTCCATTAGACCATTGTAGTAGCTTGGAGATACAAACCTTTGATCCTAAATGATTGTGGGATTACTTTTGACATGCTTTGGATCAAGTTCTTGACATGGGTCAGTTTCAAAGGATGGATTTCTTACAAAGGGTTCTTGGACATCATCATTAGTCATGGTAAGTGGATCAATATCCTCTTGATCTTTACGTGGACTTGTATCAAGTGTCAAGTTGAGGATTCCTTCAATATCTATAACCATTAGGTTAAAGGGGGTCAACATGTCTTGGGAAGGACCATTGCTTGACCTTGGTGAAAGATTTTGATCATTTTTTGCAAAAAATTCTTGAGATATGTTCTCTAACTCATTAGGTGATGTAGAGACATTTTCAATATGATCATTGGTTGATGGGTCATGCATTATGTCAATAGGACCAAATAATTCTAACACTCCTTGAAATAGATCACTAAAAAGTGGCTCTTGATGTATGGTGAGTTGATCATCGTATGGGATAGAAAAATCTTGAACATTGTTTTCAACAATTGTGGCAGAGAGATTGTCAATGCTATCACTAGTGGTTGAATCTTCACCATTGTTCTCAATAGCTATTATTTTTCTATCAATAAGGTCTTGGATGATATTTTTGAGTCGAATACAATTTGATGTTGCGTGTCCCTTTGTTTTGTGAAAATCACAATGGTGCTCCTCATTATACCCTAGTGGTTTAACTAGGGGTTCTTGATAGTTCTCATAGATGAGTTTGATGAGATTTTCTTGTACCAATTGTTGCATGACCAATTCGATTGGTTTCCCAAGTGGTGTGTATTTTTGTTTATTTCCTTGTGAGATTTTAAATTGACCTTGTGGTGAGATATTTTGGAGATGTTGTGATTGATTTTGGACAATGTTCTAATTTGGGATGATGTTTGGATTTCGCATGATAGGTTGAAATTGGAAAAAAAAATTGTTGGGAATCACATTGCCTTGATTTAGGTAACTTTGATTTTGCATGGTGTTACCTTGACTTGGATCAATAAATTTACTTGTTAACATCTTGTTAGGACTTTGAACAATATTTGTATGATTTGGAAACATATCTATCCCAAATTTTACCAAGTGTGGATTTAAAATGTTCATGTTTGAAAAAATTGTACTTGGTATATTCACATTTGGTATGTATGGATTTGGTGGGATGATGTTGTTTTGTGGAAGACTCATGCATTGATTGTTTGGTTGATAAATTTGTAAGTTTGGACTTTGATTTAAATCTACCATCAAGAAAGGTGTTCCAAAGTTTAGATTGGGCATACTCACATTTGTTGTACCATTGAAGTTTGTAAGAGATAATGATCCCATGTATGGATTGTATAAATGTGAGTTTTGATAATCAATTGGAATTATAAGGATTTGATAGTTTGGTTGACTTTCATTGCTCATGATGTATGAATCAAGTTTATATCCCACATTCTTCTTGTGTTTTGACCTTGTTAACCTCTAAGGGGTTTAGGACCAATGATGAGATGAAGAATTGAAAAGGTGAATGATATGGGTGTTTGAACTTTTAGGAAATTTGGATCAATGCTAGAATTTAGGGTTTGATTTTGATTGTTTTGATTGGATAATTAATTTGTAAACCCTAAGATCTTAGATGTGATCTTAGGATGAACTTGTTCAAAGAAGTGATAATTTAACTAAGTGTGTGAGGAAGGATTCATCCAAACACACCTAAGTAAACAAATGATTTTGATTTGGTTTAAGGATGTACCCAAGTCAAGATAATTATGTTCCCAAAGCTCTAAAGTTGTTTGTGGGATGAGATTTGATTGATGTTTGAGATGGATGAAATGATTGGTTGTTTTCATCCTAAATGAACCTAAGAAGAACTTTGTTTACAACACCAAGGTTTTGAAGAACATGTTTGTCCCTAAGAGTACTTCAAACCAAAAGATCAATGTTTGCTCAAAAGAATAATACAAAAGATAAACAAACATATATGTGGTGTTCAATTGATTTCATCTTGATTAATGAATTGATTTTACCACATCCAATGTCTTGCTTAGTTTTTCAAACTAAATTTCTAATGTCCCAATTTATTCTCATCCCACAAGGTGCATTATGTGGAAATCAGGGAAATTAAGGGAAAAGTTCCCTATTGTTGACTTTAGTAAGAAAATTGAAATATAATCAAAGTCTTTAGAAACCTCTAAGGATAGAATCCCAAGGGAAAGCAATAAAACATGGATTTGGTCAATTGTATTTTCTCCTCTAAAGGGTTTGAAATTTGATGTTCATGTTGAATGTTTATTTTCCTAATGTTTTCAGTCAAGCAAAAAAAATTTATTTTGAGAACATGCACAACCCTATGGATATTAAAGAATGTATTTGTTGAATCCCCACTTGGACAAGTCTAGCTACACCTACTTTCAGTAGATGGTTAGATGCTTGACCACATAGGTTCCCCCTTATAGTGCACTCACTTCTTGGGTCAGCCAACCATCAATACCCATGAATCTCCCATGGCATACTTTCCATCTCTACTAAAAGTCATAAAAGTGTGGGGTGGCTTTAGAACGATCGTTCTTGCACCAACAAATAGATGGGGATTTTGGACTTTCTACACAAGGGTTTTAATTTAGACTTTTTGTTCATGGAGATTGACCCATGTGGTGAGAGACCATTGCTTCCATTCTTGTTGGGACCAACTGCGTGATACTGGCCTTTTTTCTAGTACCCACTTTTATATCCCAGCTAGAAATATAGTCAGCTTTAGTGTGTTACCTGTTGGGTCGTTCCCTTGGGTGAGTACTTTTTCCCACAAGGAATTCCTTCTAAGATAAAAGAAAATAAGCAAACATATTCATAGTTCGATCAACCTTCGTTTAGAAATAAAGGGAGAACACATGCAACATGTTCCACTCACACTCGCAAGATGTTTTGTTCAATTTTAATCCCAAAATGAAGTCTGGAGGTAATTACTTTACCCAACTTAAGACCACCAAAAAGCCTTTTGATTCTCAAGATCGCCACGAGGTGCGATAGAAGCACATCCATCCTTTTGAT
Source organism: Sequoia sempervirens (assembly GCA_007258455.2). Lineage (NCBI taxonomy): Eukaryota > Viridiplantae > Streptophyta > Pinopsida > Cupressales > Cupressaceae > Sequoia > Sequoia sempervirens. The sequence goes on along the minus strand of VDFB02358134.1, from coordinate 7,811,401 downwards.
GGTATTACTTTGAGTAAGAAATTACAAAAAAAAGAAACACTTGTTCATTTTAAGTCCACAAAGAAATAATGACTTCTTTTTAAGCACCAAAAGAAATGTGAAGATTCCCTTGTTCAATTGTTATATCTGAAAACAAGTTCTAGTAAGTTTTTCTTAAAGTTCTTTTTAAACCTTTTGATTGTTCTTTTTAAGCCCAAATGAGAATTATATTGTCCTAAAACTTGAAGATAGCAAAGCCTTAACAATGGGATTATAATTGCTCCCAAAGTGTTTAAAAACAATTGTTACAATCATGTGATAATGCCTTTTCTTTGAATTCCATGCTCCTTGATCCTTTAAAACTTGATAAATCTGTGACATGTAGGTTATGAAACTTGAGAAATCTATGGCAAGGTTATGAAAATTGAGAAACTTGCGACATAGGTTATGAAACTTGAGAAACCCGTCACATAGGTTATGAAACTTGAGAAACCCACGACATAGGTTATGAAACTTGAGAAAGTCATGACATAGGTTATGAAACTTGAGAAAGCCGCGACATAGGTTATGAAACTTGAGAAAGTTGTGACATAGGCTATGAAACTTGAGACAGCTGTGACATAGGTTATGAAACTTGAGAAAGTTGTGACATAGGTTATGAAACTTGAGAAAACTATGACAAGGTTATGAAACTTGAGAAAGCCACAACATAGGTTATGAAACTTGAGAAATCCGTGACGTAGATTATGAAACTTGAGAAAGTTGCGACATAGGTTATGAAACTTGAGAAACCCGCGACATCTAAGTTTACAACCTTTTTAAATTTGCATACAAAGTTTAAATGCATCTATTATTTTTCCCAACATTATGCTTTGGCTACAAGATAAAAACCTTCATATCTTTCACAAATCACCTCCATTTTGCTTGAAATTTAGACAGTAAGAGGATTTAGTTCTTTTGAGCAAAACCCAGAATTGTTTTAAGTTTTAACACTCTGAAACTTTGAAAATTTTCAAATTCAAAATTTGGGGCAAATCTACAAATGGCTAAAACTCTAAAAAAGACATTAACATGATTAGTTTTTTAAAACAAAACAAATATCCAACATCCATATGAAATAATACATCACACTTCAAGCCCTCCTTCTAGTGCCAAATGTGTGAACCAAGATTCCAAACTTGCATAAACACAAGGAACAAACACTAAATTAGATCAAATGCAAGTTAGAATCTAAGTCCCATGAAATTCATTTGCAAAGCTTAAATTAGGAAATAAAATGAAGAACATAATAAGAAATCAATAAAATAGATTGAATCCTAATTAAACAAGAAAATTCTTGATCCCATGGGGAAATTGGTGTCAATTTGATGTGGAAATTGGCCCTTTCCCAACTCCTATGCAAGCTTTGTTGATTAGTGATGAAGAGTGATCCATTTTGTTGATGATTGAAATGTGCTCCAAGATGAAAATCTGCATAACCTAGCTAAGATCAGATAAAGATGGATGGGAATGGCTATGGATTTAAGTATAATAACTTTGCTCAAATTGTGGATTATCAAATGAGGAGAGAAGCCTCTTTTTTATAGAATGATAGGATGGAAAAATGCCCAAAATGAAGCAATGTGGGACTAACATTCAACCAATGGCAAGGTGCCACTTGTCAAGAGATGGATGGATGGAGGATGTGCACATTTTGATGAATGTGCCCATAAATGTATTTAGATGGAATTTGAAATTAGTGAAATGACATGTAAGAGGGAAAAGGAATGTCTTAAATGCCACTTGGCTCAATGCAAAGATGAAATAAATGTCTTGTTGGAAGGAAAAAGTCCACCTGGATTTGAATTCATATTTGAGAGAATATTCCTCCATTATGCCATGTCGAGGGAAAATAGAGATTTAATAAATGAATTAAATCTATTTTCATGTGCAAGAGGCAAAAGCTAGAGGATGGGACATGAATTAGGATTAAATCAATCAAGGGTCAATTAATTTAATGAGGGATTAAGTGATGTGACAAATTTTATTTAGATTTATGGGTTTATTTAAATCAAAGATGAGAAGAATGTGATTTTAGACTTAGTTAAATAAATATTTTTATTTATTTAACTAAAGGGGATGGTTGGTTAGCTTTAATTTATTTAATTTAATAGATAGACCTTAGAGATTTAATCAAATAAAGGGAATTATTTAATTAAATATGGACATAAGGTTAATTAGATTAGGTAAATTGATTTAATTAACAAGAGAGAAAGACTTAATTAGATAAAATGATTTATTTAATTAAGATAGGAAAATTGATGAATTTAATCAAACAAAGGTATTCAATTAAATGGTTAGACTAATAGATGATTTAGGATGAGATGGTGCTAGTAATCGGGCTCAAGGATGTCGGTATATTTTCCATGGCTACACCACCTATAGGTCTTCTCCAAGCTTCTCCAAGGCTTGATGACAACATTAAGGACTTTGAAGAGTTGAAAATCTTTCTCCAACTTGGCTTCTTGGGAAATTTGCAACCTATCCCTACAAATCACAAACAAGAAGAGGGAAAAATGTTGTGAGGGTTAGTGAATAGGGGTTTTCCTTAGTCAAACCCCTTGTTGGTAATTAAACCTTGAAATGAAAGAAACTATGGAAAGATAATGATGAATGAACAAAAGATAATGTTATAACTCACCAAACCCTTGCAATTAAGTGCTGCAGTTATCCTTGAAATGGGTGATATGGATTTGGTTCTTGAATCTAACTTGAAGTAGATAGATCTTGAATGAAATGCTTGATTGGATCATGAACTCTACATAAAAAAAATTAGCACAATAAAAAACATGATTATTGATGCTTAAATAATGCTCTTGAATGCTTGATAATCTTTCCTTGAAATTCCTTGAATGCTCTTGTGAATGCTTAATGATCTCCTCTAAACTCTCTAAGTGATCTCTTGAATGCTAGGAGAGAATATGATTGAAAAAACCTTGTATTTATACTTAATTATGCAAGAATTCACAAAATTACAACACTACAAGCCAACATCGGATCTAGGAGAATAAAATCCCACTAGAAATTTGATTTAAATTTGAATTTTTTCCACATAGGACTCATTCTCCTAAGGTGTAAAATGAGTTCCTTTACACATAATGTATGGGACCAAAAACCAAAAGTGTCCATAAATGTGTCAAACCTACATCAGGGCCAAAAATACATAGGTGGGACTCATTTTACCAAGGTAGCAAGAGTCCCAAACAATAAATCTGGGCCACAGAAGCCAAACACACCTGAATTAAGATTTTTTACTGATTGGTGTCAAGATTATCCTTGAAAAGATGCAATAAATGAGGCTTGTGGATGCAAAATAGGGCCAATTAAAGCATAAAAAATCCCAATTATTAATGACTAAACCTAGAGAAATGTGAAATTGTGTTACAACACTCCAAATAAGGCAAGGTTAATGCTGATTTAAAATTATGTTGAGTATGCTTAGTTAATTGATAAAGCCCTAGAAAAGTGTGAAAGTTTGTTACAACACTTCACAACACCTTTTCAAGGCACCATTAAATTCCATTAGTTTACAGGGGCCCAAGACCTAATGTGAATGTGTTATCCACATTACAACACTAAATCAAGGTAACATAAAGCCAAAACCCACAAGGAGGACCCAAACGAGTGCAAAAATGTCAAGGGACCCATTTTTTCACACTACACTTCATAATGTAATACATTGATAGGGACATGGGAAAATGCTCCATCCTTGTCAGTTTTTTCTTTTGTTTCTTTGAGACTTTAGAGTAGTGCATCTCCTCCTCTAATGTAGGTAAAGGTAAAGTCTCACAATCTACATCTAAGGAGTTGTGTGTTTCGTTTGGTAAATCTTTTTCTACATCAACAAATCTGAAAAGATCATCTCATGATGGTGATGGGGGATCTTTAGAAATTTTACCTCATGTTTTGGTGAGGTCTAATAACAATTTTCATTCTTACAAAAGAATCGATTATTTTCTTAATCATTTAAAAAATATTTCTCCATCTGAGTTGGAAAAGTGATGGGTTTGGATTTTAAATTCTTTCTAAAAGTGGATATAATGAAAAAATAGAATAAGGATTTAAAGATTATGCAAATTCTACACCATACCTTTCTAAAACAGGTTTAGGTTTAAAAACTCCTTCTTTGTATGCATCTTATCCTCCATCATTTACTATATTTATAACATCATGTGGTAGGAAAGCAATTTTTTCTTCGAATGAGAAATTTTTTTCTTGTACACCTTTATCAAAGCAAGGGAATAATTTTTTGAGGCTCCTAAAAGCTTGCTTGATTACTCTTCATCTTGTAAAACACATTTTTTTATAAAAATAACTCATTTTGTGCATATCATTGAGTGTACAGTCATTCCACCAATGAATGCTAAGCCTTGAGTAAGAAAATATAATAACTTGTTGATTGTGGTACTCTCCCATGTGTTACTAAACCTAATGATTCTAAATAATAAAACTTTATAGGTTGTTGCTCCTCACTATGTGGCATTTGTAGTTGTATGTGTTTGATCATTGTTATTTAGGGTGATAAAATATTGTGCGCAACCATATTTATTTCAATGGTAGAAACATGATAGTCTATAGAGTGGTTGTATTTTCCTTTGGGATAGGGGGGAGAGGATACCTAGTTTTGGGAGGTGTGTATTCTTTTCAAGGATCCACTCTTCCCCTTCTTTTCCTTAACATATGAATATAGCAAGTATATTGAAATTTTAATATGGGCATATCACCCTATAAATTTCATTGATGTCTTGTTGGATTTGACTTATTGAATTACCACTTTGGTGGTGTTGTTATTTATAACACCCCCTAAGGTGTGGTTATCAATTCATCCCCTATGATTTTAGACATTTATTCATCACCTGTCATGTTAAAATTTTATGCACTCCTTGATAAGTGATTGAAAAAATATACCATGAATTTAGCATAATGTAGCTTGTTAGTCTATGAACTAGAACATTTTTACACGGCCACCTAGAATAACACAAATGGCTATCCAGTGGATCTATGTAGGTTATGAATGATCGATTATAACACAATTATTTCATCTTTATGAGAGCAATTTTTTTTCTAAAATTATATTTTAAAAGGAACATGATATTTGGTATTTGATATAAATTTAAGACTTAGGTAGTTTTACTTTAGTGACTAAAATCCTTTTTACAATGCCAAACTTGTGTTTGTTCTTTTATTGTTTGTCTTATGTTTACTATGCGTCTACTTTGTGTCTTTGGAGTGTTTAATTTTCATATGGTATTGTGTTCACTTCATTTGTTTATCATGTTTTCTTTATGTTTGCATTGTTTTTGCATAGTATTTTCATTATGTTTTATGCATTTGTATTATCTATTTTTTTCATTATGTTAGTCTTCTATTATCATCATTTATGTTTCATGCCTTTCATGCTACATTACACCTCATTTGTGTTTTTTCCTTTTTACTTACATTTTGTGACATTTGATCTTGAGACTTTGGGCTAGCACATCCCCTAGATTCGATATCATCATATCTATTCAATGTTTCGATAATCAAAACCTTCTTGGCTTATCCATACTTTAGTGTGAGTTTGAGAATAAGTTCATACTCTCACTAAAGTGAGGGCTAAATTTAGGATTTTAAATTTAGGTTTAGCTCCCCCTCATGTACTTGGACCTAATTGTGCTTAAAAATTTCTTGTTTGTAATAATCTTTAGAAAAATAAAACTCAAATTGGAAATTAAATCTTATTATTTATTTAATGATCTAAAAAGGTCATGAAATAATAGGTTTTAATAGGGGCACCCAATCCCCTTGTCCAACCTATTTTGGCTCAATTTGAAATATGTTGGTGTTGACGTTTTAACATTAAAAATTACAATTTTATTTTTCAGTTGACTTTTGATAATTTATTTAGCAAGAAATAAGGAAATGCATATAAATAGAAGTTTTTTTCATCATTTGAAATCCTAAGCATACCTAACATGAGCTAGAAATTTTGAAGAGAAAACTAAAGATCCTAAAATCAATCAAGGTAATTAAGGGAAAAATTAGCAATATTATTACAACACTTTCATCAATCAAGATCATGCTTTCTAGTCATTACGATGAAGGAAAAATATTATATGCATGAAACTATTATGATCAATCATGCCATTTTTCATGATTTTTTTTTTAGTTTTCATCTACATGCTAGTTACAACAATCAAGCAACCTTATGTTTTGTGGCATCTAACATTTTCTAGGTCTATCAAGCAATCAAGGCATACACTAAGCAGCCAAGCCATCAACTAACCTTTTAAAACTATTATGTTTTGTCAACTAACCTTTTCCAAATATATCAAGAAATCAAGGCATCCATCAATTATCATTTGTGGTAACTTTTGGTGTGGCATCACTTCATCAAGGATTTCACATCAAGGTAACATTCTCTTTTACCATTTATCATTTTATTCAATTATTATTATTTTGGCCTTTGCCCAAACTAGGGTATGCCCTCTTCATCATCATCATTTGTTATATGTGGAGCTAGAAAAACCAAATCAAGGTTTTCCTTATACAAGACACCATACAAAAAATATTTCCCCCTCTTTTCATGTGTATAGGTCTGATCTCAAAATTTTAGATGAAGATAGTCTCAAGAAACATAGAGAAGGTTGTAACCTATGATTTAGAGTGTATGTTCTAAAAAGGAGCATCCCAATCTAGGGCTTGTAGAACCCTTGTCCTTGCAATTTATGCTAAAATTACTCTCACAGGTCCCTCTCTGTATCTCATTCTTTCATATATCTTTATTATGTTAGTTTCTTCTTTTTTGTATGTGATAAATTACATTTTTAGATCAAATTTTATATGTCAAATAGGATTATTGAAACACATATCAAATTTATTAGCCTTACAACTCAGAAAGAGTGCACAAATGCTAGGACATTAGCTCTCGCTTATGGTAGCAAGCTAATCATCAACCCTAGTTGGCTTATGTTCAAATGTGGATTCAAGAAACAAGAAGTTAATCCTAGTTGGACCTAATATCACATTTCATACTCCATGCAATCTTCTTCATACTTTGACTACTTTGAAAAGGCACAAAGTTGACGGAAGAAGTCTTATTCTGAATTCCTCTTCCACTTACTACTCTAAGAAGTACTTTGACTCATTTTAATAGTATTATACTATTTAATACAGTGGTTATTTTTCAAATAGTGAAGACTCAATGCTATTTCAAATTATACAATAAGACCTAATGTTGAGAAAGAAATTACAAGTATAGAGAAGAAAATCCTCGCACATCCATTCTACCAGTAATTTGAAATTCTTGAGTTTGAATCTATTGGAGGAAGTATCATCATGGTTCTTTAGCTTCATATTTCTCATTCAAACTCTCACAACTTGAATTCAATGATCTAAGCATTAATTGAAACCCAAGACAAGACAAAATATTTTTTCCACCCTTTGCATCAAACACTTATATGAGAAAAATTGCATGGTTCTACAAGTTATTTTCTCCTTTAATATGGACCATTGATCTGCTACGAAGACTAGATCAATGGTTAGTACATTTCCTCACCCTCTATGTATAATGTTTTAAGACTTTTTCTTGGAAAATTGCACTATGAACTTGGCTACACACACAACATTTAATAGATGACACATGTAAAGTTATCATTCACATCCTTCCATTCAATTTCCAGCAAGTTTGGACCAAATAAAATAGTATCATACTACTAGGGCCAAACTACAATGGGGAACACATGCCAACATTTTGTGTCATCGCAATCATGGATGGGGAGTATCAAATAGAAACTATGTTCTGAATTATTTTTGCACCATGATGGCACCTTCAAATTTTGCAAATTTGAAATACCTATGCCCTTTCAGTCTAATGACAGAGGCTAGGTTTGCATCTTGCTAAATCTTTCCTAGAGGCCCTCTTTTGTGATTAATATTTTTCAACTTGGAGGTCATCTTGCAAATCTGTAAAGTAGAATGCTTCCTAGTACATATGGCAGTGTGCCTATTCAGTTTCACACCTCCTGGATGTATTTTGATGGGTTAATTAATGTGTTGCTGACTACGATAGGGCCAAATTTTGTGTTCCATAAGGTTGAAAATTTCAATATTCTAAAGGTATCCCATTTCTCATTTTTGTCTAAAACCTCTTAGTTTCGAGTTTCATAAAAAGTGAAGGCAATTTGATACATTATTTTAATGTATTTCAGGTTCAACAAACACATCCAAAGGTCCAGTTTACAAAGAAAGTACTTGAATTTTAATAGCTAGGAAAAAAATTGATTCAAAGCCCATGTTTTAAATAATTAATTATGGTTGCACACAAAAAATATTGGCTCCAGGGGTCTCCATTTGCATGCAATGAAAGTTCTTTGTTTGGCCTACAAGCAAAATTACTTTTTTCCCATTTTCTAATGTTTTCAAATGTCAATGTTTAAAATATTGTGATCATTTTAAATATTGTGAAAATGTAAAAAAGGTATTTAGGGAAAACTAAAATACAATTTCAAATGTTTATGAGGAAAACAAGAATATTTATTGCTTCCTATTGGATGAGACACAGTAGCTCATAGTAGCAAATGATAATTCCATCCCTCGTTGCTAGTTTGAAGTTGAAATGGAGGAGCAAACCAGCAATTCATTGTTTCCCAGTAATGGTACTCCATTTGATGGGTTTATTTAGTGATTCACTGGAAACTGCGGGTTTTCACTTCTAAATTCTCCATCGCATAGCGTTGATTTGAGAGGCTATTTGTTTTTAAAATAGTGGTGCATTCATCTCATGTGATGGCTTGTGAAGGAAATTTTTATTACATAAAATTAAAACTCATCAGGAATTGTTATTTGTGAGAGGCTTTCCATAATAAAATCAGCGATGGTATTCCTTCGTGCAATGGATTTCTTTGGAAGCATGACAACATTTGGGAAAAATTGAAAAAAAATTTCCAAAGTTTATTATTAAGCAAGTTATAAAATCGTGTTTCCTATTGGTTGGGAAAACCTTTGAAACTTTATGGAATTTTCATGACTCTATCGCTCATCTCCATTTTGGATGGGAGGAGTGGAAACAAATCGGTGATGGGGAATGAGTTTTGGGAAACTTTATTAAAGTGCACATTGAAAGGGAAAGCTTTACAAATTTTGGAAATATGGGAGCCTAGCAACATGAGCACGAAGTGTATATAGGTTGATTTAGTTATTCCAATGTTGTCATTGATGTCAAAATTGTGGCAAAATTTTAGAAATCATATTTGGTATAATAGAAGTTGATCCATACTGGTAGTATTCTTTAGTGATGGTCCAATGCATTATTTTTTGAGTTCAAATTCATCGCAAGAAGAGATAAAACTCTTCTCTCTTAATCATACTATTATGACCCATTCAGATAGCTATATCTAGAATCTTCAAAAGTTTTATGTTGTGTACAAAAAGTTATCAATGATAGAGTTTAACTTTGTACACTACAATTGTTTCTATGTTCAGTATACAAATGTGGGAGACTACATTTTCTTAGGAAGGATGTTCTGATGCTGTAGTTCTAATGGTAGTCTCTCTGATCTTAATGTGATGTGAAACTAAAGTAATATCAGATCTGGAAGGTGTTTACTTTGAGAAGTGTGTGTTGGTTTGTAATTTTTATGATTAGGTCATATTCTTGGTTGGCCTAATATATGACACATATTAAGAAGATTAATTATACTTTGTATATGTTATTTAGATCCCTTACAGATCTACACTAACTTTATGTGATGAACTAAATGGATAAAAATATGTTTTAAATCATATATGGTGTCAAAAAGAGCTATTTTGATTGGTTTGTTTCATCTAATTGGGCTAACCTAATTGATGTATGAAATATACTTATGTATATATGATATTTTTTGGAGTAGAAAGTGTGAGTGTGTGAGAGTATGAGATATGTGTGTGAAATTATGTGAAGAAGATTGAGAATGTGCGAGCTTAAATGACTTGTTAGATGCAAGTAATGTACTATGGGAGAAGTCAAGGATTGGAGCAGAATTCTTATGCAACTATTATGTAGATCACTACTTCAAATTTAGAGCCTCATTGGAACTAAACTCAACATATAGAAGGTGTAATCCATTAGTTCATACTTTTGGCAGTGATCCATATCTTTTTGTATCTTGGAAGTTAGCAATTCCATTTTGTATTCTAGCTATGATCATTTTAAGGACAGTGAATCGTAGCTGTGAGCCCTATAATTTACTATATCTAGATATAATATATTGTGAGCTAATCCTCACCGTGGTTTTACCCATTTTGGGTTTTCCACATAAAAATCTGGTGTTGATGTGTTTTGTGGTGTCATGTTCATTTCAATGTCTTCATTCTTGTTTGTAGTTATATGTGCTTTAATGATTGGGTAATTTATAGCTGAATGGTTTAATAGAATACTGATTCACCCCCTCTCATTATTCCTGATAATCAATGAAAAATCTCATAAAAATTAACTCATCGCTCATTGTGTTTTCACATAGAATGTTAGGAAAGAAGAAGTGATGGTGTGATGGATCAAATTCCATCATCCATATCTATTGTGAGATTTCTTTTTCTCTTGCAATCAGTGATGCTCTTTAGTTGTGCAATGAAATACATTTTCTAACTTTTCAAAAAAAAATTGTTGCTCACGTGAGTCTTAAGGTTGCTACCTTCATTATTCCCATCTCTCATCATCAATTGAAGTGGAATTTTTTTTTCAAAACAACGATGGTAGAGGGAAATGTAATGGATTATATTCACATTTGAAATATTTACTAAATACACTTGATGTCTAAAGGTTTCATAAAAAAATTTATTCCCATCACACATCATAGTTTGGCATTGAGGAGAGCAAGGTGAAGTAGTGATGGGAACTCCTCACATGATGGGCATTCTATTGGCCCATTTAAGATATGAAAATATTAAAGAAGCTCTTAAAGGGATTTTGTTTGCACATGCTCTTTGAAAGGAGGGAGGAAAAACAAGTGCAATTCCATTCTTTGGTCTCCATCCTATTTTATTTGTATAGTATTTTATCTCTGTGACTTGTAACATTTGAATTTCTCTCGTAGTGCCATCAAAGTGGAGTGAAATTTGAGGTTGTAGATTTTTTTTTTCTGCTATTCTAAGCATATGACAGTCTTAATTTTCTCCTCCTCACCCAAGCATCTCTACTAGTGTTTATTTTTAAGAATTTTTAAGCACTAAGGCATGCCATAAAGGATTGTGCCCTCCAGCCTCATTGACATCATTCTACACAAGGAAAAATGATTTGTTCAAACAATAGCTTGGCTCACTATCATGGTGAAATGGAAGATCTGAAATATTTTTTTCTTTTTTGAAATGCAAATAAGGGTGAAAATGAGTTAATAGCAGACAAAATATATAGGTAGGAGGATTACACATCAACTGTTTGACAAAATGTCAAACTAAATGCTATTTAAAATGAAGTTCTTGGAGGGATAAAATAAATGGATGAAACCATGTATTAAAATGTTTGAGAGTATTTTCATATGTGTAAAATGTGTTCACCTATAGAGAAAATTGACAATTTGGGTAAATGGGCTTTTACCTAGGGGTGATATTTTTCACTTGCAAAGTAAAAATGAGGCCAGAAAATGGGGTTTACTATAGGTCATTTTTTGCACGATATTTCAACAGAAGGTAGATTGAATAGGGAAAATGAAGTGAAATGAATCTTCTAAATGTCAGTTGGTTGCAGATCAGGGGAGTTGGATGTGCCATGTGTCAACAATGTATTGATTTTAGGGTTTTCTTTTATCTTCTCCTTTCTCTTAAGTGAGAGACAGTTCTCATGGTTGGTATTGTTGGGTGACTCTAAGAAGAAAAAATATAATGTAGAGGACACAAATACCTTTTTCTTTGAGTTTTTCCTAAGTTCTAGAGTCCGAGTCTTTGAATTTTAGCATTGTATACCAATACTATCTCATTTTGATACGAAAGTGGCATACCTCTTGAGCCTTTTTTCTCCAATTGTATATCTCACATGAATTAGGAACAAAATGGATCATAGATTGTTCTATTTCTCTTCATGGTGTTTCTATTGAATGTTTATTCATTGTTGATGCCCTTGTTCAAAGAATAGGTTAATTTTCTTTAACATGAATGAAGATTTATGTGAGTGTATGTAGAAATAAATAAGTAATATTAGTTTGGTATTTCTGAGTTGGATGGTGTAAGACATCATTTAGTGGCTCTGTTGTGATAGGTTAAATTTTTTCGCATAATTCTAAATGAAATATTTTGGTCTCTATGCCTTGGGATAAGGCACTAGTTCATAAGCTATGTCTAAGTTATGATTCTCTAATCATTCACAACAATAACATACAAAACCCATTTAAACTTTCATTTTCAATTTGAATGTATGTTTGGAGTCGAGTTTCATCATATTCTCATGCTCTAAATGTTGAGTGTTGTAAAGGAGTAGCCAACCCCTTGAAATATTTTATTTATTGAACAATTACATGAGAATTCATTTGTTATTTGCAATGTACTTGGCTATTAGGTGCATGGATTCATAGGTACATTATGGGATTACCCTCCTGGGTTTTATAGAGACCAAAGTGCAAGAGGAAAGCATTATTGCTTTCACTCGTTCATTGGCCAATCCCTTCAAGTTGCTGAGCATTAGAAATTGAAACTCCATAGGATTCTTTCAAAATCAACTTGGGAATTTAAAAACACCAAAACACCATAATCAAAATAAACCACATATACAAACAATTGCAAATAAAATATTTGAAAAATATTAGCATACAAATGAAAAGTGGGCTCAATATTGAAACCTTCCTACAAAGGAATGTTTCAATGTAATAGAAGATTGGCACTTGTCACATAATGATGAAACTTGACTTGCCTCTTCAAAATTGAGGATATTATGCACCAATGTGTAATGAGAAGGCACCAACAATGCACTTGATGTATGCATTTGACAAGGTTTGTCAATAGAGGCAATAGGGGGCACTCCTTAACTCCTCCCTATATAGGGGAATTAGTTTTGCCAATGATTGCAGATTGAGGTGCCATTAGATTAGACATTGAGAGAGCCCACTAAGGAGAGAAAACCCTTCTATCATACCACTCTAGTTCACCTCTCCAATCGTTTAAGGGTCTATTTCATCTCTACAAAAAATTTAAGGAATTAAAATATATGTTGGGTGTTGGTGGAGACACATGTTGCCATAGTGTGAGAGTTGAAATTTATGCCCCAATGCTCAACAAGAAACAAATTGTGAAGCACAAGTGCATTGCAATCAACACTTGACATGTAGGCAATGGGTGGTGAGCAACAAAATATTGCTATTGGTGATATTCACATTATTTATTAAGGCAAAAGGGCATGCATGTTAATATGAACAAGAGGTCGACAAAACAACAATGTAAGAGATGTCATTAAAACAACTTAAGGCATTCTCACACACTTGATCAATCACCAATGAATTACAATCTCAATATCTCAATATACACAAGTATGAAACAAAAACCAAGAATTTTAGAATGTTTGATAAACCTTATATGTTATGAATTATAAAATCATGATTTTTTTTACAAGGCCTAACAAACCCAAAACATGGTGACAACAACATTGTTGAGAAAAAGAAAAATCAAATTTAAGACCTTTTTAAGTATAAATAGTGTGTTTCCTCTACATAATAATATTTAAAGACCTTTTAACTAGAATATAAGTTTGTTTCTTAGAGAAGTTATACGTTAATTCATACTCTTTGAGGATTCTTGAGCTCAAAGCAATATGGTGCTCCACTATTCTAGAATTATCTTTCTACGTCAAGGCTGTCGCAATCCTATGATCAACACCAAAAGTGTATATTATAAAATCTTTTTAATAATTAGGATTCATCAAGGCCAAACCAAATGATATTACATGTTTGACTTATTTCAAAAGTCTCTTTTCCTTCAGCTATCCATTTGAATTGTTTAGTCTTCCTGTGCTCTACTTAAAAGCCTTAAAATATTTTATTTGCATTAAAATATCAATCATTTCATTGAAGTAAACATAGACGCAATTGCCGAGCACTTTCTTGCTGATCCTTTCAAGGAATCGCTACAACCAAACATCTGAATATATACCTAACTCCCCAAACACTTCTCTTCATTTTCTGTTGTGTGGATGACGAAAACATTGTTTTATCTTGTAAGACGGCCTGACGAATCACATTATTTGCCTCCAATTGTTAAGTGGATTTCTCGTCCCTTTAGAATGCTTTGTAGTTGAGAAGTTCATTGCGTTGAATCGTTCGGCACCATCTCTCTTTCTTGGAAATTATATCGTTCGGCGACCTGCCCATTTTTGTTTGAACCGTGAAGTTCGGTGCGTGGAATCGTCCGGCACCATGTCCCATTCTTGGAAATTATACCGTTGTCACTATCATACATAAATATTCTATACAAGCCACAAAAAGGTTTTCGCCTCCTGGCGACCTGCCCATTTTTGTTTGAGCCCTGAAGTTTGGTGCGTGAAATGTCCAAAGCGGAGACATCGAAGAACTCACGTCTGAAGTCTACATTTCCTGTTGCCAAATCACTGTCTGAAGCCTGCCAATGCAATAAGTGAGTTGTCACCCGGCAGTCCGTGACTGATTAATTTCTTTATGACCACTTTCTGAACAGACATTATAGCGAAGACACTGTCCAACAGTAGATCCAAAACAAGAAGAAATTACACGACGACTGATTCTTTTTTGGTACCTTTCATTTTCACTCCAGTCGAGAGGACTTTAAATATTAAATTTAATATTTTGGAAAAAAACATATACTTAAAAAAATATCCTTAAATAATTCAAATTTAATGCTTGCTTTCTTATTTTAAGAAAGGGAGAGTTTTTATCACCGATGATTTTGTTTTTTCAATTTAAAGAAAGCTTTATTGAAAGAATAGATTTTTTTGGTCCACAAGTTATAGGGGCATTGGAAAAAGCAAAAAAATTATTACAATAGATCTTGTGGGATTGAATTTAATTTTAGTCTGTGTGTTTTTTGTTTTTTATATTCACAATTTTAAAATTTGATCTCATGTAACCTATTTTTAGGTTCAGTGTATGGTTGGGTAGGTTAAGGTGGTGTGAAAAGAAATTAGTAAATTTTTTTTATGACAGTTGTTTAGTTAAATATGTCTTATAATATATATTTAATGGGTAAACGCTTTTTAATCTAAAGTTATGAAGTGGTGAGGTGACAAATAAGGGACCTCATTTTCAATATCAATATTCAACAATAATATATTAGTGCGGTTTGAATCATGATGGCAAGAACAACACCACAACAACTTAAGCATCATACTTGTCACAAGTGACAAAGAACTTGTTACACTTATATGTAAAGAATTGATTAAAAAACTTTAATAAAAGGATGAATTATCCAATATTGATGTGATTTGGTACATGTGATTGGATTTAGAGGTGATAATAGTGTAAATTTAGATAAGTACAATAGACACCTCAAACATATTTTATATAGATTTTTAAAATATCTATACTAATACCAATCTATGTAAATTATTTATGAAGATTGAAGAATAAATAGATTAAATTAATAAAAACTGAAATAAATAAATTTACACTTATTTGTGGAGGTAAATGAAATTTTTTTTATACTTGGTCATTATATTCCTTGTTCTCTTAAAGAGTAAATAAATATAGCAAAGATGTAGTGTTTGAGAAAAAAAAAAAGGAATTCATGAAAGTCAATTAAAGTAGAGGTTAATGAAGTACAATAAAACTGGTTTGAGAATTCGAGCATTTATTGAACTCTTACAAGAAAATTATATTTTTTAGAGGAGGAAGTTAGAGTAGAGGGAATTTTCCCTTCTTTCTCGTGATGAAAATAAATCACGAGTAAAGGTATTTTGACTTAACTATTAAGAATATATATGAATTTTGTGTATACCATAATTGTAAAATAAAATGAAGACATGAAAAGTTTTTAAAATTAATAGATGTGATTTATTGATGATAAATGTGATTTAAGGGGAGGTTTTTATGTACACCGCTTCTCATCTCCCCCTTATATAATTGCATAATTCCTCTCAACATAATTATATATAATTTTCAATATTTTATAGAAATTATCTTTCATATAATATTGTCTTTCTAAATCTTGATTGTATTTTAGAATAAAACTATTTAAATATGCTTATATGGACATAAAAGTTAGGCTTTGGGTGTGTGGGAGTGGTTATATCAAATTCAAATTGTTCGAAATAGATGTGTAAATGAATACCTCTTCAACTAAAATTTGAAAACCAATTCAATATAATATTGTATATCATGATTTTTTAGATCATTTAATGGTAGTTAATTTCTATGTTCTTAAAAATTATACAATTTTGAAAATTTGAGATTTTATTATTGATTATGTAATTAAAAATATTTATTTTAAATAATGTTAAGCATAGTCTTTATAAAAATCCTCACCATTGAGTTCATTGAAATATACTATATCAATAAAAGTGGTACTAAAGCTATAATAAAGAAATTAATTTAAGGAGAAAGACCTAAAAAAAGTCACCAAAAACCACCCAACAAAAAACTTACAATTTAATAAACCAAAGAAGAGGAAAGAAAAAAATAAATGCATGCAACATTAAAATAGATATTAAATTCAAAATTTGTAACACCTTAGCCACCCATCCCACAAAAAGAGGAGCCACTAGTGGGAACAAAATCCACCCATACTTCCTTAGACTAAGTCACATGATCCCCAAAACATAAAGAAAGTTGAGGGAAGTTGATTTCACCTATGTCCTATGACCAACATACAAACAAACTCAAACTAATATCTTGAAAATTAATTCTATAAAGGAAGCAATAACCTTTATGACACCTCTAGAATACATGATTATGAGGTTTTATACCACTTTCCTAAGATCGACACAAAAGGCATGAACATTCTTGAACTGATGAAATATTACAAGAAAATATTTATGCCAAACCTTGATATCACCCATGGTAGCTGGTTGATTCAAGCTATGACAAGTCATTAATGAAGAGCCACAAGTATCCTCCTACTCTATCTAAGAGTACTAAAATTTTGAAAGTGTGAATGAATAAATCTAATTCCTCATGACCTTGTCTAACATTATTTCTCCTTATTTCTTCAATAAATCCTCATAGAGGGGAATTTTAGTATAATTAAACTTATTCTTACTTAATCCATCCTACCCCAAACCTTATTGTAGGAGGAATTTCAACTACATCCTTTTTGTTTTCAGATTTTGTCTCTGACTGCAGATCCAAGGTAGAAGGCTTCAGCTCACGAAAGATAACACTTATGCTATATAAAACCTTCTCCGTATCAGGATTCCAAAGCTTGTATCCTTTTATGCCAACACTATAACCAATAAAAATACATTTGACAACCTTGTTTTCCAATTTAGATCTTTTCTCATTTGGCACATGTGCATATGCCTCACATCCAAAGACTTGAATGTGTCTCAGAGAGGGCTTCTTTCCAGACAATGCTTCCAAAGGTGTTTTCTCAACATGAGTAGAATTAGAACGGTTTATCAAGTAACATTTTATAGCAACTGCCTCAGCCCATAACTTCTCCTCCAAGCCAACACTACTCAGCATACTTCGTGCTCTTTCCATCACTGTCCTGCTAAACCTTTCTGCAACTCCATTTTGTTGCGCACAGAGTGTAAAGTGTAGTTTTAGGTCTTTTAATCCCATGATCTTTACAGTACCTCTCGAAATCATCATAACAAAACTCATCGCCATTATCAGTCCTTAAACATTTTATTTTTCTTCCAGTCTTATTTTCTACAAGGTTTTTAAATTCCTTAAATTGACTGAACACTTATGATTTACTTTTAAAAAAATAGACAAATGCCATTCTTGAATAATCATCAATAAAAGATACATAGTACCTTGACCTAGACAAAGAAGGAACATTTACAAGACCAAAAATATCAAAATGAATGTAATCAAGTAAACCAGAAGATTTGTGAGGATTGGAGTAAAATGAAACACAGTGTTGTTTATCATATATATAATGTTCACAAAACTTGAATTCGAGGTTACAATCATCAAGCCCTTCAACTAGGTTTTTATTCTTCAAGGTTTTTAAACCTTTCTCTCCAATGTGGCCTAGCCTATGATGCCAAAGCATAGTCTTTTCTGCTAGAAGTTTAACTTCCATAGAGTTTACACCATCAAGAACTTTTTCCTCTTTTCCTCCATGAGTAGCTTTCTGTGACTTTGAAGAGACACTATTACATTGTACAGCATGTGCATCCAGCTTATACAAGGTACCAATATGAGCACCCCTTGCTAGCACCATTGAGCCTCTAGTCATCTTTCAGCCATTTCTAGAGAACGTGACTTGCACTCCAATATCATTTAGCTTACTAACAAAAAGTAAATTTTGAGCTAGACCTGGTATATGCATTACATCATTGATTCCCTTCACTCTTCAATTAGGGAATTGAATTTTGGATCTTCAATGACCAACTATTTCCAAAGATGAATCACTTGCCAAATACACCTTTCCACCATCGTATTTTTCATACTTCGTGAACTAGTCTCTATGAGATGTCATGTGGAAAGATGCTCCACAATCAATCAACCAGACATCATCTGATGCCTGTGTAGCCAAGGATGCAATGAAGGCATTTGCATCACTCTGAGAAGAATCATTATCAAAAGAATTTTTCTTCTTCTTCTTTTTCTGCTCTTTACAATCCTTTTAGACATGACCAAGTTTCCCACAATTCTAGTACTTCACCTTGGAATTCTTGCCAGGAGACTTTGATCTCCCTTCTGATTTGGATTTGGACTTCTTCTCCTTCTTCTTGCCTTTTCCTTTCAATCTGCCTCTAACAGCAAGAGCCTCCTTCGCCATCTCAAAAGATTTCCTTCTCATCTCTTCTGATAACAAAGAAGCAACAACATCTTCCATCTTAAAAGTGGATGTCATACTACCAATAGCCATCACCAGGTGATCCCAAGAATCTGGCAAAGAACATAATAAAAACATACAACAATCTTCTTCATCAATCTTCACACCCACAGATGCTAACTGTGCAATCGACATGTTGAAAGCATTCAAATGATCAACAACAGATCCTCCCTCCTACATTCTCAAAGTGTACAACTTCTTCCTCAATAACAATTTATTCACCAAGGACTTGCCTTGATAAATAGCTGCCAGTCTTTTCCACAAGGAAGATGCAGTCTTTTCTTCATGGACATTCAGAAGAACAGAGTCTGCTAAACAGAGCCTTATTAGCCCCTTTTATTTTCTATCTGCAAGGTCCCAATCCTCTTGCTTCATGCCTATAGGCTTTGTTCCAGAAACAACAAGCCATAGATCACTATCAACCAACAGATCTTCCATTTTAAGTTTCCATAACTCAAAATTGCTGCCATTGAATTTCTCAATTTCAATCATTCTTGACATGCTTGCCATTTTAATCTGTAATTCAAATTACCAAAACTTCTACAAGACTCCCACTGAATATAATTGACACAAAAAACCCAATGTACCCACAAGGATAACACAACTGGCCAGGCTCTGATATCACTTGTAAGGAAAGCTAAGGTGCAAAACTAACTCTCCTAATGTCAAAACCTCAGGAAAGAATGTAGAGGTGACTTTAAATTTTCAATTATAGTCCAATTAAGATACACATGAAAGAAATAATTGAAACAGAGAAATGAACATACACAGATGAACACTAGATTTATGTGGGAAAACCCTTACAGGAAAAAAACCCACCACACCAAGAAAAATCTCTTTGTATTATAGTAATGAAATTATATACAGAGATCAAACTTATCTTTTTGATGTCAATTTACAGTAGTAGATTCAATGATCAACCTTGTATAGAACATTCCAATTACAATGCACTCTCAATTGAATACATATTGATCACACATCGAACTATTCATCCAACTGTTCACCGAACCGATCACAATCTTCAATCTCTAAGTATATCCATTTCGCTCATGGTCTGTTGATCTTCCTCACAGGAATGGCCGCAATAGTCCAACTGCTAGCGGTTCCCATTCTGCTTCTCTAATTGGTCGAAGACACACGATGTAGGATAGTCTTCCAATCGGTCAAAAGTGCTCAAACAATATTCGCATGTTGGTGAGACACTAGTCGTGTCTCCCCGATGCCACAAAGCCCAACTATCGATATCAGTCAGAGTCATCACCTTTGGCAAGACGTTATACCAAATGCAAATCCATCTTGTGAATCTCTATCAGAAAGAGTTCTCCTATCACCAAGAGTCTCATAGATCTTTATGTCATACTAATATTGATCAAGCAAAGTTGTCGGTGAGACAAGCCATATTGCTAAGACTTCATACCGACGATCATCACATGTAGCGCTATTGGCAATACCATCGCTATTGGCGAGAGGTCATATCGATATTCATCGAGCAAAGTTGTCGGTGAGACACGCCATATCGCTAAGACTTCATACCAACAATCATCACATGTAGCACTATCAACAAGACCATCGCTATCGGCAAGAGGTCATACAAATATTCATACCCATCAGTGAGACTTAGGCTATTGCTAAGAGTCACCCCACAGGTTCCAAGTCACCTTGAATCCATCCTTCGCTAGGAGTCATACCGACAATAGACCAAACTATCTGTGAGACAACCATTTGTCGCCAAGAGTTCTTACCGAGCCTTCATGCCTCTCCCTGACGCCACTCATCACCTAGAGTCTCCTCGATGTCCGATAAGAATAACCTGTTGGCTAGAGATCTCCTCGAGTGGAGAGAGATAGAAAACTCATAGTGATGGAAATGTCACTGCGATAACACTAGTCGGCAAGACAACAACAATGTCTTGATGACTTAAGCATTCCATAAGGTTACACAACTGCTAGTCGGCTAGATAGTAAGAATGTCACACTGACTTTTCTCTTACAGGAGTTTACATGCTAGTAAGATTGAGGCACATTTTCCAACATATAGAAGCTTATCATGTATATGTACTTAGTGGGCATATGTTAGAATGTTAAATTTGGGAAGTTTTTCAAATCTAAATTTTAAAATTAAAATTAGGCTAGGATAATTATGCAACTATGAAGGAAACCCCATGAATGTGAACTAGTGCTAGTATAGAAATGATGCTAGACCATAGTGGATGGCATATGCATGTGAATATGTGTGAGCATTGGTGTAATAAGTAAGTGGATAAGGAAAATGTATAAGGGTGTATGAACATGGAAAAAATATAAGAGGTTTGTACATAAGAAGATATGTTATAGAGTAGGTGGACATCATAGGTCAAGGTACTCAAATCTGAAAAAAACTAGGCCAATTTTCCATACTTGTATGTATCAAAGAATCCACCTTAAAATTAGCACAAAACTGAATTATGGGAAATGAGATGGATATAGAAATTTCACCGTTTAATTTTTCTCTAGATCAAGGTTTAGGTAAATTATAGATTTAGCATACATCTCAAGGTATTTAGAACTTTCAAGAATGCATGTGAAGTAAATACTCATACACTCAAAGGATATCACTATGGTTATGATATAAATAAATTGATCTTCTGAGGATATTGTTGGGTCCCAAAATTATTGCCTCAGTTTCTAGAAAAAAATATCATTTTCAAGGCTAGTATTTTCATCATGGAAATAAAACATGCTCATCCATACACCATGGAGTGTTAAAGTTCAAATCTATAAGAGTGGGTTTCCTCTATTTCTATTTTAGCTTAGCTTATACTTAGGGGGTGTTCCTATGGGTGCACCTTAATTATTATTTGAACCAATAAAGATGAAAAAGTAAAATTGAAATTAAAGTTACCCAAATTATCTACTTTACCATAAAAGTAATACTAGGTCAAGACAGACTAGTCCTATGATATCCTTATATATCAAATATTATTATGCAAGAATTACCCAAATGAAATAAATTCATTAAATATTGACCAACATAAGGTGGTTAGACATACACATTTTTTATATTTTTTAAAAGTTGTAATAAAAAATTCATAATTAATTATTTACATGGAAAAAATTACAAAAAATATGCATCACATTGGGACATGAGTCCTCTACTTATATCTAAAATCATATAAAAAATTATTATCATTTTATTGTGGTTAGGGTGGTCAGACAGACACCTACTTCTTATTTTTTCCCTAAAATTTAAGTACTATTGCATAGTAATTTCAAAAGTTTTCACCAAATAGATTTTATTTTTCTAAATAAACTTAGTAGTTTAGAAACTACATTCAATTTGATACAAATTCTATTCTTACATATTTTTTAAATAATATAGATAACTTATTGAATTTTTTGCATCAAGTTGCCTAACTCTAATTTTTTTGAATTTTTCGCCATTTAAGGGCATGTTTTTTTTATGATGATCCTACACATACCCCTAGAATAAATCTCATCAATATACAAAAAATTAGACATTGATAAAAATAAAACATAAATCAATTGAAAGATGAAAAAAGTCATTACAAGGCATGCAGTGCATGAAATGTTGCTAAATTTTCCAATTTCACATTACAATCATATTAGAAAGTTTAGTAAGAAGAGACCTAGTTTATCATACTTCCCTAAATATCTATAGGTGTGAATAGATACATCATGTATATGTGCCATATGAAACATTCATATATATGCCTAAAGAATAAAAAATCCTACTCAAAATGATCTATACCAGCAAAATTTATCCCTTAGAAAGATATAAAAAACACAAAAAAAAAATAGAAAGCAACAAAAGAACCAACATCGTTTCAAAATGATTAAAAATATTAGTTATCAACATTAGGGTGTCAAACCTAACTTGTGGCACAATATCACATCAAAATCAAAGATGAAGGTGTGTTCCCACCCAAAATGGACATATTAGATTGAACAAATATTGTTAAATTGATGCAGGTAGTTGAGAGAACTCCTCAACAATAATGATAGGTAAATGGGAAAAAGAGATGGATTCTAATCCATTTGGAACTAAACCATCACCCCTCGAAGTATTTTATTACCCTTTAAATTTTTTAAGATATTTAACCTACATATCGACTTCCTTTTATATCAATTAGGTTATAAATATCACTTTAGTTGTGTTGCTATCAGTATTAAGTTTATCACATGCACCTTAACACTTGAATCGTTGAATTTGAGACTCAATTGGCATCACAAGTTAAATATATCTATGACACCCTAGCCCTTTTTATCATGGTCCATTCATCAATCATGTTGGTGTTGGAGTACTTGATAACATAATGGAGTGAGGGAATTATTATTTTTACACCTCCAATATAAAATTAAGAATCATTTTTAATATTTTTTGTCTTGGAAATTCATTTACATATTGGGATGATGCTATGCGAGTTCAATTCTTAGATATGCAGAGAAACTCACCCCTTTTTGTTAGGTATTTGGATAGTATTTATTGTTTGGGCTTTCATTTGTTCATCTACCTCCAAAGGGGAGTATTAAAATGTTTGAAATCCTAAAAATATAATAGTATAATGGCTTCTCTTTGTCAATCCATTAGGCCATTCATGAATTTCCTACCTTTTGGATGGGGTTAGATGACATTTCAATACACCAAAAAAATAAAAATTCTTCATACAGATCAAGAAGGAATGTAGTGACTTACCACCCCAATGCCCTGATGAAAATAACATAATTCACTTTGCATCATGCCTCTCTCTTTATATATCCATATAAGTATCGCACTTGGATACTCACTAATACCAAGGATGGGAGCATGCAAAAATAAGATTTTTTGTTGAACACAACTTTGTATCCCTATATATTATGTCTATTCATTGATGCTTGAACTTGGGAATCTTTTTGTCACACTTTCGGCCAACTTATCAACGAATGATCCCACAATAATAGTTTACAATTTTTGTCCAAACTCGAGACTGAAATAATTTTTTTAAACTAAATCTTCACTTTTGGGCACCTATAGCGGCCAAACCGTGAAGAATTTGAACATGATGCAAACTAGAGTTTCATGAAATTTTGTCTATAGATTCTAAATATATTTTTTCAAAAATTTTGGAATTAGATTGCACTTCTTTTACCATCTCCCTCGAAAACTAGTTTTTTTCAGAAAACAACATTTTTAAAAAGTGACTCTCACCATATAACGCATAACTTTTTTTCCATGAAGGATAAAATTCTAATTCTTTCGAATTTAGATTTCTAACTTTGATATCTAGTGCTTCCACTTGGCTAGAAATAAAAAATAAATATAATAATAAAATTAAATTTATTTAAAATTATACTTTTTGGGAAGATTATAATAAGGACTACATATGCACAAAAAATAAATTTTAAATGAATTCATTTGATCCCCCAAAAGGTAAATCAAAAGTGGTTTTTTATTAGCATTTTGATAGGTGTAAAGGAGACTCTATTATAGGTATGGTTTAAAACTAGTGGGTTCTATCCAAGGGGGTTTGATTTAAGGTAGTTTGATAAACTCTCTTCAATTGGAATTCTTTAAATGGAACCTTTTAACACTTAAATCATTATATTTTCTAAAAATATGTGATTTCAACAAAAATCAGTTCCTCCCAGAAATTGTAACTAGCTTTGTGGGATCACCCCAACACAAGTGAATTTTAGTATTTATAACTAAATTTTTTATTTTTTCAAACATATGATCTAGTAGGATTCATTCTAGATAAGCTAAGTATGTCCACAACTTTTCCAACTAAAATTGTTGGCTAAATGTATATGTAGCACCACTTTGAGGCCAAGTTACTAAAAGCATGGAATTATTTGAAAAAAAAAGTTTTTCAACAACTCCTACTCATATAAATAACATTCTTTTGAAAATGTAAAAATATACTTTTGTAGATCCATAAGTGTAGTTTTAAAATATATTTTTATTTTAAGAGCTTAATTATATATATATATATGTGTGTGTATATATGTATGTATATATATGTATATATATATATATATATATATATATATATATATACATGTATATATATATAATATATATATGTGTATGTATATATATATATGTGTGTGTGTGTGTATGTATACATATGTATATATATGCATAAACATATATATATATGTCATATGCATATATATATATATATATATGTATATATATATATACATATATATGCATATATATATTTATATATATATATATATACATATATACATACATATATATATATACATATATACATACATATATATATATATATATATATATATATATATATATATATATATATATATATATATATATATATATATATATACATATATATATATATATATATATATATATGCATATATATATACATATATATATATATATATATATATATATATATACACTAAAAGTAGGTTATAAACACAAAATATTAGGTTAAAAATATAGCATATATAAAAAAAAGATGCCCTAGATAATAGAATCTAAATTAAGATAGTATAATTTTTTTTATATTTTAGATAAATATTTAATATTAAAATTGATGTCGAGTGGAAACAGTCGTGTTTTAATATACACACATTTAAATATTTATTTAAAGATATATTATATAAACCTTGACATCTCGTGTAACATCATTTTTCATCATTTTTCATCATTTTATCAACAACTAAATTATAGTGTTAGATTATAAAAAACTATATTCAAATAATTTTTTAATTTTGTCAAAAAATACAAACATAAAATATACTAAAAATAAAATTTTTATTAGTTTACATCATTTCAGAATTCAAAACATATATATCACTTTCTAGTTATTCAAGTTTAAAATTTAGATCAATGTTGGTCATTTCCTTTATAAAAGTGTGACACAACTTTATACAATATGATAATCCTTGAGAATTTGAACTAGAAAATACTTAGATTTTTTTTCTGAAAATGAGGGATCAAGGATTGGGATGTGAGGAAAGAAGGGAATATGTTCTAGAGTAAGGGGCAACCCAAAACTCCAACACCTAACAAACATTTCATCCATGTTATGTCACCTACCTTATCATGTATTAGACTTCTCCATATGCTAAAGCTTAGGATTAGGGCATAAGGTACTCTAAAACATTGATAGAAAAAAAAGGAAAACTCCAACCAGGACTTAGACATAAGATTCTTTTTGGGTTTCTTGAAAATGAAGACAATGATGAAATAAAATATGGAGGTAAACATAAGCACACAAATAAATTTTCATTTTTTTAATAAAGTCCCAAAAATGTCTCTTGTTGGTGTTTTTTTCCATCCAAACCTTGAAAATCCTATAAATTAGTCATTCCTTATTCTTAAGAACTTCAATATTAGTGGCCAATGAATGGGAGGTGGATTTTTCACTTTTCTACCTTGCACTTCAAGCTTTCCAAAACTTAGGAGGGTGATCCTATATGGCACTAGATGCATATATTCAACTTATGATGCAAAATAGTATAAAACAAATAAACTTCATACAATACAATAATGATGTGTATGCCTATCTCCAATAATATTACACCCCTTGTTCTCATTCCACTATAGGCATGAAGTTGAGGTACAACATAATCATAGAACTAAAGCATTAAAGGGTTGTTTGAATTTAAAGATTCTTTCTAAGGATGGTGAATGGAAATTGTGCAAGACCACTACCTACCTTGGGCTATAGAGTCACATATCATACACATCATATCATAATACTATAACATAATCTTGATGACCATAAAGCTTCCATCACATTATGACAAAAAGGTCTACGTAATCATATCATAAAATCCTACTTAGCAATCCACCTAAAAAATACAATACCCTCATTGCCTACTTGTAAGCAATTACACCACTCCTTGAATGGAAAGCAAAGAAATAGATAAATCAAACAAAAAATGTGTTTGAAGAACCTCAATAACCTTGTTATTTCAATTCAAAAATGTGTTACATCCTGGACATGGGGAAAATCACATAATAGTATGCATTTATATTTGTTCATTCAAGTTACAAGAGAATTACATTATATGGATTTACAGCATATGGACCTTTACCCTTAGCATTCAAAAATTATAGTACCAACCTCTTTTATGGAAAAAACCTAAAGCTAAGAGCCTTCTCAGAAATTATAACCCCCATAAATTTGGCTATGAATTCCTTCTTATAGAAATGAAGGAGGAAAACAAGCATCAGGCCCAAATGCACACATGTCCAAATCCTATTTGACCGCTACGATAACATTTTTCATTCAAGGGAGGCAGAAAAATGTGGGACAAAACAACTATATTTTTTGATGAATACATTTTCTCACCTTCCAAAAGGCATCATTGTCATTGTAATAGCCCATTCGCACTTTACCCCCTATTTTCTTTTTGTGGTTCCTTTTAATATTTCCATGTACCCCTTTTTTCCTTTATCGCCTTTTACCTCAAAACCATCACTCATCACCATTTCATCCTTAGCCATTTTGAATAGATATATGACATTCTTTAATGCCTAGGGATGGGAGGAATATTCCATTGAATATCCCTTAACTCCTCCATCACTCATCGCCAATATATTCCCCATGCCTCCATTTGTAACCACAATGCTTTGATGTAACATGATGGTTGTATGTCTTAATCCTCACATCATTCATCGCTAATACTCATTTTCCTTTATGTATACCATCAGTGATGTGAACAACATATGCAATGAGATCCTAGCTGTTAGATCAAGTCATTCTTCATTGACTTTATGCTTTTTCCATCCCTCAACACTAATAAGGAAGTCCTTTGGAAGGGATCTCTTGTGATTCCTTTGATCCCAACAATGATAACCTATATTAGCATTGTCCATCGCTCATCATTGATGCACCTTTCAATAGTTGAATCACAGTAGCAATGGAAGAAAAGTAGTGATAGTTCAAGATTTAGCCACATGTCCTAGCTATATGATCAATGGTTATGGTGAGCTTCATTCCCAGTAGCAAACAAATTAGTCATACAACACTTTGAAATAATAGAGCTACAACTTTCATCACTCATCGCCAATAGGAAAGTTGATAGCAAGAGACGATGCTTGATAGGAAATGAGCCAATGATATAAAGGGTTAAAGTGTTATCACTCATTGCTAATTCAGAACTTAGAGCATTATAGAAATTAGCCATATAAGACCTTCCAGTGATTCAAAGTAAATGACTTCACATCACACATCACTAATATGAAACTTGAGGTCCTTTATCTACTCGTGATGCAAAGCAAAACTATGATACAAAGGAAAAAATTCCATCGCTCATTTCTAATACAAGGATAGCATCGATGAAGCAATACATGATAGAAGATACATCGAGCGATATGCCATGACTTAAATAGGAACAATTAGCGCATGCTCATAAGTTGTTTTAAAAAGGGGACCAACTAGGACCATGAGGTGAATAGTCATAAGACCCAACCCATGATAAAGACATAGGAAAAAAGATGATTTAAAGGAAAATAATACAATGGGAAATATTTCGAGGTCATGAGATGGTAACCCTAGACGTGAGGGACCGGTCAATACATAGATACTAAAGAATCAGGTTGTTTTTAAATAACCAAAAATTGACCATAGTAAGTCAACTAAGAATTAGATGAAAAGAAAAAGGATTAAAATGAAAGGGAAATATGCTAAGTAAAACTAACTACATAACACAAAACCCTAAGTCCTTGTAAAACATTTCAAACTCAGGCCACCAAAAACCAAGAAACCAACCAGGTAAAGACATAGGATCAGTGGAACATGAAATTTTTTAAGATTCCACCAGTGGCTCATGTTTGAAAATGCATGCCACTTGTGAGCATGGAAATATTTCAGACCTCTAGGGAGTAGAACAAGTTCCAAATCCATTTGGAAGATCTATAACTTCTCATTTATTCAAAATTTTAAACTTCATTTGGTGGCCCTAGGACCCGAAAAACAAAGAACCAATATTTTCCCCTTTCAAACACTTTGTTTTTCATTGTCTACACTAGGCCAAGTCTAAAAAAACTACCATGAACTATCCAAAAACTAACCATGTCATTGGGATTGTCATTGAACATCATTACCATATGTTTGAGATTGCCACTATCACCATTAATTTGATCAATATAAAATTTGCAAGAAGAAACTAACTAAAAATCATAACCACTGTGACACTTTACATTATCTAGCTCATTTTCATGCTCCACTAAATTCTTATCCATTTGAACTAAAAATTAAAAGTGTTCATAGTCCATTTGGAAATTTGCATCATAAAATTTGACATTATATTCAATTTGCACATCAAAGTGAACAAATTTCATAAACACTTTGCTATGCACTATGAAAACAACTCCCAAGTACATCAAAAAGAAAAATCCCATATCTAGGAACCTTATTGAATTGGACACCATGACAAAAGCACACATCTAAGCATCTTGATTTAGCCACATCAAAACACTCCTTAGTGTCATGGAAATGAAGATCATATGCATCATCAACCTCCCAAAACTAGGTAAATGAACTCATCTCAGGTTCAATAACATTTTCTATTTCATTTTTCAAATCATCATTCAACTCAATGCAAAATGCTTCAAAAGAAAGCTCAAATAATTTAGAACAAATAGGGTCAATAGAAAGACACTCATTTGTACTAGTAACCTCATATGAATCATCAATTGATAGGTATACTGACTCAAATGTGGAAGATTCATTGTAATATGAATGTTGTTCATTAGCAATTGAACAAGCATATTCATTCTCTTTCACATCAATGCATCTGTCATTAAATGGGAACATATACATTTCTACAAAGAAGCAAGCATATTCCACCTCATTACTAATTTCATGAGCTAGTGTCTTCATATATAGATCTGAATCAACAAATTTCCCAATGTTATGCACACCAGCATTCTTTTCATACAACATAGACATTTCCATCTCTCCATATATGCAGTTACAAGTACTAGAGACACAATCTTGTCCATTAGCATCATACTCAACCTTACCAACCTATTCATCATATTTGGCACTGTGCTTAAGATTCGAATATTGAATGCACACATTTTTATGTTCAAATTCATCATCATTCACATAGTTAGTATGCTCCATTGATGAAAAACCCGAATCACATTCTAGGTATTCATCAAATAAAAAAAATTCATTCACTTGTGAACAAGTGACTTCATCAAAATTCATATGATTGCATCCTTCATGTGAAGAAAATACCTCTAGATCATCCTCATAAGAGAATTCATAGTCCTCTAAAAATCAATAAGGTTTGCTATCATTATGATCCTTATCACAAGAAAATCCATCAAGCTGCATAAACTATGCTCATAATTTTTAGAATGTATGTAATGAAAAAATGTATAGTTGACATTTTTATGCTCACTTGAGTCTCTCATGTGGAATTTGGCTTTATTTTTCCTAGATTTAATGTTGTAATGTGGCCAACATGTTCACATTAGGTCTTGGACCCTTATGAATCACTAAGACTTCCACGATGTCTTGTAAAAGCGTTGTGAAGTATTGTAACCCATTTTCACAAATTTCTAGAACCCTTTCATCATAATTCACCTACATAACTCATTTTTATCACTTACCAAGTCTTATTTCAAAGTGTTTCAAAGTGTTGTAACCCACTTTCATGATTTTTTAGATTTGTGATCACTAATTCAACCCTTTCTCATGTTTAAATGACCACTCAATACACTTTTTGACCTCCCTTAAGTGTTCTTTTGAGGATATTCTTTTTGGAAAACATTTAATTCCCTATAATTCTAACAGTCGTGCTTAATTTTCTTAAGTGGAACTAAGTCACCAATAGGGGCAACTTAGTCCTTTTTGGCACAAAACTCAAAATTATTTCAATTTTCTGGCGGGATTTCATTCACTAACCCTTGAGGTCAGCCTATGATGTATTATTTTTGGGAAATTTAGTAAGAACAAGTATAAATAAGGGTTTTCCCCCTCATTTTTTATTTCCTAAATCTCCTAATTCATCTATTTATTCAAATAGTTAACCTAATCATTCTCAAGCATTCAAGCACAATCAAGTCATCCATTGGAGCACTTCATTGCATATCTTCAAATTTACACATCAAGGGTTTGGTTAGTTTATGAAATTTCACATTGTTTATTTATCATTCTCTTTCCATTTCATTTCATTACCTAGGGTTTGATTACCAAAGTGGAATTTGACCAAGTAAAGTCCCTATACTGTAACCCTTAACCATTTCCCCCTCTTTGCATGTGTGTTTGCAAAATTTGTAGGTAGATTTTTCAAAGAAATAGGTGTTGAAAAGTGGTCAAGAATTCATCCAATCTATTCAAGTCAACATAACCCTAATTGAAGCTTGGAGACCCTTTTTATCCTATTTTTTGTAGAATCAAGAGTGGACACCTATAATAAAAACAAGTGCAAAATTGAAGCTACAGGATCCTATCCCAAAATTTTCAAGTTGAATAAGTCACCACTAGTGGTAGATTAGTCCTACTACTAGGATTGAAAAGTGGTTTATGTATCTTTGGATACCCATTTGGCAGATTCTTGTTTCGACAAGTTTTCCTGAAATTGGGACTAAGTAGCCCAGCCTGGCGTAAGTGTCTTAGTAAACATTTTTAGTCAAATTTTTAGGATTCTACAATCTCTCCACATAATATTTAAGATTCTAGGTGCACCTCTCCAATTCTATTCAGTTATTTCACCATTTATTTGCATTTTTAGGTGTTTTTGCATATCACACTGTGTTTTCCAGCACTTTCAATTTCTTAGGTTTTGCATCATTAAATCATTTTCTTTTCAGATCAGTGAATTAGTACATAATAATTAGACATATTAAATTTCACTTACATTAATCTTGAGTGTAGAAATTTGCATTTAGGACCCCATTCCTTTCTCCTTTTAGTTGAAAAACTCTAGGAGCTAGAGTAGTTGGGCAATCCAAAATCATTGTCCACATTTTGGTGAACCTGACTTTTGAAAATACTTTCTTCTACTTTCAAGTGCATCCTAGGTTTCATTTACATTACATTAGATATTTCATTGATTAAATTGCATCCTAGGGTTTTCAAAATTGCATTAGTGAAAAGCTCAAATAACTTACATTTCTGTATCATTTTTGCATTGAAAATCACAAAAATTCTGCATTTTCATATTGTAGTTGCATCTATGCATCTGGAAGACATAAAACTATATTTAATGTTTTTGAAAAATCTCAAAAATATCATCAGTGGGACTAAATCGCCACACTGGGTGATTTAGTCCTTCTGCGCATTTTGCATTGTAATTTATGGTATTTTTCTGGATATTTTCTGCATTTCTATTTTAGTTTATAGAATTGATGTTATTTTCATTTTATTATTCATATATTTCATTACATTTTCATCCACCCCACCTCTTATGGTATTTGTAAGAGTGTTTGGTGCCCTATTGATAATACTTAAGTGAAAAGAAGTTTTTGACTCATGGCATCCCATGATAACACACTTGATGTGGACCTTGGGTTGTCTCAAGCTCCTAATCTTGGTATGGAAAATGGTGCATTAGGCATGAATACTACCACTAGTACACCTTTAACTTCACATATAGTACATGTTGATACATCAGGTGCACACATTCTGCAAGAAAATGTAATTAACATTCATAACGATTGAGCACATTTGCAACAAAACTTGTTTCATGAAAACATATCAACCATTTCAATTCTTGCTATAGACAACATCCATTGAATTCTTGAAAGTGATTAGGGCTTAGATGTTATGAAACAAGTTGTTGAGATATACCAAAAACATGCTTCTTCCACCTCTAGCACATCTCAACTAGAAAACACTATGGTTAGCCAAGGAGGATCTCACATTCCTCCTCCTTCAACCATAGCATCCATACCTACCTATTCCAATCCTCAAGTTACAATAACCATTCAACAAGTTAGTCAGGTGACTCCTTTTGCTATTCCAACTAGCATTCCTAGTTCTTTGGTGGCATTGAATGTTCCATCCTCTACCATCTTCACTCCTATTAGTGTCCCCTTCACTTGTCCCAACATTACAT
Organism: Sequoia sempervirens; assembly: GCA_007258455.2. Classification (NCBI taxonomy): domain Eukaryota; kingdom Viridiplantae; phylum Streptophyta; class Pinopsida; order Cupressales; family Cupressaceae; genus Sequoia; species Sequoia sempervirens. Next base: position 7,778,429 of record VDFB02358134.1, on the reverse strand, counting down.
ACACTCCTTTACCATTCTTTGTTCCACCTCATACCACTTACATTGAACCTCTCATTACACAACTCTTCCAAACAGTTTCTTCCATTCAACAACAAATATCTACCATAAACCAAAACCAAACTGCACCACTGACCTATTATGTTTGTAGTAGCCCATTATCTTTGGAAATATTAAAAACATAAATTTCACAAGGAATTTATATCCCTAGGTTTGGGAAATATGGAGGTAAAGGAGACCCTACTAATCATGTCAATGTCTATACAACATTATGCAATGATTTTCTCCTTGACAATAAATTGTTAGCTAAACTGTTTCTTAGGACTTTAAAGGATACTGCTTTGGAGTGGTTTTCCTCTTTACCCAATCATTCAATTCGATCATTTGTTGAACTTGTTGATGCCTTTATAAGTTGTTTCCAAGTCCATATGACTCCCAAAAAGACAATGGCTAATTTAATGAGGTGTAAACAAAATACGGATGAAAAGTAATTGATTTCATTCCACGCTATCATTCCTTATATGCCCAAGTAGATGTCAAGGTTCCTAATTCACATCTCCAAAATATTTTTATTGAAAACTTGCAAACTCAAATTTAGGATAGATTAACCATGATGAAATTTCCTTCTTTCCTGCAATTATGAACAACCCTTTGTGATTATCACAATTCGGTTAGTAGTCATGATGCAAAGTCCACTTCCAACCAAAATGAGAAATATGAACCTAGCACTTCAAACAATTCACAACCATTTCACAAACCAAACAAAGGGTTTTTACAGTTCAACCCTCCTCAACAACCACCTCAACCTATCAATAACCAAGTAGTAGTTGTTAAAACCACGATACCTTAAATAGTTATGGAGATCTAAACTAATAGTTTACACCATTACCAGACACCCTTCATAATACAATGACCCAACTTATACAACAATAAATGATTTATTTACCTCCTATTAAACCATTAGATACAACTAAACTTTTTCCTCCAACTTTCCAACCTAACACGTATTGCCATTATCATAAACAAAATGGACATGACAAAGAACAATGTAAGCATATTAAACACATACTGGAAGACCTCATTGATTTTGGCCATCTATTCGTTTCAAATGTTAATGTAAAAGGAAATACATATGTTTCCCCACCCAATAAAAAATTGAAAATCTTTACCAATCCCATGCCTAAACATAACATGTCATTCATCAAAGCTAGTGAAACTCAAAACAATGATGTGATGATTGTTCATAAAGAGACTGAACATCCTGATCCTATTCCACATACACCCTCTATTACTCCAATGGATTAAATTGTGGGAGTGATAGATGTCATACCTCGTAAGGGCCAACCTAAGAAGAATCTTAATATTATTTTCTCTTCTACATATATTCTTATGAATCTTCCTGATGGTCCTCTCTACATAGCCAGACGCATTTATGTTAAACCCACTAATGAGATACTCATAGATCCCACCTGTGGTGAGAATGTGATCACTAAGGAATTTTCCATCTTACATGATCTTTATCAAGAAAACTATGACAAACCAAGAGAATGGATCAAAAAACATAATGGTTTCCCCTACCCTATGATTGGAGCAATCGTTCTTCCATTACAAATAGGACCTAAGAAAATGGATGTTACATTTTCTACCATTCCACAATCAGATTAGTTCCATCTATGGCTAAGTCATCCATGGATTTGCTCAATGAAAGTTATTCGTTTAGTCATACACAAATGTTTAAAGTTTACACATGAAAATGACATATTCACTAACCACCATAGTGGTTTTAACCTTTTGTCATCAAAAGGAAATTTCACCTTAGAATCCTTTTGGCTAGAGCCCATGGAGCCCATAACACCTCACAAAGACTTCTTTTTCATTGATTATTAATATTTTAAAGAAAATAAAATTGTTGAATTATCCTTCCACAATCAATCCCCTTCTGCTCCCCCAATCGTTGATGAGACAATGCTTCAACCTGAATCTGAACTTGAACAAACAGTGCAACCTCATGAGCAACCAATAATAAGCACTTCACCTTCATTGTTTAAACACCCAAGAGATAATGAAACTAACCCCATGATGCTTCCTCGCATAAAAAAAGTTTATAAATCAAAAGAGAAAGTGATTGACCCATCTCCTTCGATTCCTTCCATTCTTCCCCCTCCAAAAGAAAAGGATCCTATGGTAGATCAAACTACTCTTACATGCACACAACTTCAAAATAGAATTAAAAGAAACTGTGGTGCTAGGGAGAGTAGGCGTCGACGTCATCTCCTTGCTTGTCAATTACAAACTAAAGAAAACAAAGAAAATCAACTGGCACATTTGACAGAAGCAATTAATAATTATCCTCCTCCCGAATTGCAACAAAATGAATTGATATAGTAGCCAAAACTCCTGATACATCCTTCTACTAAAATTACCATTTGTCCTCCCATCATGATTAATCTTGATGATGATGAGGATGAGGATATCTCTAAAATAGATGAAGAGGTGCATAATGATTTGAATTATTTATTTTCCTCTTCCATGAGGTTAAATGATAAATCTCTCACACCAAGTGAAGAACCTGGTACATCCCCTAGTTTGGCACTTGTAATTCTCCCTTTAGATAGTCAACCACCCTTGCAATACATTGAACATAATTGGGAGATAGATGACTTGTTAGATGGTTGATTTGTATTTTCCTTGCTAAGCCTTTTGCATTTTTCTTTTATTTTCTTTTTCTACTTTTCTATGTGTGTATCGTGTTCGCTCATGATGTGACAATTGATGTTCTATCTCTCTTTCTACCTTTCCTCTATTTGTTCCTCTATTCTTCTATATTTCGTACATTTTTCCCTTTCTCTTTTGCTTTTGTTTTGAGTTTTCCTTTTGGGGATGATGTAAAGCATTGAGACTACTATGTCTCTTCCATGTTGACCTAAAATTTCTTTTCTTTTTCACCTTTTTTTTGTGTTTTCCTTTTGGGGATGATGTAAAGTGTTGAGACTATAATGTCTCTTCCATGTTGACCCAAAAGGTATTTTCTTTTTCATCTTTGTTTTGTGTTTTCCTTCTGGATATGATGCAAAGAATTGAGACACACTATGTCTCTTCCATGTTGACCCAAAATATTTTCCTTTTCTTTCACCTTTTCATTTTCTCTTTGGTTGTGTTTTCCTTTTTGGATGATGGAAAACATTGAGACTTGAATTTCTCTTCCATGTTGACCCAAAATGGACTTTCTTTTTCTTTTTTTTCACTCTCTTTATGTCATTCTTCTAGTTCTATGTATTTGGGGAATGATGACAATTCTGAGCTCTTTAATCAAAACATTGTAGCAATGAAAATAATGACCCCAAATCCATAGATCCCTTATATGTTTGGTGTGTTTTATTTTGGGGGCAATCCCTCTATCTTTTTCTTTTTCTTCCTTCACATGACGTAGACTTACTCAAAAACGTATGACTTGGCATAAGGGCTTTCCAAGTTGGCTCTCATGTCTTGTTTCTTTTTACATTTTTCATTTTCCACTTTAAAGTAATTTCTCATAGAACAGTGTGTAGAAATTCCTTTAAAGTGGGGGCATACATTGGCATTAGTCATTTGCATTTTTTTCCTTTTCTTGGTTCTTAGTGCAGCCTTCTTGTTCAATACGATGTGTTTGTCACTTTGTGGATGAAATTGGGTATGATATCCTTCATAAGTGTGATCTATCTTAGCATATTACATTCCTCTTAGTGGCTTGATGTGACACACTACATCCCCTAAGTTGTGAATATTTTATTCTCTGATTGGTCCTCTCTTGGAGACATTAGACAATGTTCCCTAAGTTAAGACCTCGCATGAGCTAAACATGACTCATTTGAACATTCTTTTGCATGTTGAATTTTGCATTGACATGGCCACCTTGCATAACACAGCTTGCATGCTTGTGGTACCATTGAATTTTTTCATGAGTTCTAAGCATATGAAGATTTTCTTTTCTCATGAAGCAGAAAATGAAATAAATTTATCAGGAGGTATAACTTTGATATGGTTGAGCAGGAAGCCCATTCTATGGAATGAATTTCCCCATAGCCACCATTTTGGATTTCTCACCCCACGGACAACCAAAAGTTCCATGGCCCGAGAGTGAGTATGTTATGGATTTCTCACCCGGTGGACAACCAAAAGTGTCATTACCCCAAAGTGAGTATGTTGTGGATTTCACACCCTATGGACAACCACAATTTTTGTGGCCCTAGAATGAGTATATTGTGGATTTATCACCCTACGGAAAACTAGAAGTTTCATGGCCCTAGAGTGAGTATATTTGGGCCTTCTCACCCAAAAGATAGTTAGAAGTTTCATCGCCCTAAAGTGAGTACACATTTTTTTTTGCAAACAAATGGCCTAGATTTGATCCACAACAGGTTGGAAATATGATTGAAGCTTTCTTTCATCCCTTTTCATCATCATGTGTGTTCCTATTCTCTTATGTTTGGTTTTCCATGGGATCATGATCCTAGGGACTTGATCATTTGTCTTGATTAGTTTTGTCTCATCTTATCAATGTTTGTGCATTAGGATCCCTCTCAATGTGCATGTTAGGCTACTTTAGTGAGAGTTTCAAGCAAGTTAATCCTCTTACTAAAGTGGGTGCTTAATGTCTTGCAAAAAAAATATATAGTTGACATTTTTATGCTCACTTGAGTCTTTCTTACGAAATTTGGCTTGATTTTTCCTAGATTTAATGTTATAATGTGGCCAATACATTCACATTAGGTCTTGGACCCTTGTGAAACCATAAGACTTCAAGGATGTCTTGTAACAATGTTGTGAAATGTTGTAACCAACTTTCACACTTTTCTAGGACCCTTTCATCCTAATTCACCTACACAACTCCTTTTTATCACTTACCAAGTCATATTTCAAAGTGTTGTAAAGTGTTGTAACCCACTTTCATGCTTTTTTAAACTTTTCATCAATAATTCAACCCTTTCTCATTTTTAAATGACCCCTCAATACACTTTATGGCCCCCCTTAAGTATATTTTCGATGATATTCCTATTGGAAAACATTTAATGCCTTCTAATTCTTGACACTCACTTAATTTTCTTAAGTGGAACTAAGTCACCAATAGGGGAAACTTAGTCCTTTTCGGCACAAAACTCAAAATTATTTCAATTTTATGGTGAGATTTCATTCTCTAATCCTTGAGGTCAACCTGTGATATGTTATTTTTGGGAAATTTAGTAAGAACAAGTTTAAATAAGGGTTTTTCCCCTCATTTTTCATCTCCTAAATCTCCTAATTCATCTATTCACTCAAGCAATTAACTGAATAATTGTCAAGCATTCAATAACTCTAAGCACAATCAAGTCATCCATTGGAGCACTTCATTGCATATCTTTAGATTTACACATCAAGGGTTTGGTAAGTTTATGACATTGAATGTTGTTTATTTAGCATTCTCTTTCCATTTCATTTCATTATATATAGGGTTTGATTACGAAAGTGGGATTTGACCAAGGAAAATCCCCACACTCTAACCCTTAACCATTTTTCCCTCTTTGCATGTGTGTTTACACACTTTGTAGGAATATTTGTCAAATAAATAGATGGTTGAAAAGTGGTCAAGAAGTCATCAAAGCTATTCAAGTCAACATAACCCTAATTCAAGCTTGGAGACACTTTTTATTCCTTTTAGTGCAGAATCAAGAGTAGACACCTATTAGAAAAACAAATGCAAACCTGAAGCTATAGGATCCTGTCTCAAAATTCCCAAAATATGTAGGTAGACTAAGTCATGAATATTTGTGGATTAGTCATGTTGCCAGTCCTATAAGTGGTTTCTACATTTTTGGATTCCCATTTGGTAGATTCCTATTCCAATAAGTTTTCTTGAAACTTAGACTAAGTCACCCAACGCGACATAAGTTTCCTAGTCAAAATTTGATTCAATTTTTCAAGATTCCATAACATATCCACATCAGATTTCAGATTCCAGGTGTACATCTCCAATTTTTGTTTAGTTATTTCATCATTACTTACATTTTTATGTGGTTTTTCAAATCACACTGTGTTTTCCATCACTTTACATTTCTTAGGTTTTGTATCATTAAATAATTTTCTTTTCAGATCAATGCATTAGTACATCATAATTAGACATATTACATTTTCACTTACATTAATCTTGAGTGTAGAAATTTGTATTTTGGACCACATTCCTATCTTCTTTTAGGTGAAAAACCCTAGAAGGAGCTAAAGCAGTTGGGAAATCCAAAATCATTGTCCACAAAATGAATGCTTAAATTATCATCTTTGATATCTTGACCATTGATTTGAAATGAAATATCGGTAGCACTTGCATCACTTTGATTGATCAAAACATAAGATGGAAGGATATATTGCATCTCTTTTACTTATTCATTATCTAGGATATTACTAGGAGATATTTCCTTCATATGTATTTTATCATCATACAATGTATGTTTTTCTTCACCGCTATTTTATTGATCTAGAGACATGCTACTTGTGAGATGAATACAATCACTATCCTCATTCAAAAAAGATGGATCTTCATTTTTTGATATACTCTTTTCAAATAAGTGCACCATGTTTTGATTTTTCTCAATAGGACAACTACCATCAACATTTTGAGACACCACACTTTGTGCATAATCATATCAAGCTTCTTCAACAATCTCTCTCCAATCATGTACCTGATCAAAACCAAGAGGCTTCAACTCTTTTGGTAAGGTACTCATCCCTAACTCAAATATTTCACAAAAAGAAACAAAATTTGCATGTTGAATCCTCATGTCTGAAATTTTTGGGGACTTCCAAAAAGGCATCCAAAAAACTTGCAAACAAATCATATGGTGATTCTCCCTTGTGGCTCTTTATTTCATACAATACTTGAATAAGAGACATAGGATCAACATTGCTTAGAGTCTTCTCAAGTTCAACTTGGAGTTCACCATTAGTTGCAACATGTAATGATAGACTAATTGTAAAAGTAGAAGTATTATCATCTTGAAAATCATTTCTCTTGTCTGATCCATGGATTCCATTTGCATTAAGTGTGCTAGGGGTATGTGCATGATCACGATGGGCCAAAAATTGGCAATATGATGGGTATGTGTAGGGTATGTGGCTGATGAGTTTTTTTTACCCAAAATTGATGAAATGAAAAGGATTTTTAAAGGAGATTCTCAGTTTTCCACCAATATAAACTATTCTTTACTTTGAATTTAATAAATTATTATTATTCATTATCTATTTGAATTATGACTAAAGTCCTGATTGATAGGCCAACTGAAAAATATCTATAGCTTTCAAACACTATCAGTTTTTTTTGAATCTGAAACATGCATCACAATCTATGCTTCACACACTATAGGATTAAAAAGAAATTGAATTTCATGAAGTTTTGAACAAGTTAAGGTGGTCAGACATATGAGTTTTAATATATTTTAAAAGTTGTAATAAAAAATTCATAATTAATTATTTACTTGGAATAAAATTACAAAAAAATGCACATCACATCAGGACATGAGTCCTCTACTTATATCTAAAATATTATAACATAATGTTATCATTTTATTGTGGTTAGGGTGGTCAGACAAACACCTACTTATTTTTTCCCTGAAATTTAACTACAACTACATTGAAATTTCAAATTTTCACCAAATAGATTTTTAAAATAAAACTAGTAGTTTAGAAACTACATTCAATTTTCTACAGATTCTATTCTTACATATTTTTGAAATAATATAGATAACTTATCAAATTTTTACGCAAGTTGCCTAACTTTGAATTTTTGAATTTTTCACCACTTAAGGGCCTTTTTTTCCATGATGATCCTGCACATACCCCTAGGATAACCCAAACTTGCAGCCATGTATCTTTTCATCATTGAATATTTTGAGTTGTTTTCAGTATCCATGTCAATTTTAGATGCATGATGAAGTGTTGGAGGCTCTTTATCTCTTAAGAAATAGTTCATTTCTTCATCAAATGCACAAAGGTAAACAAACAAGCACAAAGCATCATTTGGTCTTATATTTTCTAGAACATCCATTATTTCCTTTGAAAATATTATGTTGAAAGAAATAACCAACCCATCTTCATCTTTCTAAAGGGTATGTGCAGGATCATCATGGAAAAAATAGGCCCTTAAGTGGCGAAAACTTTAGAAAATTCAGAGTTAGGCAACTTGACGTAAAAATTTAGATAAGTTATCTATATTATTTCAAAAATATGTAATAATAGAATCTATAGAAAATTGAATATAGTTTCTAAACTACTAGGTTTATTTAAAAAATAAATAAATTATTTGCTGAAAATTTGAAATTTCAATGTAGTAGTACTTAAATTTTAGGGAAAAAATAAGAAGTAGGTGTCTTTTTTACCACCATAACCATAATAAAATGATAATATTTTTTTATAAGATTTTAGATATAAGTAGAGGACTCATGTCTGGATGTGATGCATATTTTTTGTAGTTTTTTTCAAGTAAATAATTAATTATAAGTTTTTTATTACAAATTTTAAAAAATATAAAAATGTGTACGTCTAACCACCTTAAGTTGGTCAAAACTTCATAAAATTCAATTATTTTTTCAATCCTATATTATGTGAAGCATAGAATGTGACACATTTTTCATATTAAAAAAATGTGATATCGTTTGAAAGGTATATATTTTTTCAATTAGCCTATCAATCAGGACTTTAGTCATAATTCAAATAGAAAATGAATAATAATTATTTATTAAATTCTAAGTAAAGCAGAATTTATATTGGTGGAAAGTTGAGAATCTCCTTTAAAAAATCTTTTCGTTTCATCAATTTTGGGTAAAAAAATGTCGTCAGCCACATACCCTACACATACCCATCATATTGTCACTTTTTGGCCCATCATGATCCTGCACATACCCTAAATTTCCATGAAGTTTTGTCTCATTGATCCTTGATCAATTCTTTCACAAAACTGTTCTATGAATGCTATGATGAACTCATTCCATGAAGAGATAAAACACACTAGAAAATATGAAAACTACTCTTTGGTATCTTCCTTCAGAGATTGAACAAAAACATTCATGACAACATCTTCATGGCTTATCTCATAATCTCCTATAAAATCAAAAAACTATTGCAGAAGTTGAGATGCTGATTCTGAGCTTTTTCGTTCAATCTTTTGAAACTATTCCTTGAATTCATTAGGAACAAGGTTTGTGAAACCTTGAATACCATTAAAATTTAGTAGTCTATATATTCCAATAGAGAAAGGAATTCTCTGAGGACATAGCTGGAACTGTGCTTGTTGTTGCATTGTAGGATTTAAAAATGTAGAAAAAAGTCATACCAACAATCCTTACACAAATATTTATGTGATTCATTGATTTTCTACTTACAACCATTAACTCTCAACTTTCTCAACTCCCTTTCCATTGGTGATAACACTAACTGTTCTTGATATGGGAAAATAATTTTTTCTAGGACATTCAAGCATGGTTTTCATTCATAAGTTTATCCTTATTGAAAACAAAAAAGTACTTGGATATGTTACAACTACTGCAAAGTTTCTTTCCTAACTATAAATCTTTGTAGATTTGAGATATTTGTTACATATTCATTAGGTTATTTTCATAGTCACCACATCTCTTCATAGAGGATTGAACTTCAAACAATATGAAGAAAAGTGAAAGCTTAGTTTCATTTTGGGTCTTCACGAATAGCAAAATAACACATAGTTTCTTTTAAATTTGTTGCAACAAAACCTCTTCCAAATGGACACTCTTCTAATCTCCCCAACAGAGTCACCAATTTTTTGGTGCCTCATATGGGGAGCTTCAACTAGATAACAATAAGAAATATAACCAAAGATTCTTGTTCTTTCTTCCCCAGTGGATTTTCCAATTTGTTGGTGTTTTTTCTAGCTGAACCTTGAAAATTTCAATATTAGTGGTCGATGAATGGGAGATGGATTCTACACTTTCTCCCCTGAACTTCAAGCTCTACAAAACCTAGGAGGGTGGTCCTGTCTGACACTAGATGCATATATTCAACTTATGATGCACAATAGTGTAAAGTAGATAAACTTCATACAATACAACAAGGATGGGTATGATTGTATCCAATAAGAGTACACCCCTTGTTCTCATTCCATTATAGATATGAATTTGAGGTACAAAATAACTATAAAACTAAAGCATTAAAAGTTTTTTTTAATTTAGAGATTATTTTTGAGGATTGGGTTCAAAGAAAATTGTACTTTAGACCATTATGTACCTTGGGCTACATATTAACATATCATACACATCATATCATAAAACTATAACATAATCTTGATGACCTTCAAGCTTCGATCACATTAGGATAGAAAGGTGTACATAAGCCTATCATGAAATCCTACTTAACAATCCACCTAAATATGCAATACACTCATTACCTACTTGCACAAAATTACACCACTCCTTGAATGGAAAGAAAGCAAACAAATAACTCAAAGAACAAATATGTTTGAAGAACCTCAATAACCTAGTAATTTCAATTCAAAAGGTGTTACATTCCAAACATGGAGACAATTGCATAACAATATGCATTCATATTTGTGCATTCAAGTTACATGAGAGTTACAATATATGGTTTACAACATATGGACCTTTAACCTTAGCATTCAACAATTATAGTACTACCAATCTCTTTCATGGAAGAAACCTAAAGGTAAGAGCCTTCACAAAAATTAGAACCCCCGTACATTTGGCCGTGTATTATTTCTTATAGAAACAAAGGATCAAAACAAGCACTAGGCCCAAATGTACACATTTCCAAATCCTATTTGATGATTGCAATTACATTTTCATTCAAGGGATGGAAAAAAATGTAGCGAAAAAATATTTATTTTTTGATGAAGATATTTTTGCACCTTCCAAAAGGAATCATTATCATTATAACAACCCATTCACACTTTATCCCCTATTTTATTTTAGCGATTCCTTTTAATGTTTCCACATGACCCCTTTTTCCTTTATCACCTTTTACTTCAAAACCATCGATCATCACCATTTCTTCCTTAGCTTCTTTGAATGGATGCATGATGCTTTAGTGCCTAGTGATGAGAGGAATATTCTATTGAATATCCCTTAACCCCTCCATCACTCATCGCCAATAAATCCCCCTTGCCTCTATTTGTAACCATGATGCTTTAAGGTAATGCAGTGGGCATACATCTTAATCCTCACATTCCTCATCATTCATACTCATTTTCCTTTGTGCATGTCATCAATGATATAAACGACATATACAATAAGATCCTGGCTATTAGATCAGGTCATTCTCCCTTGACTTTATGCTTCCTCCATCACTCATTTCTAATAAGAAATTCCTTTCCAAGGGATTTGTAGTGATTCCTTTGAACCTAGTGATGAGAACCTTTATTAGGACTATCCATCACTCATTATTGATTCACCTTTCAATAGTTGAGTCACACTAGTGACATGAAAAGTAGTGATAATTCAAGATTTAGACATGTCTCCTAGCTATAGGATCAATGGTTATGGCGGGCTTCACTTCGAGTAGAAAATTGATTAGTGATACAACACTTTAAAATAATAGAGCTACAACTTTCATCTCTCATCTCCAATAGGAAAATGGATAGCAAGAGATGATGCATGATGAGTGATAAACCAACGATATAAAGGGATAAATTTTTATTGCTCATCGCTAATTTAGAACTTAGAGAAATATAGCAATTAGTGATACAAGACCTACCAACATTACAAAGCAAATGACTTCACACCATGCATTGCTAATATGAAACTTGAGGTCCTTTATCTACCCATGAGGCAAAGAAAAGTTGTGATACAAAGGAAAAAGTTCACCGCTCATCGCCAATACAAGGGTAGTGGCCATGAAGTAATGTGGGATAGGTGATACATCAAGTGATAGGCCATGAATTAAACTGAACAATTTGCACGTGCTCATAAGTCATTTTAAAAGGGTGACCAACTAGTACCATAAGGAGGATAGTCATCAAACCCAACACATGATAAAGACCTAGGACAAAAGATGATTTAAAGGAAAATAATATCATAGGAAATATGTCAAGAAGGTTATGAGACGGTAACCCTACATATAAGGGACTAGTCAATACATAGATACTAAAGACTCGAGTTGTTTTTAAACGATGAAAAATCGACCACAACAATTCAACTAAGAATTAGACCAAAAGAAAAAGGATTAAAATGAAAGGGAAATATGCTAAGTAAAACCAACTACATAACATAAAATAGGGTGATCCCACAAAGTTGGTTTACAATTTTTGGGAGATTCTAATTTTTGCTGAAATCACATTTTTTTATAAAATATAATGATTTAAGCCTTTAAAAGTTCCATTTGAATCATTCCAATTGAAGAGGGTTTGATCAAACTACCTTAGATCAAACCCCTTTGGATAGAACCCAACTAATTTTAAACCATACCTATAATAGAGTCTCCATGACACCTATCAAAATGCTGATAAAAAACAACTTTTGATTTAACTTTCGGGAGATCAAATGAATTCATTTAAAATTTATTTTTTGTATGTAGTCCTTACTACAAGCTTCCCAAAAAGTATAATTTTAAATAAATTTAATCTTATTATTATATTTATTTTTAGTTTCTTGTGAATGTAAGTTTTTCACTCAAAATCATGCTCTATGTTCTGCACATATGAAAAATAGAAGATTATAAAATGATATTTTAAATTTATATGAGTGCACCAAATATTGAAGTCCTTGATCCAACAAAAAAAATTTAATTTCGATACATACAAATAAGTTATGTGTTATACAATCTGCCTATGTCTGAATTGTAATTGGTTTGACTTTGAAACTTCATTAAGGAAAAAATATTCAATAAAAAGCTATGAAACCAATTGGAAGCACTAGATATCATAGCTACAAATCTACATTTGAAAAAAATAGAATTTTATCCTTCATGGAAAAAAATTTATGTGTTATACGGTGAGCGTCACTCCTTAAAAATGGCATTTACTGAAAAAAACTAGTTCTCGAAGATGGAAAAAGAAGTGCAATATGATTCCAAAATTTTGTAAAAAATATATTTAGAATCTACAAAAAAATTCATAAATCACTAGTTTGCATCATCTTCAAATTCCTCACGGTTTAGCCACTATAGGTGTCTGAAAGTGAATATTTTGTTAGAAAAAATGAGTTCAGTGTTGAGTTTTGACAAAAAATTGTAAACCAGTATTGTGCGATCACCCAACACTAAATCCTTGAGACAACATTTCAAAATATTGCCACCCAAAACCAAGAGGCCAACTAGTTAAAGACATAAGATGAGTGGAAGACAAAAATTTTGAAGGTTCCACCACCTCTTGTAGGCACTATAAGAATCTATATCTCTAGGTAGAGTGCAAAACTTGACAAAATAAAACACAGTATGGGACAAAAATAGAAATAATAATGCACTTTCATGAACAAAAAGGGTCAATCCTAGTGAAGAAATGAATAATCAAAATAAGAAATATATAACTTTAAATCACGAACTAAGTTAAAATGACACATCATCACTTATGAAAATTAATGTTTTACATAGTGAATGTGCATAAGAATCTAGACTAGTTCTTCATCTAGATATATGAGATGATATACATTTAGTTCAGACCTCTCAGCTACACTATAAGGCCCAACCCACAAAGGGCCAAGTTCTTTATGCTATCCCTTATCTTCAAGCATGATATTCCATAAAGAAACTATGTTACAAAATTTTAACTCCCTTGGAAATTTCCTTTTAGCAAGAAAAAACCTTATTGTTTGTTTATGTTACAAATTTCCATCAAATATATCTCTATTGGATATCAAACTCAGTTAATGACATGACCCTCTATAAAATTTCATCACATTGATCATCATCTACATCTTGTAGCAACTGGTATATAAGAAACACCATGTTGATGGACATTTTAAGCTTTTCTTTATACACCAATTCAAATAGACTCCTACCTATGGATTTCTTGAACGCAAACTTGTTACCCTAAAGATAATATTTTAGTTTTCCATTTCATATCTTTCTCTTTTGATCAAAGCTTCTCTTTGGAATATTCGTTCGAATTTTGTTACTAAACTCAACATATCCATTTCTTTGAGGGTTATATTGAGATGAATGTATCAAATTAATAATCAACTTAGAGAAAATATTCAAAATTTCTTGATATTTGAAGCACATTGCATTATGAACTAATATCCTACAGGACCCACAAAACCTATTTATTATATTTATGATCAAACAATCAACTACAACCTTAAATGTTGTATTGTGAGTTGAAATTTCCTCAATCCAATTTGTGAAATAATTAGTAGCCAAAAGGATCCATTTTTATCCATTATGATATTTTTATACTTATCCATTGAATTAATTGTCCACTCTTAAAAAATTTCATCAATAACTTGATAGGAAAAAGGGGATATGTAGTAGTAAATTTGAATCTAACTAAAAAATGTTGACATGTATCACTATTTTCAATCATCTAAGTTGCATCCTTGTATAACATAGGCCAACAATACCTATCTCTAAGGATCTTATGAGTAATTAAATATTGGCCTAAGTAAAATATACTCCACAAATAACATGGTGAAACACATTCATTACTATATTAGTCTTCTAATCATCTAGAAACTTAATAAATATCCCTTGACGATCTATCCTAATCAACTCATTTTGGATCAACACATACCTTTGAGATCTCAAATTAAGGTTCCTTCTTCTATTTTTATCCATATATGATGGAAAATTCATGCTTTTGAGATACAAAATCACATCTTTGTACCATGGGTTGTCACTGATCAATGAAGGAATAGTAGCCTTATCTGTATTTATTTCATTTAATTTGGTAGATTCCAAAGTGGAATCAACCATAAACTTAGTGAAGTCTTGGATTTTAACAATTTTTATGTTTTTCATATCCATGCCATACTCTTGGAGTTTGTTTATCCACTGAAATCTTCTACTTGAATCTATGTTCTACATGAATATTTCTTTCTTAGCTAGGTGTGGTACATATTCTAGGTTTTCAATGCCTACAAAGTATGACCTAAATATCTTCACAACCTTAACTACTGCATAGGAATGCACCTCTATTGTATAATATTTCATTTTATATATTTACAATTATTTACTAGAAAATGATACTAGTTTCCCATACCCTTCTTAATTTTCTTGAAATAACATAATAGCAATAGTGTAGGAGGCAAAGGAGAAAATTTTAAGAGCCTTGTAATAATTAAGGCTCACCAAAATAGGTTTTTTGATTTCCTATTTGATATCGTTAAATACTTTAACTATTTCTACATTTGACTCAATTGATTACCCTTTCTTGAGAACCTTTGAAATATCCTTTCTAGTTTTAGAAAATTAGGATCAAAACTCCTAAAAATATTTGTTTTCTCAAAGAAAGACGATATGGATTTGAATAATTTGTGTTGAGCAAGGATGTCAATGGCCTTGAATCATTTTGTATCTATTCTTACCATCTCTTTTGATGTAATGTTCCCCAAATTTTTCCCTCTTTCACACAAAATTTATATTTCCTAATATATCGATAAATCATATATATTAAACATGTTTTAAAGATAAACTCAAGATGTTTATAGTTCTCACCTCTCTTTTTTTATAATTTAATAGATCATCGTGGTATACAACAATAATTCCATCAATGATGCTATCAAAATCCACATCCATTGCACTTTAAAAAGTTTAACTTACATTATTTTATGTAAATAACATCTTAACATATACATACAAACCACATGGAGTAGTGAATGTTGTATTTTGGTACTTTTATTCTTTGACAACTACCTTATTGTAGCCTAAGAACCCATCCATCATGGAAATTAATTCTAATCCAATTATATTTTTCAACAAATGGTCCATTCTTGGGAGTTGATATTTATCCTTGAGAGATTTAAGGCTAAGGTTCTACAAAACAACAAACAATATCATCTCCCCATTCAATTGAATTTATTATTGGGATAGGGTTATACAATCACTTCAAGTGTCAAATGACTTTGATAATACTTTCTTGCTGCAACTTCCTCAACTCATTTTTGCATTTGTAATGCTAAAGTAGGGTTCATTACTACCTAAAATTTTTGGAATCTAACTAAAGTGGAATAATATGTTAAAATAAATCCTTCGTGTAAGCTTGAAGAGCCAAATATGACCAAGGAAAATACTTCTTGAATTTTCACAAAAAGGTTTAAAATAAGCATTTCATTTTCTTTTGGATAAATCCTTTTACTAATGTAAACCATCTATGTGTTCTCATTTTTTCATCTATTCATACCAACAATGTTAGAATCATGAGTTGATTCCCCTTGTTCTTATAGAAATCTTCACTATCAATTTAATATAACTAAGCCTTCAGGTATAGTATTTATCTTTAATTGTACTACTTCATTTCTAAATTTAATGTCTCCTTCATATCTTCTATCACCACCATCAATTTCCAATGAATCATCTAGGTTTCAAACTTATCCATACCATTCATAAATTTATATAGTTGTTGGCTATCATCAACCACCTTCTAACTTCATTTGTTCTCTAGTATATTTGGTCTAGATCTAACTCAATAATCTAGTGATATGAATGAGGATCTAAGTTAGAATCATACCTTGATGCTACACATGCAAGGAAAAATTTCTCTATATTATCATTTCTATCAGCATAATCAATGTAAATAAAATCAAGGAGATCCATGCTATCCCAATTAACATTCATAAACAATATCAAATTCTCTTCCTTGGAAATGTACATACCTTTCACCTAGTAAACTATTATCTTCAAGCCTTCCATGGATTCTCAAAAAATTAATTTCATATTTGTGAGCAATATCCAACTGCAAAAATAGGGTTTCATACTCAACTATGTTATTAGTACATTTGAAATATAGCCTAAATGATAATTTTTCTATTATCGAAAATTATAATATTTTTTTCTAATGGTAAAAAAATATATACTTGACTCAATATCTATGCCACATCAATTGGAGTGCATGTTGTAAAATGCACAATAGTTGGTATAGTTAACTCACTTTCATCAAGGATGTAAAAATTCATTAGTTTTGAAGGAGTGGGAATACTATCTCCTACCTCTTTTCTAACTTTAACATCTTCACCCATGTTCTTTGAGGATACCTCTTTATCACTTTTATATTCTCTAGTGTTGATAATATTTTATTTATGAGGGAAAACACCACTTGTTTGTATTGTTGATTATGGAGTTTGGGACATTATGTAGTTCTTTTTTAATTATTTATCATAAATATCCATTTCCTATTGATCAATATCATTTTTTTGTATAGTTACATTTTCTTTACCAAATCACTACCCCTACACTAGGATAGACCTATTTCTCAATTGGTAACTACTCTTTACCATCATTATTTCTAAATTAGTGAGAGTATTGATGTACTCATCATCATGTACCTCCACTTCATGAGAGCCTTCAAATTGTAAAATTCATGAGGTTGAAGTTCATATTGATGTGGACCAACATTACACCCATGTTAGAAAACTTGATCATTTCTATAAAAAACTACCTTGACATAATTTTTCATTTTCTTGATCTTGTACACACTCATCAAATTGGTCAATATCATCTTGATAGTACTTTGCATCATCTTCTCTATTGAGTAATTCCTTATCCCTACTCATGGAATGTGCAACTACACAATTCAAAGTGTAATATTACAACCCTTGAATGCAATAAAAATTTCTAAATTTACACCTTGTGAGTAAATAAATTATGTAACAAGTCATTGTAATAAGAAAATTCTTTCTTTTATTGAGAGTATATGATCATGATTCCATATGATACTGCAATAAATATTCCATTTCATTACAATAATTTCACAAGTTACAATAATACAAGAATACCTACATTTACATACATAGCTCCACTGAGCTTTAGAACAAATAGTTTTAAGATGGTAAAGGATTCTTCCTTTCAAATATTGGTTCTTCTTTTGCCTAGTGTGGAGGAGAAGCATCATTGAGGAACTTTTTCACCAACCATAGACTCATAATTGAGTCCCCTGCACATCTATCATTCGATAGATGGCCCTTCCCTTTGAAGAAGAGATTGGTAGATTAATTGATAACAACAACCAATTGAGAATAGTGTTGTGTCCTACATAACTAGAACTTGTAATCCAACAATCTATTCCTAGCATGTAATACTGGATCATCATGAGCTGACAGTGTTATTCTTGGTAGTCACACAATCTAGGAGTGGAGTCTTGGAAATTCACACTACTTTAATAAAAGAGTTCTCATTTAGTAATTTGAATCAAGTAATCTATCACATACACTACTCAAGTTCAATTTAACTTAAGGCTATCTTAAGCTATGCATAGGTATATCCTTCAATGGATAGTCCTTCATCCTAGATAACCTATCTATTATGTGCTCTCACAACACGTCGCAAGACTGAAAGACTTGGGGACCCAATTGTAAAATAACTCTTATGGCAAGAGCTAGCAAATTGAAAGATCACCGAAAGTGCAAAGAAAAGAGACATATTTAATCAAAGAGTACTTTGTAATGTAAGTGTTATAGGTACCGGGTACCATGAACCAAAATTTTTTGAAAAGGAAAAAGGTAATGCAAGTTTGAATGGAAGGCTTCTGTCTAATGTTTGTACTCTGGTAAGATGGATTTTGGTAAGATGGAAGTCTTCTGAAACCAAAGTCTAGGAAAGTTCATGGGTAAAGCTGAATAATAGGTACTAGGTACCAAGTTGCAATGTGAAGTGAAATTTTAAATTTTTTGAAGTTATCTAATGATCTTGATAGTTGGGTGATCTAGTATAATTATATAAGGATTTATAATATGCTAGAAAGCATGTTATTTATGATATTTTTGTACTAAAATTTGAATAATGGTTTTATATACATGAGATTTTATAAAAGTTTTTTTTCTTTAAAAGGGATTTAATTTTTGGAATTTTTTATTGCAAGAGATATAGGTTGCAATGCAAAGTTCTGGTATGGACGGTCATGCAAATTGTATTTACAAATAAGTGTGATGATGTTTCCAGATTCAATGATGCACTTTAGAAGATCATGCTAGATTACAATTCATTACAAAGATGTGCGAGATACCAGAATCCTCAGACGCTAGATTTCAAGAATGCAGTAGAGAAGTATACTTATTTTGGGAATAGCTCATTCCTAGAATGTTCAAATTGAGGATGGACTTGAGATATAGGAATAATACTTCCACTTGATCACTTTGATTTTGTGGCAATTTTCTATATTTTTCTTGAGTGGATTTGTTTGGTTCAAAGGAAGAACCCTGATAATTAAAGATTAACACCCGGAGAGCTTCAACAAGTAATTGGAGTTGAATTCCATTGAATTCAATTGAAATTCTCCTATTGGTCACTACATTCAACATTCCTTGATGTGATTTTTCCCTTGGATTCCCTCTCATGTATTTGTCTTATCCTATCTAAGCCTTGTTTTCTATAAAAGGCTAGAGGATCCCCTTTTTTATTTTAATTTCAGAATTTGTGGATGTCAGAGGAGCATAGAAATTTTCAAGTTTTATTCTTTTTTCCTATTTTCTAAATCATTATGGTGTAAAACTTTGCATGCATGTAGAAATTGATTAATATCAGAGCCAATTAGATAGCTACCTATCTCATGAATCTTTTGTAGTTGGTTTTGTTATTTCACCTAAACAAGACTATATGCTACGCCATTTAAGGGTGCATATAGAACCTACTCGGTGTCTAGATATGAAACCCTTTCTTTAAAATATCACACCATTTTTTATGTATTTGTGAACCAATCTAGTCAAGTATAAAGTGGTTTGCTCTATTTTAGTTGATTCTTTGAGGCATGCATGGAGAATAATCGAGAGAAACTTTTTAATTTTTAGTATTTTTAATGCTTTATTTTAGATTAGACGTTTAAATTCTTGAAAATGTTCCAAAATTTAAATAAATGGATGGAATTTTATTGAAAATATTTCATTTACAATGAAATTATTGAATAGTTATGCTAAATCTAATTAAGTAATCACAAATAATTTTTGATGTTCATGAAATATTATTGCAAATATTTTGATTTCATGATAATTATCTCTATGATCCAATAGAAAAATCATTGCCTTAAATATTTAAATATAAACAACAATGGTCCCTTTGAAATTAACAACAATATCACATCAAACCCAAGAGTGACCCTAGTGCAATCATGACCTGGTTATCAGAGACATGGGATTGAACTGAAGCCAATCATTTCTTGTTAAAGTAGAATTCCCCTTTAGGTTGTCTTTGTTCCATATCTTTCAAGAAGGATAGGTTTTTCTGGTCTTGTCTTTGAAGAATTTATTCACCCTATTTGTTGTGAGTAAAATTGTCATCAATAGGAATTGACGCTAGAACGAGGGCCATATTTAAATGCTTTAGGACTTATTCTTTTTGAATTGGTGGGTTATACTTTGAATTATTAGTCTTGAGTTTGGTGAGAAGCTTGTAAAGTGAAATTGAGTGCAAGTTGTATTTTCAATATTAAATTTGGAAAAATTTGGAAATTTTTTAACTAGAAATTATATCCTTTAAGTTTATTCACTTTTGGTAAAGTCACTGAGTGTATAATTCATGATACAACTGATCACGGTGAACTCGAATGTGGATTTTTTTTAACCAGGGTAAGTTTGGCCATAAGTAAACTAATTCCATTAATAGAAGAAGTTATAAATACTAAAAGAAATGAATTGTTAACGAGAAAAATGTTTAAGCCTAGTGGAATTGGAAATACTAAAAAATTAATTGATACATCAAAACAGTTGGAAAACTACAATTATTATAAATAAAATCCCAATGTTTTGTAGGAAAATAGGAAAGAATGTTGAGATTCAAAGACATTACATCAAAAATGAGGAAATGGCATTGATGAATTATCATTCTCCTTATACGTGGAAAATGCAGATAACGAGAAGGAGCAAGAAAATCGAGTAGGAAATGCGTGTATTTTGCTCCAAGTTGAAAATTCACAAGTTATAAAAGGAATTTTTCTTGATTTTATACAAGATATAGAGTATCAAACTTTTAATTTTTCTCTCTCTAATTACAATATAAATATTGATGTATCTTGGTCTAACAAAATGCAAAGTGAAGACATGACCAAAGATTTGAAGATTTTCAGAAGAGGAGAAAGCAGAGAAATGGACACAAGCATTCACGGAAATGGACCAGGGCTAGAGGAAGGTAGAGTATGGTAACATTAGATGAAGTGTGTGCAATCGATCTTTAATGAGGTCATTTTCATACATATGATCCAAGTCATTGGTAAGTACGCTTTTGGAGTTATGATTATTAAATGTAGAAAATTTAGGATAATTCAGTATTATAGTAGAAGATTGGAAATTTTGTTAAATTAATTTAAAGATAAACCTACTATAATTCGTACCAAAACTACAAAATAAATAGTCACAAAAATTGAAATAAGCTACTTCATTAGGGTTAACATTTTATTTTGCTAGAGTTAGGGTAGTTAGGGTAAGCTTTCCTTTTGTAGGCTTCTATTTTTTTTTGTTTTCATTCTTCATTTTTTATGTTCTTTTCTTTTGTCTAGCCTCTACATTAGGAAATTCTATTGAAACCTCTCTTACAAAGGAGAGTTAATTCAAACATTTGTAAAATTGAACTATGAAATATAAAATGATAAAACCATCCATAGTAAAACACGCTTTCAAATGTACCTAAAAGTTATATATATATATATGTGTGTGTGTGTGTGTGTGTGTGTGTGTGTGTGTGTGTGTGTGTGTGTGTTTGTGTGTATGTCACATATATACATGAGATATCAAAAATCCTTGTTTCAAAGGATAAAAAAAAAGTTCAAAAGAGTGAGGAAAGTTGTAGATATGGTAGTAGACATTCAATCAATATGGGACACCTCTTATATCAAGGCTAAATACCCTATATAGGCGAGTTCCCGGAGAACTTCAAAGTCACAAATATGGAGATTAGTAAGGAAAGGCCAAAGTGGAACCACTTCCTCTCATTCTAGGAATAGAGGAATATCATCCATGGAGGGAATCCAAAAGGTCAGGTGTGCAACAAATAAAATAATATCTAGATTCTCCAAATATTTAGGCCTCACTATCAAATTGGTAGCCAAGTGAACATCTTCAAAAAGTAGCCCAATAACCAGAAGCGATACTATAAAATGAGAATCCACATCAGAATATAAGCGGAAGTAGTGGCTGGATTCAACATATTTTTCCCCAACAACTAAGCACAAATTTGGTGTGAAGTGAAACTAGAAGTCCTAATGAAGAAAACCTTTTCAATCGTTTGCAATGTGATGCTCCCTAAGAAAAAAATCTAGTATAAGTTGGAGTATCCATGACCAAGAAGAAAATGCAAATGTAGAGAGAAAAATTATAGAAATAAAATAAGAAATCTAGAAAGAAAAGTGTGAAGAATTTGAGAAGAAATGAAAAATTTATAGAGAGTTGTGAGGAAGTTGCAATACATAATTTCCTTAAGTGAATTCTTGGAAACCATAAGCAAGGTGGTGGCTAGATAATTATCTTCAGAGAGGAAGGCTAAATCAAGTTAATTCTTTTCACATAGTTGGTGATAAATTTCTTCAAATTTGATCAATACAAAGATTGTGAATCAAGCAAGTTGAAGATTTTGAAGTTAATAGTGGTCATTTCATTTTTTTTAAAGAGAAATATTAATTATGGAGGTGCTTATGTGTGTGGAACAGAAAGGAAAATGAAGCCGGTGGGGTAGTACACATCATCTCCCAAGTAAGTTGAGAGAATAATAAGTGTGGAATAAGGTGTACAAATTTAATGCTAAATAATGTGATCATGTTTCAAGGTAATCATGATATTTTTGATCCATTAATGAGTTGTAGTGCTATCAAATCAAAATTTCTAGTATAATTTTTAGTAGTTGCCATTAATGAAGTGTGGTAAGTGATGTTTCTAAATTTATATTTAAATTTGGTGATTAAATTGTCTACTGCTAAATTTTAATTTATGCATATTGTCTAACATATAGCGAGTTACAGTTAACTAGGATTTGGCATAAAATAGTAAAATTTAGCTAGAAACACACACTTATAGGAAATTATTAAATGAGTTCTTGGGAAGTAGTGAATTAATGAAGGGATTTGCATTGAATGAAAAATCAAAAAGTAACTTTGACTACCATTGTAATTTCCAACCTAATAGTGTGGCTTCATTTCTTGCAAGTTGATAAAAGATCTATCATTGAAATATCAAAAGAAGAAAATGAGTTATGATTGCTATATCTATAAAGAAAACAAGGAAACTCTTTAGGCTATGCAAATAACTGAGCTACTGGGGCTATATATGCCTGGCTAGTAGTAGAGCTATGTTTGGGGGTAATTACGAAGATAACCTTGTCTAGGCTATGGATGCTTGATTGGAAGCAAGGATCTACCCCTATTTGGATTAGGAGGATTACTATATTGTGTAGTTCAATGTTAATGAACTAATTCTTTTCACTGAGTTCCAAAAATTGGAATTAATCAAAGCACACAGATGTTTTTGGTTGAGTTTTACTTTTTTATGTTAGAATCTAGGTAAAAGTAAAAGTTATTCTTTTAAAATATTTAGAAATTTTAATTTACGACTGGTGATTTAATTTTAAATTTGGTTTTATTGGTTGTAAGTTGTTGTGTGATCTCACAACATACCCCAAGACGAAAATACTATGGGACCCAAGTTTATAATAACTCTTATGGCAGGAGCTAGCAAATTGAAAGATCACTAAAAGTGAAAAGAAAAGATAAATATTTAGGCAATGAGTACTTTGTATTGTAAGTGTTTTAGGTACTAGGTATCGGTAATTGAAAAATATTTGAAAAGAAAAAAGTTAATGCAAGTTTGAATGCAAGGCTCTAGTTCGATGTTTGTACTCCGGTAAGATGGAAGTCTAGTGAAATCAAGGTCCAGGAAAGTTCTGTTAGCAAAACAAGGACAAATAACTTAGAGGGGGGTGAATTAGTTGTCACAAAAATTTAAAATTTTCTAACTTAACTTTAATCTTAGATCTAATGAATAAGAAATTAACCACAAGCAATTAACACATCAGGGAAACAAATAACGCTAAGATTTTTTATGTGGAAATCTTGTTAGGGGAAAAATCACAGTGGATGTTAGTCCATAAGATTATATTCTGCTAAAAGTATAATGGAAAATAACAAGGGGAATTCACATGCATTTAGGCACACTACCTAGAGCTCACTACTCAATTACAAAAGGGGTATCACTTCCCAATAGAGTTGGATTAAAAATTTGGAGGGTATGTCTTGAGAAAATAGCTTCTACACAAGCCTGATTATAGTTCCAATTAAGCTCAACACTTCTTCACACTTTGCTTTGCAATCGAATGATATTCACACATATACACATGGGAGCACACAAAGAATCCTCTTCAAAAATGAACTAATCACCCTTATATATATCCACTACATGAGATTCCATCACAACTTTGTCAGCCAAGAAAAATAAAATATATTTGCAATGTTGTCCCAAATTTACAAATGAAATTTTAATGTGAATCCACCAAGGTTGGCCATAAAATAGTGGAGACCCAAATTAACATATCCAATATGAAAAGACTTTCATTAATTTCACCTTGAAGATCCACAACATGCTACCACCATCATGTCAGCCAAGAACATGAAAAACCAAGAATGCACAAGAAAATATTTTCAACCACAATCTCACCAATTAATGTGGACGTACCACAAAGATAGAGAATGATCTAGATACATCTGAGAGTACCAAGAAACAACATAGAAACATCCATACTAACCGAGATAACTAGAATCGCACAATCTTCATAACTAGAATCGCACAATCTTCATTCAAGAAAATTGATAGAGACTAGCAAAACACTATCAGACCACAACGTACACAAAACTTCACACGGCCCTCTAAAAATTCTTGTAGATGATTTGGATAAACTCAACAATAAAACCTTTAATCCACATCAACTAATCTTCAACGTACAAAATAGGACACCATCATGACCTGCACATTTCCACTGGGAACACAAAACACTTTCTTTTATAATTTTCTCAATATCCTTGACATATACAACAATTGATACAACAAATGCTAATAGTGTTAACATCAATGACAACCACATATCACCAACACATCCACAACATCCAACAATCTCCCCATTGGCATTGATGGAAACACATGATGTGAAAAATACCATCAACCCAAAAAACTGACTTCTTATGCACTTCTACTCTCAACTGAACTTCTCTTCACAAGGATTTTTCACATTACACTTCTCCCCCTTTGACATCAATGGAAATGGTAACAATGAACTTTCCATGCACACACTCTGAACAACATATATGCACATCTTACTACTCCCCCAGACTAGTAGCCACAAAAACATCAATCTAGATCAGAATATAGAAATGAAGCTCACAGATTGATGCAAGAAATTGAATCATTCAGTTCTTATTAGGAGGGGTAATTACCCCTAGCATTCCTCTGAGATACTTAAAAGTGTCTGTCAGAAAAGGCTTAGTAAATATATTTGTAATCTATTCTTTGGTAGGCACATACTCCAATCTGACTTCTTTCTCATCCACTTTTTCCCTCAAGAAATGAAACTTGATTGATATATGTTTAGTCTTAGAGTGTAGTACCAGATTCCTTGAGATATTTATTGGACTTGAGTTGTCACAGTATATGACCCTAATATCTCTCAACATCTATTTCATACATATCACTTGAGTACAATTATTGGTAGCAACACTGTATTTTTCTTCAGCAGTAGATAGAGAAACTGAGTTTTTTCCTTTTACTCAATGAAGATACTAGCTTCTTACCTAGGAAGAAGGCATCACCATTAGTAATTTTCATGTCATCTACATCACCAGCCCAATCCGCATCAGTGTATGCACACAAAGTGAGATAATCATCCTTTGGATACCAAAGTCCAAAGTCAACTGTTCCTTTTAGATATCTGAAATTTATTTTGACAATAGTCACATGTGACTCCTTTAGATCATCCTAAAATCTAGCAACCATACATACAACATTCAGAATGTATGGTCTTGTTTGTGTCAAGTCAAGTAATCCACTAATCATTGACCTATACCTAGTTTGATTTTCCTTTGGAGAATCAAAATTTTGTGTCAACTTACATCCGGTCACCATGGGAGTACCAATAGGTTTGGAGTCATCCATTCCAAACTTCTTCGGTAGTTCTTTCACATATTTGTACTGAGATATGAAAATCACTTGGTCCAATTATGTAATTTTCAATCCCAAAAAGAACTTCATCTCACCAATCATGCTCATCTCAAATTCACTCTCCATCTCATCAACAAACTTCATACATAGATTTTCATCACCTCTAAAAATGATGTCATCAACAAAAACTGCTATAATCAACTCCTTATCATGATCTAACTTGAAGTATAAGTTGCTATCAAAAATTCCTTTAGTGAATCCAAGATTTAGTAGATATTTGTCCAATCTAGTGTACCAAGTTCTGTTGGCTTGCTTAAGTCCATACCGAGCTTTCTTTAATCTGCAAACCATATATCCCTTATCTATTAGCTAAAATCCATCTAGTTGTTCAATGTACACTTATTCTTTTAGTTCTCCATGAAGAAATGCAGACTTTACATCCATTTGATAAACTTTATAATTCTTGTGTGCAGCATAAGCAAGAAATAATTCCATAGCTTCAATTCTAGCTACAGGGGAAAAAGTTTCTTCAAAATCAATACCTTCCATTTGATAAGAACCTTTGTATACTAGTCTTTATTCTGAACCACTTCACCTTCTTCATTCAACTTGTTTCTAATTACCCACTTCGTACCAATCACATTTTTTGTATTTAGGCCTAGGAACCAGTAGCCATATCTCATTCTTCTCAATCAGTGTCAGCTCTTCCTTCATAGCTTCCAACCAGTGTTCATCTTGATAGGATTCAATGATATTCTTAGGTTCAATCTTGGAAATCAAAAAATATTCTTTTGTAATTTTTCTTTTAGTTTGCACTCCTTTACTCTTATATGTTATGATTTGACTTTCAAAATGATTCAACTTTACATATTTTAGAGTTTTGGTACTTACTTGGACTTCTGACTCTTCTGATCTTTCTTCTACACTTGCACTTGTTTGTGCTTCTATAATTTTCTGAGCTTCCTGACTAGCCTGATTTACTACAACAAATTGAGGTTGCTTCATTGGAACTTATGGAATAATCTAAAGTAGATTTAGTGTCTGAGTGTTCTTTCCTTGGCTTGTGTTGTCTTCATCTGAATCATAGCTGCATCATTTGGATGATTTTACAAAGTCCTCATCAACTCTGATATTTGCACTCTCAACCATCTTTCTCAGTCTTTTTTTATAGCACCGATAGGCCTTCCGCTTAGTGGAGTAACCTAGTAAGATACCTTCATCGCTTCTAGCATCAAATTTTCCTATATCAATATCTCTCCTGATATAACACTTGCTTCCAAAGATCTTAAAATACTTGATAGTAGGTTTCTGACCAAACCATAACTCATAAGGGGTCTTACTAGAATTTTCATTCACATTTACCTAGTTCAATGTATACACAACAGTGCTTAACACTTCACTCCAGTACATCTAAGACACATTTCCTTCCATCATCATGGTTCTTGCAACATCCAAAAAATTTATATTCTTTCTCTCTACAACTCCATTATGTTGAGGGATTTGGGGAGCATATAACTATCTTTTAATTCCATGCTCTTCACAATAAGAGTTGAAATCCTTACAAATGAACTCACCACCTTTGTCAGATCTTAGGAACTTGATTTTTAGACCTTTCTCATTTTCTACCATAGCCTTGAAACTTTTGAATTTCTCCAAGTGCTTCACATTTGTCTCTAAAAAAGGAAACCCAAATAATTCTAGAGTAATCATCAATAACCAACATAAAATACCTTTCTCCATGAATACTTCTGACTTTGGAGGGACCACAAAGGTCAGTATGCAGCAGAGCCAATGGATTATTTGAGTGAAACTTTTTGCTTCAGAATGAGACTCTAGTTTGTTTACCCATCTGACATTACTTGCATATTACATTAGCAGGCTTCACTAATCTAGGAAAATCTCTTACTGCTTGAGTAGAACTTATTCTGA
Organism: Sequoia sempervirens; assembly: GCA_007258455.2. Classification (NCBI taxonomy): domain Eukaryota; kingdom Viridiplantae; phylum Streptophyta; class Pinopsida; order Cupressales; family Cupressaceae; genus Sequoia; species Sequoia sempervirens. Next base: position 7,750,248 of record VDFB02358134.1, on the reverse strand, counting down.
TAAATTTTTCAAAGTTTACATGACACAATCTCCTATGTCACAACCAGATTTCATCTATTTGAGAAATTAAACAACTTCCACTAGCACTATTTAGGTGAAAAACATTACCTTTTGTTTGCTTGCTTGTTGCAATCATGTTCCCATAACTTCCACATATCTTGCATCTTCCATCTTTAAACTGAAGATCATATCCCTTGTGAACTATCTATCCAACACTCAACAAGTTATGCTTCAGGCCTTCAACATAGAGGACATCATCAGTGTTATCCTTACCACCAAGGCAAATGGATCCTCTCCCATGAATCACACTAGCATTGTTATCTCCAAATCTTACAACCCCACCATCATACTTCTTTAGACTCACAAATTTACTTTTACCACTAGTCATATTGGTGCAGGAGTAGCTAGGAGGCATTTGGAAACACTAGGCAGTTTTGGAAGCCTAGGAAGAAATTTTGAGTTTTAATGCTTAAAGGTCACGTTGACCATTTAATTTTGAATTAGTTGTGTTAGTAGATGTTAGGATATGTTAGAAGGAATTTGATTTAGTAGTTCTTGGTAGATTGGATGAGTTTACTCAACTTGTTTTCCTTTAGGTTTCTTTAGGAGCTAGGAATAAGCCCAAAATGTTGCATTTATGCAATTTTGGCCTTTTGAGGTGGTTAAGTCTGACCAAAGGGAAAAGAAACTACTTTTTAAACCTTTAAAAGGTGAACCTTGAGTTGGAAGTGAGGTTGGAATGTGTGTTGAAGTTGTAATTAGCTTGTGATCAAGAGAACAGGGACAATTTAGTGTGCATTTTCTGTTTTCTTGTTCTTGTTTCCGATTTAGCAAATTAATGAATTGATTAAGGATTTTGGAAGGTTTAGCATGTAGTGAGATTGTATTTGAAGCATTGTTTGGAACAGTAGCTAACTAGTTATTCGTTTTCAAGGTTTCTTGTAAATATTGTGTTCTTCCTTCATTTGCAGTTTTGACTGGTAAATTGTAGAACAATGGGGTTTTAGCTTGCATTGCCACTGTACTTTGAGTATGGGCTTGTTGGGAATGAAGCTAAACTCCATGACTATACATATATTAGGAGTAGGGGTATGTAGAAGTCCAAGAATTATGTTAAAAGTCTCTTCCTAGGCGAGCTTGGCTATGCCCGGTTAGGAAAGACAGTGCAAAATTGACACTAACATTGTAGGGGTGTTTACTTTCTAGCAACTCAGGGTATGTGGTGGTTGCAGGAGGTCTCACAAAGGCTTGGCAGGAAGCAGGAGTTCCCTCCTAACCATTTGGTGACTGAAACAAGTTGAAAGTTCACAGTGAGGTCAAGAAATGGCTTAAAAAGCCCTAATTCCCACAAAATCAGGGTTACGCTTGTGTACAGACTGAGGGAGCCTAAAACCTCAAAAATCCTTGAGAGGTTAGAAAATGACCTGGGGTCTCAAAAAGAAGTTTGTGATGAACCTCAGTAGGATTGGAGTTATAGCCTAATTTCTTGGGCTAAGAGGCCTAATTGGGGCTCAAGGGCTACTAGCCCTTCTTAAACCCTAGACTAGGGTTTGAGGGAAGTGATGGAGATTTGAAGGCTTGTGACTGATCAAGAACCATGGAGGGATGGTTTTGAAGCGATAGAAGACACCACATGCCCCTGCAACAAGTTTGTAAGGTTTGGAGAGTTAGTTGGCCTTTAGGAAGATTAAGGGCCAAGGAAAGAATAGAGGAGTAAGCACCAAGATTGACTTGGTTAGGTGTATGCAGATGATAGTAGGGTTGGCTAGGAGAACCAGGGGTGCCTAACAACCTTTAAGACCTATAGGTTAAGAAGGTGGAGAGTAACACCAAAGGGGTTTTCAAAGGAGTGACCCAAAACATGGGACAGTGATTATCTCAGCCAACCCTGCCCTATCACATATGATGTGAGCATCCACTATCAATGAGCCATTCAAATTTTTCTTCAACTGGAGCTATAAGAGATTTTTCATCTTTAGTAGATTCAATAGCCACAAGATTATTTTTCAATGGTAGCTATGAAAGCCCAATCATCTTCTTTACCATTATCTTTATCATATTCATCATTAGAAACTACTTCTTCAACAAAGTAGCATCTCTTTTGGAATCTAGAATTTTAAGGTTTAGATCTAGGAACTCTTTTAGGACATCTTGATGCAAAATGTCCTATTTTACTACATGAAAAACATTTAATAGGTAATACATCTTCATACTTACTATGCAAACCCAAGCCTTGGTACCTGCAAAACAACAAGAATAAACAAGTTAGACAATTGATTGCAAGTCAAAACAAAGATTCCCCTTGAAATCCATTTTCAACATTCAAATTAGGAAGAAAATATTGAAGAACAAAAAGAAAATGATAAAACAAAGACTGAATCCTAATTAGAAAAGAAAACTCTTGATCCCATGGGGGAATTGGTACTAATTTGATGTGAAAATTGGCCCTTTCCCAATTCCTATGATTGCAAGCTTTGATATGTTGACTTGATGAAGAGATTTGATCCACTTTTGATGATGAATGGTGAGAGCTCCAAGCCAAAATGTGCAATAACCTAGCTAAGAACTAAAGATTGATGAATGGAAATGGCTAAGTATTTTAGCATGGTAACTTTGCTTGGATTGTGGATTATCAAATGAAGATAGGAGCCTTTCATTTATAGGATTTCAAGATGGGTGAAAGTCCAAATTTGAGAAATGTGGGACTAACATTCATCCAATGATATGGTGCCACTTGTCAAGCTATGAATGGGTGAAGGATGTGTAAGATTTGGGGTTTGTGCCAATAAATGCCAATATTTGAAATTCAAATTTGTTGAAATGATATGTATGAGGGAAGGAAAAATGCAATAAATGCCACTTGGCTCAAGGCAAAGGACATGTAAGATGAATTTATTTCCCTGTTGGATGTACATGTTGACTTGGAATTTTTGAATTCAAATTGAGAGAATATTCCAAAAGATGCCATGTGAGGGAAAATAAGGATTTAATAAATGAATTAAATCTATTTTCATGTGCAACTTGCATTATCTAGAGGATGTGACATGAGATTAGATTAAATTAATGAAGGGTTAATTAATTTAACAGGAGATTAGATGATGTGACTTATTTGACTTAGATTTATGGGTTTATTTAAATCAAATAAGAGGGGACTATCATACGAGGCTAATTAAATAAAGATTTTGATTTATTTAATTAAAAGGGGTGGTGTTAGATTAAATCAAATAAGGTTTTAATTTATTTAATTTAATGGATAGACTTTATAGATTTAATCAAATAAATTGATTATTTAATTAAATAGGGATAATTAGATCAGATGGGTTGATTTAATTAACGAAAGGAATTGACTTAAAAATGATTTATTTAATTAAGAGATGAATATTGATGAATTTAATTAGATAGGGGAATTTGATTAAATGGTTGGACCGAGGGATAATTTAGGAAGATACGATGCTAGTAAGTCAGGATCGAATGCACAATGTCAATCATTATATTTTTTGTGTCTACATTTTGCCCCTCTTTGAAGCAATGCACTTGTTGCGTTCGTTCAAAGAATAAACAATCTCGGTCAAAGCCAACAATTTTTTGATATTTAAAAAATTGCCCCACTGCTGCTTGGCGAGAGAAATTATGCCATTATAATGCCCCCTCGAGAGATCAGACAAAAAATTTAATTTTTTGGGTGATCTCGCGAAAAAAGATGACAAAGTACCCGACAAGTCCGAAAGGGGTCTAGGAGGCTAAAAACATGGCTAAATGCAATAAAACGATGAAAAACAAGCCTCAAATGGACAAAAACATGTTTGAGGGTCCAAAACCCTAGCAGGACAGCCAATTAGGGTTAAAAAACCCTAATTTTTAGGCTTAAAAGGGGCCCGAGGGGTCACTTTCAAGTGATTTTCACACAACTCCGCTAGAAAACTTTGAGATTTGAGCTCTGACCCTTCAGGGATATGGCACAACGACAACTTCCCCTGCACATTTCAGACCGAATTCAGACCTATCAGCGGCCACTTGGCATTGGGGCACTGGTATGTGGTCCTTACCGAAGCTTAGTTTTTTCATTTAATGCATTAATTAACCCTTTAAAGATAAGCTCGCCTCTAGCGGCGCTATTATAGCACCGCTCGGCATTTGAACTACACCGCTAATTGCCTTTTTGCGCCGCAACAGTGCAATTTGGAGTTTAGAAACTCTGCCATTGGGCTCGGGCTCGGCGGGCCGGTTTGGTTAAAGCGTGCCGCGGCGGCGCCCTTTTCATGAAAATTGGGACGTTGGGGATAAAGTGAACAGCGGTGGCTCTATTTGGCTTAATTTAGGGGTCTAGTGTTAGAGTTTGAGGAAACTCAAACTATGACACCATCACAAACTGCACCACTAGAGGTGAGTTTGGAGTGTTAGGCTAGGATTTTTCCAAAAATTATGTTGACTTTCCTTGATGCAGGACGGGCCGAGGGAGCTCTACTCTTGGGAGCACCGGTCGTGGGATTTGGCAAGTGTCCTACGGAACCTGAGCGACAGAGACCAGGACTGACTAGGAGCTGTTGGCTTATGGCATATTCCATATGCAGCGCCCATGCACACACACCTAGGGATGCTATTAGTGTTGGCCGAGAGGTGGCACAGCAAGACATCATCATTTCATCTTCCCACTGGCAAGGCAACCATCACCCTGGAGGATGTCTGGTGCATTCTATGATTGCCCATTCATGGCTGCCAGGTGATCAATGACATGGAGGAGGGACGTGAGTGCTGTGTCAGAGTCCTCACTACACGAGACATTATCTATTGTGAAGGTCAGATCAAGCTGGAGAGATACAGAGTTATAGCACCTCCCTTCTACTGGATGATTATAGCAATCATTTCAAGTTTGGTTGCCCCAGACAAACAAGGGTGGTATTTCAGTCTGGGTTGGGGTTACTGCTAGGAGAGGATGGTCTGAGAAAAGCTAGTTCACATTGCATGGGGACCCATCCTTTTGGCTTCACTCTACAGGGATCTTCATGAGTATGTTTACGTGGATATCAGAGCACTAGGGGCCGAAGAGAATCTTCTTCATGTTTGGGCATGGGAGCACATTTTTGTGTTACGTCCATAGGTTGTTCCAGTTCTGATGGATGCAGAAGATGCCCTCATGGCACTATACAGAGGTGGTGTGTCCTTCACACACACTGGCGAGCATGGGATCCCCTACTGGAGGCGGGTCCTAGATGAGATGCTTGTCTTTACTTGGCGTCCATACCTTGGTTAGCCCGGATGGGCTAACAATGCTACTTAGCTCTTCAACTTCTGCCAAGATCAATACATGCAGGGCCGAGAGCACACGATGATTGAGAGATACCTACCTGGGAGCATAAAATGTTAGTTTGGAGAGCCCCAGGATTGGCCCGATGACTACATAGCCGTCTTTGCATGCAGCATGACATAGATAGCATGGGGGCCTGTCATTCCCACCTCTAAGGTGGTTGATAGTTTTTGGTAATTGGTAGCCCAACCATGGGCTTATGATCAGGGCTTTGAAGATCCAAGGACCACACAGGCCTAGAAAGACTAGTTCAGACCTCCTCTTTGATTGACCATTCTAGGTGAGGATCTAGAGGTATGCAGGGACAAAGGCAGGGGGAGAGGATGAGGACGAGGGTGAGGACCGAGGGTTGAGATTCGATAGGATCCGCCAGGGGTACCCCCAGTTTCGCCAACTCACGAGGATGTCCTCATGCAAGATCAGCATCAGGATCCACCCGTCTCACCACCATGAGCCGAGGGTGAGCATCAGGTTCATGTGAAGCCACAGGTTCAACCAACAGAGCAGGCAGATGCATGGGATGCCTTGATTTTACAGCTGCAGGCCTAGGTTGAGGCACTGATAGTGGAGAGAGACCAGGATAGGGCTGAGAGAGATCATCTAAGAGCAGAGAGGGATGAGGCTGTGTAGCAAAGACAGGCTGCAAAGCTATAGGAAGCCACCGAGCTAGGCCATAGGCAGCAGATTGAGTATGACAACCTCCTCGTCTTAGGGTACAATGCCAATGCGATCTTACAGGGATTCTATCTGAGAGATAGAGTACTACCATCGGACTTACCATGACATTGTACCTAGAGCAGATTGGGTCCCAGAGTACTCAGAGTGGGCCATCCAAAGACCACTAGAGGGTCACGGTGACAGGGGCGAGGGTAGCATTCACGAAGATTGAGCGTGATCCAGATGATACACACTTTTTGTGCCTTATGGGCTTTTTTTTGATAGCCCGATGGGAAATTTGTACCAATTGACATATATGTGTACATTGATCCAATTTATTCTTTGTATTATGGCAGTGACATGATGATATGATATATATATGAGTCGATTTTGATGCGATGTACTACGTACCCTTATCTATGCATGTATGATTCCTCTTTTATATGTTACAGATGCATTTATTTCTAATGATGTTTATGCAATGATTATGACTAACAAATCTATATTATGCTAACCTATGATATGATGTGCAATGATGTTAACTATATGATGATTTATTTTATGCCAATGCAATATGTGAAATGATTTGATTTATGGTATATGCAATGATGTGTACAAAATGCTTATATATGAGATGATTTATGGATGGATGTGATATGATGTGATGGTCGTGATATGATGCAAATGAAATGGTGTTAATGCATAATGAAATGGTTTTATGAGATGCTTAGAATAACAAATGTTATTATCCTAAATGATGATGTATGTGATGCAATGATATGTTAATGCTATGAGCATAATCTGATGATGTGATGTTATTTATGTTATGCAAGTATGTATGCCTAATGAATTAAATGATTATATTCCTATTGCTTATGATTATGCAATAAATGATTATGGAATGATTTTGTAGATGCTTATGTGATGATTTATATGATAGATGGTAATATGAAATGGTTATGAGATGCAAATGAATGTTTATGCCATGATTGATATAATGTCATGAGATGCAATGTAATGGGTGAAATGCACTAACATGGATGCGACTATCTATGAAGAGTGTTTATGATAACCTATTTATGATGACTGAAATGCAATGTGTATGTTCCCTATATGATATGCTTATGAAATATGCAAATTATTTGTGGATTTAGGATCAATGACGATGGTGGTGACGATGATCAATTGTCATAGTACCTCGTTAGTGCAGTTAGTAAGAAAAGAAGAAGTCATTTCAACAAGACACAAGTTGACACAAATGCAAATGATGATGCTGATGATGATGATTACTTGCCGAGGAATTGGGATTTTCAAAGGGCCAAATTTTCTTATGTTTGATAACACATGTGGTACAAGGCATCAAGGTATAGACAACCAGGATGGCATGGTACTTAGTGTGATGGACTTTGACTTGACAATCAGATAGGAGTATTCATGTTCACACCTAACATACGGAAACCTTGCTAGGATGTACTTTAGAAGTTTCAGATAGCTCAGACCAAAACATAGAAAGGTAAACCTATCCCTGTAATAGTCAACAAGTTTCCCTAGACCTCTTCCATACATACCTAATGGAGCAAGTATTCACTGAGGTTATATTACAAGAACGTCCAACAAACACAACAGATGAAAGATAACGATCATTGCCCCATTCCTATTTCTCTAAATCCCCTGTTTTGGGATATCATTGAGACATCCTTGGAATGAGTGCAAATAATATAAGTCAAAAGATAAAGACCAAGTAAACAAACAAACTAATGCTCTTCAATACCACTAACAGAAAGAGGATGTGTTTTCTAAGGATAGGAACCGAAACTTATTGCCAAAAGATAATGCCCATTGTAGGAATGATTCATCCTAGGACATGTCAGTGGATGGTGGCAGGTCATTTCATTTATCCAAAGTGCTCTAAGGGATGATTGATATGGGAAAAATTCAGATGATGTGTTATGGATATGAAGAGATGACCAATTTTCTTACGCATTGACTTAGACTTAAGACTTGACGTTTGGAATTCTACTTGTAATTTGCTAGACTTGTTTCTGATTATTTTACCGAAGGTTGATGATGACGATCAGTTTATTATGGCTGGTGCTTATTGCAGGTGCAAGCGAGATGAGACAGATGGATTTTTTCAAATATTTGGATGTTTTTGATGTTTTGTAATGTTTTGAGGCCATTTTTTGGTATTTTTTGAGATTTTATAAATATTTTGATTTTCAATTTTCCAATGTTTTGGGATTTTCTGAGATTTTGACCAAGAGACTAACCTAAAGACCTATCCTAGGGGTCTTGAGGATTGGTCAATAGACTAGTCTTGCCTACATTATACATGCAGAGACCATGTAGTTTCACTGATGACTTGACCGATTTACAGATGACAATACACATGATGAGATGCCAGCTTATTATGACGAACTCCTAGAGGACTGACCTAAATGTCTCGGGGGATGATCAAAGATCAACCTTTCCTACGTTCAAGCTTAGAGACGACGTAGTTTGACTAGATGACTCTGTTTTTGGCTTTTTGATATGTTTTGCATTTTTTTAGATTTTTTGATTTTCTGATGTTTTTGGATTTTCTAATTTTTTGATGTTTTTGGATTTTCTAATTTGAGGACCTTAAGATCATACACGAATCTAATCCGATGAGAATGTACCACCAGTGTGATGCAATAGACTACTCTGATCAAGGCAGGACAAACTGACCTTAAGAATGGGCCGAGTAGTACTAGGAGGGATCATGATACAAACACATGACCAAGCTATGGTGCAGATGCGAGTGGATGAGTGATGGATGGAGACCTGAATGCGATGGATGATGGAAGTGAAATGGATGGAAGCTGTAGAACAAGCCACAAAGATCCTAGTGGATGGAAAGTGCTTATTTACACAAGGTGCATGTTTGCCAGGTTTTCACCAAGGTACTTGCCCAAAGTGTCACCAAAGAGGTTTTCACTAGAGGACGATTTTTTGTCTTTACTATTTTCAATCTTTTTTCTGATTTTTTTGGATTTTTTCTTTTTTGATTTTTTTGTTGTTACCAAGACACCTATTTGCTAGGTTTTCACCTAAGTAACCATTTTTTCAGGACTTTTTCTGATTTTTTGGATTTTTTGGTTCTATACCTTGAAAGATTTAGGCATAGAACTTTTTGAGATGGGAGCTATTCATGGGCTCCTATAGAGGTTCCCCTTCAGGTGTTGATAGTTGATATGCCCCTGATTGATAACTTGTTGTTATGACAAGCGGTCCTAACCTTTTAGGTTCGAACTTGCCTTTGCTGCTTGGGTTTGGGACATTCTTATGATTTTCTTTTAAGACTAGTTCTCTGACTTGGAAAATCCTACTTTTGATTTTCTTATTGTAGCTCTATTTGAGTCTATTCTGATAGACTTGCAAGTGATTTAAAGCATCTATGCATCTCTCATCTAGTAACTCCAACTCATTTATTCTTGAAACCTGATATTCTTCATCCGTGATAAGGTTTTGCAGTGATATCTTAAGGGATGAGTGCTTGATCTCAATGGCGAGTATGCCTTCTGATCTGTAGACCAAGGAGAAGGGGGTGGCACCAGTGGGTGTATGGATACTAGTTCAATAAGCCTAGAGGGCGAGATTAAGCTACAGATGCCAGTCACGACCTACATCATTGACTATTTTCTTAAGGATTTTGAGGATGGTTTTGTTTGTGGCTTCTGCTTGGTTGTTTCCTTGGCAGTAATATGGGGTGGAGAAGTGATGCTGGATTTTGAATTTCTCACACAAGTCACAAACTTCCTGGTTCTTGAAGGGTGTCCCATTATCTAAGATGATGGCTTGTGGGACACTATAATGATAGATGTGATAGTTCAGGATGAATTTTGAGATTTGCTTTCTAGTGATATACATCATGGGTATGGCCTCCACCCACTTTGTGAAGTACTCAGTTGCAGCTATGATGAATTTGTGGCCATTGGATGACTTGGGTGTGATTTTTCCAATGAGATCAAGTCCCCACCGTGAAAAGGGCCATGGTGTGACATTGGGATGAAGCTCTTGAGTTAGAGTATGGATGAGGTCTTCATGCTACTGACATTGTAAACACCTTTTAGCATGATCATGTGCTTCTCTTTCCATTGTGGGCTAGTAATACCCCATCCTCAGCAGTTTCTTGGCGATGGTCATTCCACTCGAGTGTGAGGCATAAATACTGTTATGAACTTCAGTTAGAGTGGTTAATGCCTCCTCAACATTTAGGAAATGCAGTAAGGTACCTTCTATGCTTCTACGGTATAAGGTATCACCTAGGATGAAAAATATGGATGCTTTTTTGACAAAGGTTTTGTAATGCCCCGCCATGCAACCCTAGAGGAAGTTGCAATTTACTACTCAAACATACTATATATTTTTTTTGTTTAAGTACAAATAACAAGCAAGATCACTATCCATTGCCAACAACCTCTAAGGTTACGAGACTGAGATTACTTAAAACCCAATCCAGAAACATGAATTGCAACATAACAATTAATTACTTACATAATTAAGAACTCATACATTCCATACATGATAAAATTACAAACAAGGCATAAGAAATTCCACATGATTCCAAAATATACTTTACAATGTGATTACAACACTCATTCCCTGAATGAGGTAATTCCAACAAATAAGATTACAAATTATAACTTCCACCTTGATACAAAGAGGGGTATTAAAATTACATTAATAACTGAAAGAGTGAAGCATGAAGAACTGGATCCCACAATCTCTCCAATTGGAAATCTTGTCCACATGAACCAAAAAACCAACCCAATAGATTAAGGTGCACGTTCCACCCAACCATGTGATACCCAAAGGCTCACCCCCCATGCTAGGAGATAGTAACAAGGAATTCCTATACCAGACCATCCACTTCTATACACAGGCTAACTCACACTAACACAACCAAACACGTAATCCAACATCCATAAAGATATTACAAGAACAACTCTAACATTACTGGCGTAAGTCACATTGCTTTCAGAAGTAAAACAGATCAAGTATGATAAGAAGACCATACACATAAAACCAAATACCAATTGTTGTCGTAGAAAGAGTGTCATCACATAGCTCATCATGGGATCTCCTCTAGGAATCTTCCTAGGCTCCGACCCCCACTGTGGGTTGTCCTGGTGGCCTCTACTGAATCCTGACACCCATGCTCACTCATGCGGAATCAAATACCTCTCGTAAGGACAAGATAGATGACCTTGCCATTCTAGGCCTTCCCGTCTCATCCCAAGTCTATACAAGCCCTTGGGTCCATGAGCGAGGCTCAATTACCTTAATTAGTGTGAAATACTACCTAACTTCTAAGTACATTAATTTAGTTATCACTTGATTAAACCACTTCTAAAGGTTTCCCAGTTTACCTCTTTGGGCTCTGGCCCCTAATAGAAGCCACTCTTCTACTTGACAATAAACCAACATGAAACAAATTACCAGGGATTCCAAAAGGTATACAAAGAAGATAAATGATCACTCCAACTCTAGGAGGAACATATAATGAAAACCCACTCAAAACACTAGAGGCAACAAACTCAAAACCCTCTCCAAATTCAAAGGAGGCACATGACATCCCTGTTCGTGAAACCTAGGTGAAACAATGGGTACATTAAGATGCACTACCCAAGGCAAAAATGAAGGTTGACTAACACAATACGACATCCCTCAATTAAATAAAAATCCCAACTGGAAGACTTACAAAAAAAAATCACTCCAAATAGAACAAACAACTCAATCAAAGAGTTCCCTAGCCTCTAGACGCAAAACTTAGCACCACCAAGGTACACTCATAGATATACAAACATAACAATATTTCCCATACAATACCCACAAGAATTCGCTTAAATCAACAATCATAACAATACATGTTCTTTAAATAACTAAAGATGTATTTTGACATAACAATCTTTTCTCATCAAATAGGAACCAAAGTACCTATATCCATCATATACTTAATCCTTTTCTATTCATATAAGTTCTTAACAATATAATTTTATTATGAGCCTTAACTATTCCTTGCAATCTAGAAAACAAACAACATTCCCTATTCACCATTTAAGGTAATAGAATATAGAACTTTTAAATAACATTCTACCCATTATAATAACATCATAATAAAATAACTCTTTTATTTAGCTATATTAAATATAATCAATTTTGCTCCTAACTAGAATCCATATAACTTAACTACAAACATAATCCTCACATTTAACAAATCAATTACAAGAACTTCAAGATTCCATTAAATCAACAAGTCGTTGAAAACACATTAACCATATTCATTTTGATTACAACCCTAACCTTTAACAATTATTTAATCATTTCACTAACCTTAGTTTCCAAAATACAATAGCACTAGTTTTAAAATCAAAACTCACATAAACAATATCTTCATTGCCCAACACCGAGAATGAAAGAAAACGTCATTCAGGAAGCATTTTAGGCAACTAAATAACTTTTGTTAGGATTTCCTAAATCCAATCAATCTCAGTATCCTTTACTTACATTTATCCAATTAAATATAATCAATTCATTTCACGACATTGAAGTGTTTAAAACCAATAATTACTCTAAGTTTCACAATTAAATTCCATGATCATAGCATTTAATAAATGAAGTCATCTAACTAAATTAAATCAATCATTAACTCTAAGTTTCACGATTAAATTTCATAATCATAGCATTTTAATAAATAAACATTTAGTTAAAAATCAAATAGTCTCTATTTCAACTTAGAATCAATTAATTAATAAAAACTCATCTATACCAAAAATACAATATACATTAAATATATGAATACATAAAAATATATATTCAATGTATATACTATGGTATATTTACTTATTTAAATATTTAAATCCTATTGATATCACAACAATTTAATCCAACTAAATAATATTTTTAAATATATATATATATAAAATATGCATATACACCTTTTATATATATATATGTATATATATATAGTATAAATATAAATAAATTATTATTTAAATATTAAAATAATATTATATACATATTATAATATTAATTTAAATATTAAATAATATTTATAAAAATAAATTAAAAGTAAAAACAAAATTTTAAATTTCGTTTAAAAATAAAGGAAGCCCTAATGGGTGTGGCTGCCATGTAACCTCCCCCATACGGGGGGGTGTTGTCTGGGCAGCGGTGCTGCTTCCACATAGCACCTCCCATGGGGGGTGCTGTGTGGGAGCAATGCCTCCCACATGGGCGGCACGGGGGTGCAGGGCTCGACCCTGCCCTCTGCCATTAAATCACATTTTATATATATATATAAAACATGCCCATTATCAAAAAAATGCGAAAGCAAGGTAACCCTATTTATTTAAAACAACAAAAATTTGATTCCAGAAATAAAATAAGAAAACACAGTATATTTATAAATATACTTGTGTGTATATTCATATATAAATGAAATATATGTTTATATACACCGGTATATTTATAAATTTTATACCCAACATCTTCATTTATAGTGGTATTGTGCAAATAATCAACAAAATTTGCAAGAACAGAAATAAATTTGTTCAAACACCAAGGGTTTAAAATTTTGGTTTTAAAAGGAGGTTTTCTTTTGGTTTTCTTCCTATTTCCATTGTGTAAGTTTTTGTTTTGGTTTTCCTTTCAAAATATATCAACAATTTGCAAGTTTGAAAGCATTTCCCATGGTTTTCTATTGAATCTAAAACAACATTTCAAAATTTAAACTCTTTCAAAATGAAGCAAGAAATTAGAAGAAAGAAAAGAATGAACCTTGTGTTTTCTCCCCAAGTTTCAAGCTTTCAACAATGGTGGATTCAATCTCTCCTTCAACTCCAAAATCAGCCCCAACAAAGCTCTCCACCAAAAACCAAAAAATTCGAAAACAAATAAAATTTTCTTTCTTACATAGAACTTTCCCCAAATTTGGTCAAACCCCTAAAATATCCCACCCACTAAATTTATTGAGCTTTTGGAGGATATTTTCTATTTTCAAATTTTAAAACAATTTACTTTCAAATTCCAATTCATGCATTTCAACAATTCATAATTCCAATTAAAAACCAAAAATCTCAAGTTGAAAGAAATATGTTTAATTCAAAATTCAACAAGTGAAATATAATCCTCATTTCTATTTTTATTTTAAATCTAATTCAAGTATATAACAAGATTCCCATTTCCATTTAATTTTGAATTTAGATAAACAATAATGGCAAGATAACTCTTTCATTTAATTTATGACCATTTGCCTAGTTTATCAATAAACTAAATTTTATTTTATTAATTAGACCCAAATAATCAATGCAATAAAATAATATTCCACATGCAAACTAGATATGTTAAATCATTACTTTATCCATACCCACCATTTAATAACCTTTATAAAATGAAATTAAATAAATAACCAAAGAGGAAAGAACCAAATTAAAACTGCTAAACCCGACAATAGCTTGACGACAAACTATGACTAGGGTGACAACTTTGCATGGAAAACCTAGCTACTATCTCCCAATCGATTATCGTTGGTAAATGGACACGCTCAACCTAGAAATCAGGTGGAGTCGATGTCTTGTACCAGTCAACCTGCGAACAAAGAGCATATCGAACATGCATATATATGATATAATAACACACACCGTGAAGGGGAAAATCTTGGAATCATAGGGCGCTCGCAAGTGAGTGATACAATCCCATCCCCTCCACCAATACACTCATCATAGACTGACAGTTCCATCATAAACAATATCTCACACAATAACATGTTACAATAACTAATCATCCTTACACCAATTTAAAACATGTCAAATAAAGCATCAGATAAGATACATCACATCACACCAATAAACTATTGCTCTATAATTATCGATCAAATCGCACACACATGATACAACATCTCAATAACCAAAAAAACACATCAAAGCAAACACAGACACACTGTCCAGCCAGAACACAAAACGGAGGGGTATTACAGGTTCGCTTTAGGTTTGATGGGAGGTCAGCGGGTGTGACTCCTATGCGAAGATATTTGTAGATGTCATGATACCAAGGATCACCCGAACCAACGATTTCACACACATATTCTAATTCTGGTACCTCAAATGTGGGGATGAGAAGTTGCTCAATAAGAAATTCATACTTTGGCATGTTATGAGGGATGTCTAATAGTGACCCAATTGTAGCCATGGCATCATTTTCTCTATTGTTGGTTCTTGGAATCTGCTTGAATGTTATGTCAATGAAGGATTCCTTTAGAGTCTCCACCAATTTCTTGTATGGAGTGAGCTTTTCATCCTTAGTCTGATATGCATTATTGACCTGATTTATGATCAACTGAGAGTCTCCATATACCTTGAGAGCTATGATGTTCCATTGCACTGCTATCCTGAGGCCTATAGTCAAGGCCTCGTATTCCGCTATGTTTTTGGTGCAAGGAAATGCCAATTTGTATGACTTCGGTATGCAATCCCCTTGTGGGGTGATGAAGAAGATGGCAGCTCCTAATCCATGTTATGTGTATGAACCATCGAAGTATAGTTTCCAATGGTCAGTTACGTTGAGGTTAAAAATGGATTCACCTAGGAATTCTGAGACAAGAGGGTTCTTAGAATAAATGGGTGCTTCTGCTAGTTGATCTGCAATAACTTGACCCTTGATGGCTTTCCTCTCTACATACTCAATATCATACTCTGACAGTATCATTACCCATTTTTCCATTTTGCCTATGAGCATTTCCTTTGATAGTAGATACTTGAGGGGATCAATTTTCACAATGAGCTTTATCTTGTGTGCCAACATGTAATGTCTAAATTTTTGGGTTGCAAACACTACTGTGAGGCAGGATTTCTCGATGGAGTAATTTATCTCGTGACCAACCATTGTCCTACTGATATAGTAGATAGCCCTCTCCGTTTCATTTTCATCATGCTGAGATAGGAGAGCTCCAAGGGCTGCTATTGTTACTGACACATATAATATCAATGGATTCTTTGGGATGGGTGGCATTAAAACTGGTGGTGTCAGCAGGTATTCCTTGATTTTGTTAAATTCCTCTTCGCACTTTGTATCCCATTTGTATGCTACCCCCTTGTGGAGTAGGTGTGAATATGGGTTCTACTTGTCTACCAGTTGTGCTATGAATCTTCTAATGGATTAGAGTCTTCCTTGGAGGCTTCTCAATTGTTTTAATGTCTTTGGTGCTTCCATCTCGAGGATTGCTTTCACTTTTTTCTGGATCTACCTCGATACCCCTCATGGAGACTATGTATCCTAGCAATTTACCTGATTATACACCGAAGACGCACTTCTTGGGATTTATTCTGACTTTGTATTCCTCCAGTCTGTCAAAGATAGCACTTAGGGTTGCTATATGATCTTGTCTTTTTCTTGACTTAACTAGAATGTCGTCGACATAGTCTTCAACTATTTTATGAATCATATTGTTGAATATCAACATCATGGCCCTTTGATAGGTATCTCTTTCATTCTTTAGGCCGAATGGCATCATGTTCCAGTAGTAGATCCCCCACAGACAAGTAAAAGTTGTCTTATGTTGATCTTCTTTTACTATCATGATCTGGTTATATCCTAAAAGTCCATCCATTAGTGATAGCATCTCATGTCCTGTCATCATGTGTACTATCATGTCAATGTTGGCAAGTGGGAAATCATCCTTCGGACATGCTTTGTTCAAATACCTAAAGTCTGTACAGATTCTGATGGCTCCATCATGCTTTGAAACAGGTACCAAATTTGACACCCATTCTGGATAATCGATTGGTCGGATAAATACTGCATCTAACAACTTTTTGAGCTCCATTTTGACTAATAGAGCAATTTGAGGATGCATTTTTTGAAGCTTTTATTTGATTGGTTTTGCTTCTGGATACACAGCTAAGTGATGAACCACAATCTTTGGATCAAGCCCTGGCATGTCAGCATAACTCCATGCGAAGGTTATTTTCCTTTCTTTTAGGAATGCTGCTAAAGGTTCCTATTCTTCTGATAATAGTGATTCCACATAGAATGTGATATGCGGGGTCTCCTTTGTTCATAAGTTGATAGGATTGCATTTTCCGGCCAAGACTGCTGACTTTTCCTAATGAATAGATCTTAGAAGAAGATTGAATCCTTCATTCTCGGGTGCATCAGAGAGGTTTTCACTATTGGATACATCCTTTCTCTTTACTATTTTCTTGTCAGAGAGTGCCACAGTGTGGTTTTCACTCAAGGACTTGGATATGATTCTTAGTTTCTCACTTTTGCGACTGAAGGATTCAATCGTTTCCCCGTAATAGGCGTGTGTGTCTAACTCCATTATAAACCTTGCCTTGTGATCTCCATATGGAATGTTATCCCTCAATCCCATGAATTCTGAGAGTGCCTCATCATTTTTGAATGTATCAAGAACTGGTGGTCCTCATTGGTCATAGTCAATTAGTTGGGGGTATACTAAATGAATCTCATGATTTTGATGATCGGATTCAAAAGACAAGGTACTAATCATGCAAAGGGCAGTATCCTCAAATAACCTAGGTAGATTGGTCAAGTGATCCTCATCATTGCTACTAATATAGGCCTCATTTATAAAGTTGTGTATGTCTCTACCTATGGATATTGGGGAGTGTACTTCTGCTAGTATTGGCTGAGGAGAAATATTAACCATTCTAACCAGAGGTCTTCGGCCACATATGGTTATTCTCAGAGGGGTGCATCCAAGGCTAATATTTTTTATAGGTCACGTCTTTGGCATGATAGGTATTATGAGCCCATTGTCATTTTTCCCCAATCTTTGATTTCTATCATAGCCCATTGCGAGCATCATTTGCAGACCCTTGCTTGTCTCATCCATTGGTAATTTAGGTGTTGGTCTTTCATCTCAATACAAAATTTGAGATGGATCTACTTCAATAACCTCTTGACCAAGGTCTCCCCAGCTTGTGAATTTAGGATAATCTTCAGGATACGTTCATGATTTGGAAGCTTGATTTTCTTACGGACATCCTCGTGATCTAGGAGATTGTGGTAACTTTCTTATCACAAAATCATTGTTAGGGAGCTTGTAGCTTCCACAACCGTCCTCCTAGATGATGAGTTTGATGTCAGAGATGGTGGAGATGGTGGGAGTGGTGGGTGTCTCTATCACAGAAGTGAACGCAAGAGTGGCGGTGTCGATGTATGGTGTGGATGGGCCCTCATCATTTTTTGGAACTTGGGGGATTTTGTAATACTTTACCTCAAGAGTTTTACAATATGAGAACGGTTCGAGATCTTCATGAATGGTAACCTCTTGTCCATTATGTGTGAATTTCATACATTGGTGGAAGGTTCATGCTATGGCTTTCATCACATGGATCCATGGGCGACCTAAGAGGATATTATATGGAAAATCAAGGTCCAAGACCTGACAAGTGGTTTCCATGAGCGTCAGCCCTACTTGAATAGGAAGTTTCATTGTGCCCTGAGACACTCTTTCTTGGCCATCATATGCTCTTATAGTGATGCCTTTCCCTTTGTTGATGGAATATTTTGATAGTTTCAACTACTTGATGAGGCTGAGAGAATAGATGTTCAAACCTACACCTCCATCCACCAAGACCCTATTGATTTTTCTTTTATGTACTATGGCTTCCAAGCGAAGTGCGTGGTTGTGAGATGGTTGGGCAGGGAAATCCTGGTCGGAGAATGTAAGGAGATTAGGTGTTATGATATTTTTGACCATAGCTTGGAATTGCTCTGCATCCAGATCTTCGAGGATGGTGGATGAGGCTAATGCTTCCTCAAGGATTTTTTTATGGGCTAATGATATTTTTAACAACTCCATCATGGAGATGTGTGTTGGTGTTCTTTAGAGTTGATCTACAACATTGTAGCCATTAGATTTAGATGAAGGGACCCTATTTGGTTGAGATGATCCTGCGATAGTGACTTTTCCACCTCTTGTGGTGACTCCACAATCTTTGGCATGGGCACCTTTGATGGTGATGACCATGCAGTCTTCATTTAGGGAGGCAATGACTGTTTCATATACATTATTTACATTGCCCTTTCCTTTATCCTTGTTATTCCCTTTGTTTCCATGATTCAACATTAGATTTGTGTAGATTTTAAGGTCCTGATTGCCTGTAGGTTGTTCCATGTTTATGATTCTTTTATCAATGAGATCTTGGATGATGTTTTTCAGTCTCATGCAACTGTTTGTGGTGTGGCCTTTGCTTTTATGGAATTCACATAGTTGATTCTCGTTATACCAAGGAGGTTTGACATTGGGTTCTTGGTAATTCTTAAATGTAGGTGCTTTGATGAGTTTTTCGTCGATCAACCTTTTCATGATGTCCTCAAGTGGTTTCCCCAACATGGTGTATTTTCTTTTGGGATATTTTTTGCATTGAGGTGGTCCCCTTTGGTCATTGAGATTATTGATGGTTGGATTGTTGTTTGTGTGATGAGTGTTTTGATTTTGTGTTTGGATTTTTTGTGCAGGTGTGTTTTGGCATGGACCACTGATGACCACCTTGGCATCTACAACCCCATCATTAGTGACATTTTTATTCCTCGCCCACATGCAAGTTTTATCATTGTAATTGGATGATGGGAGATTGTTTTTCTATTCATGATATGATGTTGATTTCATGGGTTGAGTCACAAGGGCTCTTTCAATTCTAAGTGCATTGGAGATCAATTGATCATATGTGGTGATACCCTGAACCTTGAGATGAAATGCCAAGTGGCCTTCAAGGTTGGCTATAATTTTGTAGACTTGTTGTTCTTCTGGCATGGTCCACTTGCTCTGATTGGCCTTGGATCACCATCGTTGAAGGAATGAAGTGAAAGATTCATTCTTTCCTTGTTTTAGAGCCGAGAGTTCTTTGAGACTAACATCCATTGCAATGTTACCTATGTAGTTCTTAATGAATTTGTCTCTAATTTCTTGGAATGTTCTATTGCCTGAAGGTAAGCGAGAGAACCATTCTATAGCTGGACCTGCCAAGCTTCTAGGAAATAGTCGCATCAAATAAGTATCGTCATATGTGACCTCCATGCAATGAACTTGAAATTCCCTGATGTGATCTTCAGGGTTTCCCATCCCTTGATATTTGTCAAATTTGGGGATTTCAAATCCCTTAGGGAATGGTTTCATTTCTAAGCTCCTATCAAATGGATAGGGACACAAGTTGCTTGGTGTTTTGGTCATTCACCCTGATTGAAGGTCGACCACTTCTTGCAAGAGCAACCTGAGTTGGGTCATCACATCATCTTGCAAATTAGGGGGTGGGATGAAGGTGTTTTGGGGTATTGCAATCATGGTTTGGATGGGTGGGTTGGTCGGTGTGTTGTTCGTTGGTATGTGTATATTCTGGTGGGTGAGGTAGGCTTCCACCTGCTTTTGTATGAACAATGCCTATTGTTGATCTTGTTGCTGCTGCACTAAGGTTTGTGCTTGTTGTTGCACTTGTTTCTATTCCAACAATGCTTGTTGTTGTGCTTGTTGTTGTTCCCACAACACTTGTTGTTGGGCTGCTAGTTCTGTTGCTTCTTGTTGTTCTTGATATTGCTTTAATGCTTGTTGATATGCTTGCAATTGTGCTGCTTGTGCAAGAAGTTGTGCTTTTGCTTGTTGAGCCTAATATTGAGCTTGTTCTTGTGCTACGTGTGCTTGTGCTGCTTGTTGTTGCAATAGAAGTTGTACTTGTGCGGCATTTTATGCTAGAAATTCTTGTGTGGCTTGTTGTTGTTGTTACAATAACACTTGAGCTTGTTGTGCTTATTATTCTTGTTGTACTTGTAATGCAGCTTGTGCAGCTTGGGTGACTTGCATAGCTTGAGCGGCTTGTTGAGTAGCTAGGTGTACAGCTTTTTGTTTCTACACTTGTTGGTATCCTCTTTGGAAGGTAGCTTGCAATGCTACGTTGTATTGGTTTGATGTGGTGAATGTTGGTGGTGGTGGATTTGGAATGGAATTCATGGTGGTAGTGAATAGTGATGTTGTATTGATTAATTGAGTAGTGGATGGTGGTGTTGATGTGGTAAGTGGCGTCGTTGATGTGATTGGCCCTTGAGAGACCATGATTTATGATGTTATGGGGGTGTTTGATGTTGTTGCTATTTTTTGTGTGTTTGTCGCCTGTTGTTGTGATGTCGACGATAAATCTTGAGCGTTAAAAAAAATTCTTTGTTTGATGGTTGGGATGTTGTTTTGATCGATACTTGGTAGAGGGGGAAGCCCTAAACCAAGGATTGGTATGGATGATAATGGTAGTGGTGGGATAGGTGGAAATGTAAGGGGTGTTAGTTGTTGTGTGGTGTTGAATATGCCCCCTGGTCTGAACATATCTCCCTCTTCTTGTGATTTTTTAAGAAGAGGTGTTTGTGGTGCTCCATGGAAAAATGTTGATGATGGGTCATAATGTAAAGTGAGAGGAACATTTTTGTGCAATGGGTTATGGGGGATGTTTTTTTCCAAGGTGGTGTTTGCATCCAAGTTTTGACTATTAACAAGGGGATGTGACTGAAGTGCATTAAGGCATGTGTTTCCCTTATTAACGTTGGGTTGGGTTGGAGCAAATGATGTTGTGATTTGTGGGATGTTTTGCATGATGTTTTGAGATGGAGGTGTAGATGAAATGGGGATGGTGGATGAGATTGGTAGAAAAGATGTCTCTACTATAGTACTCACATCAAAATCGGAAGGCAACATGGCCCCTTGTTTTGCTAGTTCAAGCATGTACAATGAAGGGTTAAGTCTCATCATGATGTTGATGATTCTATGGTTGTCCGAATTTTGGAGCATTTATGTCATTTCTTCGTGAGACGATCCAAAAGTAAGGTTCTCTCCTTGGTTTTATTCTTGCGGATTTTGTGATGATGAGAGGGTCAATGGATTACTTGATTTGGTGGGATTCATTTTTGCATTTGTTTGGCTAAGATTTCTTGAAGTGGGTGTTTCTTTGTTGGCTTCCATACTCTTCTTGTATTGAGATCTAGTTAGAACCATAAAACAAGGATCAATCTTCAAGAATATGGGAGATGAATCCCCTTTGATTCTTTGGGTTGATCTTTATCTTATGCCTCAAAGTAGAAATTTTTAGGATTCCTTTAGGATCAAAGGTGATGATGATATGATGATTTTGTTTAAGGATGAATGATGTTATGGATGTTTTTGGCTTTTGATAAATCCTAAATGAAATGCTAGGTTTTTAGGACTTTGGATCTTTTTGATTTTTGAATTGATTTTGGATTTGATATTTTGTCCTTGATTTTGATTTTGATTTGCTTTTCATTTTGAAGAAAAAGACCCTAAGATGTTGGATGATGATCTAAGGGATAGATTTGTTCAAATGATGATGATTTGGATATGTGTGAGGAGAAGGATGCATCTACCAACACCTACCCAAACAAGATGATTGTTTCACTAAGTATATGAAGAAGGATTCATCTACATACACTAAGCTAGCCAGGATGATTTTTGATAATTTTGACTAAGTATATGCAAAAGGATGTATCTACACATGCCTATCCAAAGGTGTTTTGATAAAAAAATTTAAGGACTTGGTCTCAATGATTTTGGTGTTTTTGATTTTTCCACAAAGCCTAGCACTTAAGGATGATTTTCAAGATTTTCCAAAAGGTGATTTGTGAGATGATGTTGTTTTGAAGTTTTGTGGGATGGATGAAAATATTTTGATATGTTTTGATCCTAAAAGGAACCTAAAAAGAACACTTTGTTTTCCTAGATCTAGGTATTGAAGAGCATACAAATGCTTCCTAAAGACCTTTGTAACCAAGGATTGATTTCTTTTTAACATTCATTTTCAATGATTTTTTTGCTTTGGGATTGTGAGTCTTCAACACATATGAAAGTTCATTTTGCTTAGCTTTGCTTAATGTCTTTATTTTACCAAAAACACTATCTTTGATTAAAGTTTCAAACTAAGATGTCCAATTTCTTAATTTCTTCAAACCCCACAAGATATATTATGTGGAAAGTCAATGAACTTAAGGCAAGGGTTTTCCTATTGTTTACTTAAGGAGAAAAATTGAGATGTAATCCAATGTTTAGAAACCTCTAAGGATGTGAATCCCAAGGGAAAGCAATAACATATGGATTGAGTCAATGATATTTGTCTCCAAAAGGGTTTGAAATTTGGATGATGTTAAGTGTTTGTTTTTTATTTTTTTTCGATCAAGAAATGTGTTGTGTAACCCAAGAACAAGTACAATCCTATGGATGTGTAAGACAATATTTGTTTGATTCCCACTTGGACAAGTCTGGCTACACTTATCTCTAGCGAATGGTTAGATGCTTGACCCCACTGGCTCTCCTCCACGGCTCATTAATGTCAATTGGGGCAGCCAAGCATCAACACCCATGAAACTCCCATGGCATATTTTCCATCTCTACTAGAAGACCGTAAAAGTGTGGGGCGGCTTTAGAACAACCATTCTTGCACCAACAAATAGATTAAAGGATTTTGGAAAATTCTAGCACATGGGTTTTAGTAAGGACTTTCTGTTCATAGGAGTTGACCCAACATGGCAAGAGTCCCCTTTAAGATCCATCTTGTCAAAGTCAACTGTGTGATATTGGCGTTTTGTGCAATATCCACATTTATATCCCGACTGGAAATACTCTTGGCTTTAGAGTGTTACCGGTTGAGTCATTCCCTTGGGTGAGTACTTTTTTCCCACAAGGCAGGCCCTCTAGGATAAACAAAAGCAAATGAAGAACAAAATCAGTAACTCGATCAATCTTTGATAGCAACAAAGAGAGAGAATATACGTGAAGATTCCCCCACTCACACTCGCACAAGATTTTGTTCAATTTTAAGCCCAAATCGAAGTGTGGAGGTGATTGCTTTGTCTCATCCCAAAGTCATGAAAAAATCCTTTTGATTCTCAAGATCGCTATAAAGTGCGAAAGAAGTGCATGCATCCTTTTTTGATGGCTTTAGTCTAAGTAAGCCCTCACAAAAACAAAGCTACACTTGTTATTTTTAAATCCTCAAAGCAATATGTGACTTCATTTTAAAGCACCAAATCACAAGTGAAAGACATTTGTTCAATTTGTTAATCCAAGAAACAAAATCTAGTAAGTTGTTGATCCTATTGTTCGTTTTAACCTTTGAAAGAAGAAATTGAAAGGTTCTTTTTAAGCCCAAATGAAAAACTAGTGTTCTAAGAATGAAAGGATAACAAATTCTTAAATAAGTGTTAAACAAACACTTAAGTGTTTAAAAACACTTTGATTGAAGAAAATATCATCACCATGCTCCTTCCTTTATTTTCGATTCCCAACCTACAAAGGAGAAAATAGTCAAATTCTGGAAAAACACAAAAATTAAAAACCAGGAAACAAAAGATAAATAAATCATAAATCAAAAGCACTTGCTAAAAAAATAAATTCTTCCTTTTGCTGTCTCCTAGCGTCACAACTCATGAAGGCATCGCTATTTTTTTCTCCCAGTGGTGCTCTCATAGCGCTGCTTACTAGTCAATGATGCTCTATGTTAGGACAAAGAGCACGATTGTGTCACTCTTTTGCCCAGCATCAAAATTTATTCCTCACATCACCGTTTTCAAAAATTTCAAAAACAACCTGCAAGTCAACGAGTCAAGCGGTGCAATTAAAAATTTAATTTTTTTTGGCAGGATGAGTCTAGCGGCGCAGTTTTTGTTTCCAGTGGTGCCATATAGCGACACTGACGAGCCTACGGTGCTAAAACAACGATGCTGACGAGCCCACGGTGCTAAAACAACGATGCTGACGAGCCCACGGTGCTAAAACAACGATGCTAACGAGCCCATGCTGGAATTTCCTGTGTGTGAAGACAAACACAGAAATTTCAAATAAATATTATAAATAATGATATCCAGCCCTCCTTCTAGCGCCAAATGTGTGAACCCAAGCCATGGTACCTACAAAACAACAAGAATAAACAAGTTAGACAAGTGATTGCAAGCCAAAACAAAGATTCCCCATGAAATCCATTTGCAACATTCAAATTAGGAAGAAAATATTGAAGAACACAAAGCAAATGACAAAACAAAGATTTAATCCTAATTAGAAAAGCAAACTCTTGATCCCATGGGGGAATTGGTGCCAATTTGATGTGAAAATTGGCCCTTTCCCAATTCCTATGATTGCAAGCTTTGATATATTCACTTGATGAAGAGATTTGATCCACTTTTGATGATGAATGGTGAGAGCTCCAAGCCAAAATGTGCAATAACCTAGCTAAGAACTCAAGATTGATGAATGAAAGTGGCTAAATATTTTACAATGGTAACTTTGCTTGGATTGTGGATGATCAAATGAAGATAGGATCCTTTCATTTATAGGATTTCAAGATGGGTGAAAGTCCAAATTTGAACAATGTGGGACTAACATTCATCCAATGATATGGTGCCACTTGTCAAGCTATGAATGGGTGAAGGATGTGTAAGATTTGGGGTTTGTGCCAATAAATGGTAATATTTAAAATTAAAATTTGTTGAAATGACATGTAAGAGGGAAGGAAAAATTCAATAAATGCCACTTGGCTCAAGGCAAAGGACATGTAAGATGAATTTATTGCCTTGTTGGATGTACATGTTGACTTGGAATTTTTGAATTCAAATTGAGAGAATATTCCAAAAGATGCCATGTGAGGGAAAATAGGGATTTAATAAATGAATTAAATCTATTTTCATGTGCAACTTGCATTATCTAGAGGATTTGACATGAGATTAGATTAAATTAATCAAGGGTTAATTAATTTAATAGGAGATTAGATGATGTGACTTATTTGACTTAGATTTATGGGTTTATTTAAATCAAATAAGAGGGGAATATGATAAGAGGCTAATTAAATAAAGATTTTGATTTATTTAATTAAAAGGGGTGGTGTTAGATTAAATCAAATAAGGTTTTAATTTATTTAATTTAATGGATAGACTTTAGAGATTTAATCAAATAAATTGATTATTTAATTAAATAGGGATAATTAGATCAGATGGGTTGATTTAATTAACAAAAGGAATTGACTTAAAAATGATTTATTTAATTAAGAGATGACTATTGATGAATTTAATTAGATAGGGGAATTTCATTAAATGGTTAGACCAAGGGATGATTTAGGAAGAAATGATGTTAGTAAGTTAGGATCGAATGCACGATGTCAATCAGTATATTTTCTGTGTCTACACTTACCTTTTCCTCTCCCTTCTTGCTTTGCAATTAGTGCTTCCAGTTCTTCTACCTCTC
Organism: Sequoia sempervirens; assembly: GCA_007258455.2. NCBI lineage: Eukaryota > Viridiplantae > Streptophyta > Pinopsida > Cupressales > Cupressaceae > Sequoia > Sequoia sempervirens. The sequence continues at coordinate 7,724,017 of VDFB02358134.1, read as the reverse complement.
TTTCTCTATCTTCGAGCTATTTCAATTCTTCATCATACTTGGATATATTTTTGGAACTCTTTCTCGGACTATATCTTTGCATGTTACTTCCGGATACAGTAGCCTTGAATGCAGATTCAGTTTTTTGTGTAGATTCACCATATTCACTTATCTCAAAGGCAACAAGCTTGCCGGTTAGTGTATCTTTTTTCATCTTGTTTACTAATTTGAACTCTTCAATAGCATGAACCTTCATTTTGTAGAAGGTAGGAAAGGATCTGAGTACTTTAGCCATAATTTCATCCTCATCCATAGAACCACCTACACATTTCATATCCATCACTATCTCATTTACTCTTTACATAAAAGAAGTGATATTTTCATCTTCACCCATCTTCAGATTTTCATACTTGCCTTTCAAGCTTTGTAGCTTAGCCATCTTCACTTGTGCATCTCCTTCATACAAAGTTTCTAGTTTCATCCAAATATCATGAGTTGTCTACAAACCTAGACCACATTAGCCATCTTCAAATCTGTCAGGGCACTCACCAAAGCTTCAATAGCCTTAATATTACTTTCAACATCTTTGATCTCATTGGCAGTAGAGGGGCCATTCTAAGGAATAATAAATGGATCTCATTTTATCTTCCTGAAAGCTTCACCAATACACCTTAGGTGACATTGCATCCAAATCTACCACAATGAATAGTTAGTGCCATCAAATCTAGGACTGTCCTTCTTGAATGTTGTCATCCTAGATCACCTCAAGATATTATAATTCTTCAAAGGAACTTGGCTCTGATACCAATTGTTGGAAAAACAAGGACGAAAAACTGAGAGGGGGGTTGAATCATTTGTCACAAAAATTTAAACTTTTCTAACTTAACCTTAATCTTAGATCTGATGAATAAGCAATTAATCACAATCAATTAACACATCAAAGAGACAAAGAACACCAATATTTTTTTACGCAGAAACCCTGTTAGGGGAAAAACCATGATGGATGTTAGTCCACAAGATTATAACAAGGGGAATGCACATGCTTTCAGGAACACTACCTAGAGCTCACTGCTCAGTTACAAAAGGGATCTCACTACCAAAAAAAATTGGATTAAAAATCTAGAGGGTATGAACTAAGAAAATAGCTTCTGTACAAGCCTAATTATAGTTCCAATTAAGCTCAACACTTCGTCACACTTCGCACAATCTTCTTCACACTCTGCTCTGTAATTGAATGATATTTGTACATATACACATGGGAGCACACAAAGCACCATCTTCAACAATGAACTAATCACCCTTATATATATCCACTACATGAGATTCCATCACAACTTTGTCGGCCTAGATTTACAAATGAACTTTTAATGTGAATTCACCAAGGTCGGCCACAACAAAGTTGAGACCTGAATTAACATCTCCAATATGAAAAGACTTTAATTAATTTCACCTCGAATATCCACAACACACTACCACCATCATGTCGGCCAAGAACATGAAAAACCAAACATGTGAAAGAAAATATATTCAACCACAAGCTCACCGATAAATGATGACGTACCACAAAGATAGAGAATTATCTAGAGGCATCTAATAGTACCAAGAAACAACATAGAAACATTAGCATCAACCGAGATAACTAGAATCACACAATCTTCATTCAGGAACACTAATAGAGACTAGCAAAACACTGTCAGACCACAACATACACAAAACTTCATGCATACCCCTAAAACTTCTGGTAGATGATTTAGATAAACTCAACAATAAACCATTTAATCTAGATCAACTAATCTTCAACGTACAAAATAGGACACCATCATGACCTACACAATTCCACTGGAAACATAGAACACTTTCTTTTACAATTTTCTCAATATCCTCGAGATACACAACAATTGATACACCAAATGCTAATAGTGTTGAAATCAATGACAACCAAATATTAGCAACACATCCACAAAATCCAACAAGTTCGCATGGGTAAAGCTAAATACCAGGTATCGGGTATTGGGTTACAACGTGAAGTGAGATTTTAAATTTTTTGAAGTTATCTAATGATCCTGATAGTTTGGTGATCTGGTATATTTATACAAGGATTTATAAGATGCTAGAAAGCCTATTATTTATGATATTTTTGTACTAAAATTTGAATAATGGTTTTATATACATCAAATTTTATAAATGTTCTCTTTCTTTAAAAGGGATTTAATGTGTTGAATTTGTGATTGCATGAGATACAACTTGTGATGCAAAGTTTGGGTATGGACGTTCAAGAAAATTGTATTTGCAAACAATTCTAATGATGTTTCCAGGTTCAATGATGCACTTTAAAAGCTCATGTTGGATTAGAGTTTGTTGCAAAGATATTCCAAATACCAAAATCCTAGGACGTTGGAGTTTAAGCAAGCAAAAAAGGAGTGTACTTATTATGGGAATAACTCATTCCTGGAATCTTCAAACTAAGGATGGACCTAAGATATAGGAACAATATTTCCACCTAATCACTCTGATTTTGTGGTAAGCTCCTATAGTTTGTTTTAGCAGATTTGTTTGGTTCAAAGGAAGAACCCTGATAATTAAATATTGACACTAGGAGAGCTTCAACAAGTAATTGGAGTTGACTTCCATTGAATTCGATTGCAATTCTCCTATTGGTCACTACATTCCATGTGCCTTGATGTGATTGGTCCCTTGGATTCCCTCTCACGTATTTTTCTTATCTTATCTAAGCCTCATGTTCTATAAAAGGCTAGAGGATCCCCTTTTTTTAATTTTAAGTTCAAAATTTATGGATGTCAGAGGAGCATAAATTTTTTCAAGTTTTATTCTTTTGTCCTATTTTCTAAATCATTTCAGCATAAAACTTTGTATGCACGTAGACAATGATTAATAATAAAGCCAATTAGATAGTTACCTACCTCATGAATCTTTTGTAGCTTTTTTTGTTAGTTCAACCAAAAAAGATTGTATGTTGTTCCATTTAAGGGTGCATACAAAACCTACTTGATGTCCAAAAATGAAACCCTTTCTTTAAAAGCTTGCATCATTTTATATGTAGCTATGAAGTAATATGTCAAAGTATAAACCGGTTTTGTCTATTTTACTTGATTCTTTGGAGCATGCATGGAGAATAACTAGGAGAAGCTTTTAATTTTTAGTATTTTTTATGCTTTATTTTAGAGTTCACGTTTAAATTCTTAAAAATATTCCAAAATTAGATGAATGGGTGTAATTTTATTGAAATTTTTTCATTTACTATGAAATTTTTGAATGGTTAATGCTAAATCTACTTAAGTGATAGCAAATAATTTATGATGTTCATGAAATATTATTGCAAATATTTCAATTTCATGATACTTGTCTTTATGATCCAATTGAAAACCCATTGCCTAAAATATTTAAATATAAACAACAATGGTCCCTTTGAGATTAACAACAATATCACATCAAACCCAAGAGAGACCTTAGTGCAATCCTGACCTAGTTATTAGAGACTTGGGATTGAACTGAAGCCAATATTTTCTTGTTAAATCAAAAATTCCTTATAGGTTGTCTTTGTTCCATATCTTTCAAGAAGGATAGGCTCTTTCCAGTCTTGTCTGTGAACAATTTATTTCCCCTGTTTATTGCAAGTAAAATATTCGTCAACACTATCACCATATAATCTACTTGGAATAAACCTACTTAACTAGTAAGTACACAAGATAGGTATTTCCTTCAATGGATAGTCCTTCATCCTAGATAACCTACTTACACAAAAGTGCATAAACTCCTTCCCATACTGCATTATGTATCCTAGGTGTAAACACAATACTTCCTAGTTAAATAAGCAGCTTAGCTAAGTGTACCATATTTTCCTTTCATGTTCAATCAAGTCTAGTATATAATACCTATGATAAACACCCATCTCCTACTATAGAGTAGAATACAAACACATTGCATGGTCTCAATTAAAGAATTGTCATATTCAAATGATGATTCCATTTGTGAGTATCACCTCTTTGACTAAAAGGGTTTACACTATGACCCTACTCTTGTTAATAAAATTTCTCTATATTTGAGTGTATATTGGCACAATTCAAGTAGTGGCTCTAACCCACTAGTTATCTTTAATGAAATAACCAGCTACAAGTAACCCATGTTCAAACATATCTAGTATATTTAAATACCTATGTCAAGCAATCTCCCCTATCATGGAGTACTTAAAAATACATTATGAAAATAGCATAATAGCTTCAATTTCCTTTTCTAATTTCTCTTATGCATATACTCAGAAATAAATCTCAACCATGCATGCAAGATGCATCATTCAAAAGTAAAATAACAAAGAAGAAGAGATCTCTATGCTTGCTATCGCTTTCCAACTAAAGATAGATATCCCTATGCCTATTATCACTTCTCAATAATGTCACAACTTAACTCTCTATGAAGCTGATAGCTTACTCCTCTCAAATAAATCTCCCTCACAAAGTAAGTAAAAGTCACTCTCTTTCTCAAAGCAAAATATGGATGGGAAATTATAAAATTATGAATTGTAAAAGATGTATAATCTCTTGTAAATAATGCATCCCTCACAATGAAATGGTTCAACTATTTGTAGAGAAACCAAGAAACTACAAAGCATATAGTTTAGGCATGTATAAATAAAAAAAGCTCCATGCAAATAACTTTAGCAATAAGGTGGCCATCAAATAAGCTTAGACTCAGCAAAAGCTTCTACAGATCAACTTGTTTCCTTGACAACAATCCAAAGACTAATTCAAAATGCACATGGAGAATTGGAATTATACTTTAGCAAAGACATATAAAGCAATTATAACTCAAAGGTGGCACTGACCTCTATTCTACTTCCCTCACATTTGGTGCCTTAAAACTTAGTCTTCTTCAATAAAATGATAGTAGGTTTCAAACATTCCACATGGTAAGTGAATCGACACAAACCAGTTAATACATTTTGATAAAGTCAAGCATGGTCTCCATAAAGCATCGACCAAGTCAAGAAAATGATAGACAACAAATTCAAATGGAATGTAATGACTTAAATTGTTTCATAATCCTTATGGAAATTGGTTTGCATTGATAGTCACATCCTATAAATTCCACCTCCATTGACATTGTCAATGTTGACCTTCATGGTCTCTATCGACTTCTAAATAGTCTTTTAAGTCAAGTTTAAAGAATAAGAGATAGTTGATTTCAACCGACCTTTATAATATGTTTAATATATATATATACTTAAATACTTAACATGTATTTATATATATGTATATATATATATCCATTAATATATATATTTACATATATATATTTATATATATCGTAAGTCTATAATGTATGAATACATTCAATATATATATATATGTATATATATTTATATATTCATATAAGAGTATAAGAAATATAGTATATAATAAACATATTATACTAAATGTGTGCATATATATATGTATAAATGTAAATACCTCAATGTACACGTATTTATGGGTATATCTATATCGATGCATCTGTATGAGCATGTCCATTCACCAATGTATGCATGTATTGATATACATATACATATGGATACATGTATATACTATACACACACACACACACACACACACACATATATATATGTTCACATTCGTTTCAAATATAGCATTCATGTTTACCATCATATTGATAAGTGAGTACATGTGGAATATCTATACATATGCATATACTTGTCATTAGATCTTATTGACATTCATGTGCATATATATATATAAACATACTTCCACATACATCCCACTTTTCCATATGATCGTAATAGCACAAGAAAGATCTCGAAAGCTCAAACAGATAAACATCACCCAATAATGCCCTCGATAGTAAACAAGAAATTTATTAATATAGACATTTCAAACTAGGGATGACTTATCAACTTCCCACTTCTAGGTCTACACTCAACCAAGTACTCTAGTATGTGTATGCTCAAATAGTTTAAGTTACCAATTATCAAAACCAAGATCTTCTCCTAAGTGATACTTCCTCTCTCCCTAGAGAAATGAACATTTACCTACAACCATTAACACATGCCAACAATAGTCAGTTATTCACAACATTTGCAGTATATATAAACATCTCCAAAGTTAGAATAGCATTCACATTAGAATAACATCAACTAAAATAACATCAAATAAGATAACATCAAATGAGATAACATTCACATTGATAACAACCACGAGCCTAATTTATTCATCTCCAAAATTCACATTACATTCACATTTTACTCTACATAGTAATAGTTAATAGTAATTACATAATTGGGGTGTAACATACTTCGCCCCTTGTGAATCATCATCCCTGATGATCTATAGAAATTTAACACAAAAATAAAGTAAAATAAAGTTTTACTTACCATTCTCAAAATATGTAAGATTTATAAAACATTCATCCTATGTAACATCTCTTCTTTCCCTTCATGGACACTGCTTCGAGTGCCCTCACTATCACATAGGGAAATCTCATATGCCTCATACATACTTACTCTCCTAAATAGCTTCATTATATATATACATCCTAGATACAATAATAATTATACATGAAACATAAGACATAGTGATTGGATATCATTGTCCCATGGATGAATTTATCCTTAGAATAATCCAATAGAAAAGGAATGTCGTTGTATTGTACACCACAACATGGTCCCATCCTTCCCCTTTGATATTTATAGTTTTATAAAACTCATAAAATGAGTCCCTTTGTCACTCACACATCCATTTCCCTTACCGTAAAGTACTTTTTATTGATTACTTGTCCATCTCGAGCATAACATTGCTCATGGAAACCTGTCGAATTCTGACACTACTTCTTACTTAAGCTTTGTATCAAAAAGTTTCATTGATCTCTTTGATCTATTACTCCTTTTTGAAATCTATCAAGCCTATGGTTTACCTTATTTCTAAGCCTATTTTAGGTTAATGGAGTTTCCAACCTTTCCTTCCATATTTATATGGTCCAAACATCAATGTTAGAAGCTTATAAATCATTCAAGATTTAGTCTACCATTTTTGCTTATTAGACTATAATAATATATTGCACATTCGCTCAATTGAAATTTTCATAGTATGACCATGGTTTACACAACCCTATCATTATTTTTGTGTTCAAAACTAAAATAACCTTCTCAGGAATACTAGGAAACTACTTCCAACAATATATTATTTAGGACCAAAATCCTATAATTCTAGTTTCCAAATAGCATTGGTGAGTCTGTCCACTAGAATATTATGTCAGTTTTATTGGCATAGACAAATTGATATGTCCTTTTTTCTACCACTTTCCTGAATCTCAAGAGATTATACATGTCCTATCGATGATGACATTTTGTCCTCATTTCTTGGTAGACTAGACATTATCCTGCCAAATTTTGTGCAGCCTCTTACTTTATCTTTCCCCATGTTATAGTGGCTCCTCATCCAAAAACTCACTTTTTCATTCAAATGTCCTAGCTTTGACATTAATTTTCTTGTTTCATTCCTGAATCTTCCAAAATTTCGGATACATAGGTTCTTTTATATCCAATAATAGTCTATTCTTTGACTAAGTCAAAAACCTATTTTATGATCTCATGCCATCTTTAATTCCCATCTAATAATGGTTATACATTTTGTAGAGATAAATCTCATTTATCTTAGGAAATCCATAACATGGATTTCTTTTGTTCTCAGATTATTATCAAACACGTAATCCATCTTTCAACTCAATCTAATTTTCTTGATAGAATTGGTACTAATTTCAAGTATTAATCCTCATTCATTCATGTTGGTCCCTAGAAGATATCAACTTTAATTACCTAGCTAATTACAAAGCACAAAAGTTTCTACTTAGTAATATTTCCATCATTTCCACCTAAGTGAAAATTCTATGATGTCATGTCATAACAATAGTTTCTTCCCTTTGAGAGTGAATCCCTTTTAATAAAAGAGCCAATCAAAGTGGAGTCTAGTCAACAATATGACTTCCTTTCAAGAGTGTAAAGTAGTTTATCAAGTAGCTACTTTAACTAACTATGTATCCCACCTACATTTCCAATCACATAGAATTTTAGAAGCTCAAGTTATTTTACACATCCACATGGTGAATCTCATTCTCAATATTCCCTTCCAATTCTTAATATAGAGTCCTTAATCAATGACTAGTCTAATGTTATAATTTTCTCTACCCCTAAATGTTCCAATCAAGGTCAAATGTACAACTCAACCAAGTAAGTTATTCCCAACTTAGAGATTTTAGTGAGTATTATAATACATAACCCAACTCAATAGCTTAAAACATAAGCTAAGGTCTCACCTTTTATTCAAATTAACCTTTTGTCCCAATTAAGTTATTTTAAGCCTAGGGTTTCAGTCAAGTATAAAGTATGATCAAATAATCACTCTCATAAAGAGATTTTTGATGTGGTTCACATAATGTCACATCCTACCTTATCTTTCACTCCATCTCTATAGCTTATTAGCTAAACCTTGTCATCCTAAGGTCTATTAGCATAATAAGCTACAATGTCAAGTCACTTTGTGACATGGATATATTTCATAATATGTAGTATTACTTCTTAGATATAGAAATATCATTGTTATCTAAATTCCCCATATAAGGTATATAGGAGTGTCGAGACACTTTCTTCCAATTCATGAGTATCCTAGATATTCCCTTGCCAATTGCATTGGCAATGATCTTCCCTAACATGATCAAATTATTCGCCTATCCCTTTCCGAGGATTCAATGATAATATCATTTAATCTTCCAAACAAATAAATATAAGGTAGGGAATGATAATAGGTTGTAATCCTTGACCTTTCCATTTATCTTTCTCCAAAAATCCCAATACCTTTTCCTTGAGGTCATAAAATGTATGACTTAATTGACATCACAACATATGAAGTAGTCATTAGTTTTTTTCCAAATCAAAAATATATCCACATTTTCCATTGGTTCGGGCACTTAATTGAGTCAATCCATTCTCTCCCTTTCCCCCTTAGTGTTTCCACAACATTTAATCATCTCAAAGTTGAATTCTTAGCAATACTTTCTTCTTTGAAAATATTTATCATTTCTTTGTTGGCTTTATTTTTCCTTTTCTTGACTCAATGGTATACTTTAAATGCACTTTTCCCAAAGTTAGATTAATAATTGATTTCCAATCTCATAGATTCAACATTTTGGATCATCCAATAGGAGATATAATGAATAATCAACAACTTACAAGTTAAGAGACACACTAATATTCCTATTTTCTTCCAATGTCCTTTTTGGTGGAGGAATATCCATGCTCATAAACCTCTTCTGTTTATGTACCATTCAACTTAAAACATTTTTTTCCTTACAACTTCTATTGATCTGACACACAATGCCTTATTCCATTTCCTTTTGGAACCTCCAAACTTATTTTGGTGATTTCATCTTATATTCCAACCAATATATGTACTATCTAAACCCTTAGTCAGACCGACTTGATTTACCACTTTAGGTTTCTTTCCTACAATCACCCTTTTCAAGTGGCTTTATTCCAATGCTTGGACTCTTATTTTCTTATAACATTTAGAGATACCAAAGTTGTTTGGTCTCTTTTTCTCATCTTAATGAAAACTCCAATAATCTCTTCAATTTTGGTTGGTGGAACCATTCCCACATTATTGATTACTTTATCCTAACCATCCCGGTATTTTCCCTTTTCCTAGGTACTAACATTTTTCTTGCAAGATCTTATCTTTACACAAGAATCGATGTTATGGCACGAGTTCTCCAACCTTTTGGATACCTCCTTCATTGAATTTTTACCTCAATCTAATTTATGTTGGCATTGCATACACATAGATTCATAGTGTTTTCACCAAATCCAAAAATTCTTGACTCTTTAGAACTATAGGTTGTTACTATCAAGGGTTATCTCATTTCTTCTCATTCCCTTAGAGTAATATAACTATTTAGTAGGATAAAGGAATATATTGTTCAGTCCTCCAAACCTTCCTACATAACCTGATTACATAATCTTCCACAATCCTAGGTAGTATCATAAGTTCTTTGCTTAGGAGTTCCTACTCCAGGGATGAATCTTAACTAGTCCTAATTTACTCAAATTCTAAAAAATTATCATCTTCCTTTGTACTTCCCTATGTTCTTTTCTCTTTCCGTTGTGTCAAAAAAACTTTCCAACCATTATCTTTTGATTAGGTTTATGCATGGTTGCATAATGAGCTCATAGGTTTCAATGCAAAACTTGGTAGCTGTGATACCACATGTAAAGTTCCAATGCTTCAATGCAGTAAAAATTTATAAATTTACACCTTGCGAGTAAATAAATTAGGTAACAAGTCATTACAATAAAAAATTTCTTTCTTTTATTGATAATATATGATCATGATTCCATATCATATTACAATAAAGTTTCCATTTCATTATAATAATTTCACAAGTTACAATAATATGTAAGAATACTTACAATTACATACATAGCTTCAATGAGCTTTAGAACAAATAGCTATGAGATGTTCCAGGATCCTTCCTTTCAAATGTTGGTTCTTTTGTTGCTTGTTGTGGAGGAGAAGCATTACTTAGGTGTTTTTTTGTAAACCACAAACTCATAATGCGCTCCCCCACACATTTATCATTCAATAGATGGACCTTCCCTTCGATGAAGAGATTGGTAGAGTAATTGATAACAACAGCCAACTAAGCATAGTGCTATGTCATACATAGCTAGAACTTGTAATCCCATAATCTTTTCCTAGCATGTAATACTAGATCATGGTGAATTGATAGTGTTAGTCTCGATAGTCAGAAAATCAAGAGTCGAGTCTCAAACATTCACACTACCTAGATCAAATACTTCTCATCAATCTTCGAGTGAAGTTGTGTATCATATACACTACTCAAGGCTGATTTGACTTAAGGCTATCTTAAGCTATGCATAGGTATATCCTTCAATGGATATTCCTTCATCCTAGAAAACCTATCACAATATAATCTACTTGGAATAAACCAACTTAACTAGTAAGTACATAAGCTAGGTATTTCCTTTAATGGATAGTCCTTCATCCAAGATAACCTACTTACACATAAGTGCACAAACTCCTTCCCATACTGGATTATCTATCCTAGGAGTAAACACAAGATTTCCTAGTTAAAACCACAACTTAGCTAAGTGTATCTTATGTTCCTTTCATGTTCAATCAAGTCTAGTATATAATACCTATGATAAACACCCGTCTCCTATTATGGAGTAAAATGCAAACACATTGCATGTTCTCAATCAAAGAATTGTCATATTCAAAAGATGATTCCATTCAAGAGTATCACCTCTTTAACTAAAATTTTTTACACTATGAGCCTACTCTTGTAAATACAATATCTTTGTATTTGAGTGTATATTGTCACAATTCAAGTAGAATCTCTAACCCGCTAGTTATATATAATCAAATAACCAGCTACAAGTAACCCATGTTCAAACATATCTAGTATAATTAAATACTTATGTTGTCAATATATCTAGTATATTTAAATACCTATATCATCAACATATCTTGTATATTTAAATACTTATGTCAAGTAATATCTGTTATCATGGAGTACTCAAAAAAACATTATGAAAATAGCATAACAACTTCAATTTCCTTTTCCAATTATTCTAATGCATATACTGGGAAAGACATCTCAACCATGCATGTAGGAAACATTATTCAAAAGTAAAATAACAAAGAAGAAGAGATCCTCATGTGTATTATCACTTTACAACTAAATAAAACTATGCAACCCTCTCCCAACAACAATTAGCTTCAAACTAGCTTCTCTAGAATGTCACAACTAAACTCTCTCTCTCTCTCTCAATTTGATAGCTTACTCCTCTCAAATAACTCTCCCTCAAAAAGTAAGTAAAATTCACTCTCTTTCTCAAAGAAAATATGGCTAGGAAAATACCAAATTATGAATTTCAAAATATGTATAATCTCTTGTAAATAATTCACCCCTCACAATGAAATGGTTCAAATATTTATAGAGAAACCAAGCAACCACAAAGCTTATATTTTAGGCATGTATAAATACAACAAGATCCATCCAAATAAATTCAACAATAACTATTGACATATGGATTCTAGTGTTGTCATTGATGGCAATTGAAGTCATTCCCATGGTCCGTAGATCAGTATCTAGTCATATCAGTAGACAAGGTGAAATATTGTGTTACCAACAGAACACTTGAAGAATAAGGTATTCGGTCAGTCAGTTAATCTGTCTACTTCACTGGATCATTGTTTTAAGTTTTGGATCCTTGGGATTGCTTGTTGAGCACATATGTTATCTTATTACTAAATATTTTGGTGTTGCATTAGTTTTTATACGAGCTTGGAGGTCCGGTAGGATGTTTTCTATCTATTTGTTGATTGTAGTTGACTCAGTGAATGTGGCATGTTGTGGATGTGTAAAGTGAAATTATTTAAAATGTTTTTATGTTCAAACACTTAATTATGGGTCCCAACTATAGTCTAGTTGGATTGTATGGGTGCAATCAAATTAGTCATTATTTGGGCTGGCAGTTGATAATATTTCCAAGTCTTATTAAGGCCAACCTATAGCAACTTGATTTCTAGATGTGGACATTTATAAGAGATTTGATATATCATTTGGCACATGTGAAAAAATAAGTGTGGTGGTATGTTGCAATCATCAGGAAGAGAGATTAGGAAATTATGCATAGTTTCACTTGTGCATTAATATTTTTACAAAGAGAATTATGAAAAGAAGAGCAAAATTGTCAGATCAGTCAGAAGGACAAAAGATTATCCACAGAGCTTCACAAGAATTGTAATTAGGCATAGTAGATGATATTTCATTAGTTCAATTTTTGTATCTATTCCAAATCATTATAGCACAATGAGCCCATCCATTTTGAGTAGTGAGCTCTAGGAAGTGAGCCTAAATGCAAGTGCATTCCTATTTTGTACTTTTCATTTTCGGTATACTCATATTATATTGTGGATTGGCCATCCACTATGGTTTTTACCTTAATAGGGTTTCCACATAAAAATTCTAGTGTTATGGGGTTGTGATTGTTTTATTTATGTTGATGCATGTTTCATTTGTTGAGTGGTTAAGTTAAATGACAAAATAATAAAATTAATTTTTTGTACAACACCCATTCACCCCCCCCCTCTCAATGTTGCTTGTTTCCAACAATTGGTATCAGAGCTAGTTCCTTGAAAGAATTCTTACAACTTGAGGATATCTTGGAAAGTGTTTCTCAATGGATACAAGCAGTCTTCAACAACAACTTATGGTGGCCCTAGATGATCTTGACTAGATAAAATCTGAGAACTGAGAACTACAAGAAAATATTGAGAATGCAAAAAATTTCATTCACTCACTAAAAGACAAAATCAATGAATCAAGGGAGAAAAAAAAGAAAAAAAGTATGGAAGATGAACAACTCAGTCTAGCTCTGAAAGAGAAAATAGAAGAATCTGAAAAGCTTTCCAAAGAGAATGTTTCCTTGAAGTCAAAGATGGAATCTATCATGATGAAAATGACCAAGGAGATTAAGGATATAAAGAAGAATGAAGAAAATCTTGTACATTCTTTGAAAGAAAAATCTAAACAATGTAGTCGACTAGATAATGAATTGGAGCAATCCAAGAACAGTGAAGAAGTGCTTGAAAAGTAGCTTGATGATTTTAGAGATGAACTTGCTACTGCAAATGAGTATAAGTAGAAATTCAAAGAAAGGTCAGCCAAACTTCATGAACTAATGAAAGGACAGAGGACTGATCGTGAGAAACAAGGTCTTTGATATGAAGAAGGAGAAAGTTCTAGATCTGGACAAAGAAATTCTAGACAAGGAAGATTCAGACAAGGAAATCAGATGAAAGGATCCAGATGAAATCCGGTAAAGAAACCAAATTCTCAAAGATTCAATGGCTATTGTTATGTTTGCAACAAATTTGGTCATATGGATTCTCATTGTAGGAGTAGAATGAATACAGGTAGACCATCATTTTCTGGTTAGTGTTTTAATTGCTTTTGGTAATAAGTCAAGTGAATTTAGAATTGTGATGAATAAATTTCATAGAGATGTTAGATGATATGCATGAAATAGATTTGAACATATTGCTAACCAATACAGATCAAGACAAATTTAGTGGAATGGTTGGTCTAGACAGAGAAATGTTGTATGCTACAACTGCAACAAATTTGGCCACATTGCCATATTCTGTTGGAACAAAAGAGGTCTAGTAAAACAGAACATGCAACAGGATGTCAAAGGAAAAGGAAAAGTCACTATTGATGTGATTAGAAAGAAAATGCAAAAGAAATGGGTGAAGAAGAATCCCTTTGCAGAAGGAAATGTGTAAGCACCAGAATCAACTTCTGATAATTCCTTAGGGAATTAATTTTAGGTCTCTGGCATAGGGGGAGCTATCAGGAAAAACTCTTAAACCCCCTCTTACATGTTAATGATACTGGAATTTGGATGTGTCTAGTAGGAGAGTTGATGCTTTTTAGATGTTGTTCGACCAGTTAGAAGCATTAGTGAAGAATATTGGAGATCCACACAAGAGTCATCTATCTAGGTGCTTCAAAGTAAGGAAATCAGATGAGTTAGGGCAAGGGAATTTACTGCAAACTAAAAGACTTGGCTATGTGGGCAATAAAATAATGGCTTCAACCCTCATTTTTCATATTGCATTTGGAGAAAAGCAGTTTGAGAGCTCTAAAGTGATCATTGCAAATTTGTGGAAAGATTCAAGCATAAAGGAGAATCTGTGATCAAATTCCATTTCATCCCCAAAAGATATTTATTGAAAAACCTATAAATATGTGTGATTGTAATGATGTATACTCCTCTAATAGTTGAATTTAAGGATAGGTCATGTCCAAAATTAAAATGGCATCCATATAAGTTCGTAGATACAAATCCCTTAGGTACATTTTCATCAGTGTTGTACAAAGTCTTGCATATTGAGGATATTATGGCTTATGTGCATGCAAAAATTGAAGATTTGGGAACCTCTCATATGATGGATTTGTACTCTCATCATATAATTCAAGAAGATCTTACTATGAAACTGGAATTCAAAACCCTATAGGATAATAACTTACGCAATTTGCAAAATTTCCCATCTTTGAAGAAGATGAATGGGTTTGATATGTGTTGAGCTATGTCCATGATGAATTCATGTGGTTAGATGTGTTGTTCTAAATCACAAAAGAAGCTATATGTGCAATCACAGGACCAAATTCCACCGGTAGACTTCCAATTTTGAATTTTGTGAAGAATGACAAGGTTATTGATGTGATAGGCTCATGATGGGATAGAAGAGCAATGACGATAGATGATATTACTATAGTGGATGTAAAATTTGCATCAATGGTTATTGGCTATATGATTTATCACTCAACTCGGGAGAATTCAATATCTGTCACAACTATCTATGCAACATATGAGATGTCTAAATAGAATGTAGACTATGATTTTTGTGAACTACTTAGAAGCTAGTTATTGGAAATTTTGGCAAAAATAAAGAAGGATAAGAAGAACATATTCAAATACGGTAACCTGCTAATATGTTTAT
This sequence comes from Sequoia sempervirens, assembly GCA_007258455.2. Classification (NCBI taxonomy): domain Eukaryota; kingdom Viridiplantae; phylum Streptophyta; class Pinopsida; order Cupressales; family Cupressaceae; genus Sequoia; species Sequoia sempervirens. The sequence goes on along the minus strand of VDFB02358134.1, from coordinate 7,708,445 downwards.
TTTTCTACTTCTCGGTTGAGGTTCTAGGAGTTGGTAAAGTTCAATGGCATAAGGATGAACCAGTAGCTATTCAGATAAGGAATATATTATTTGGACTGGGTGATTGATAGACCTGTAATACAATCCTATGGGGTTACTTTAAAATCTTTTAGAATTTAATGCACGCCAGAGAGAGAATTCTTGTCACACTAGTGGAATAGTGTACAAAGACACTATTTGCTTCATGGTAGACATTAACCAGTGTCATATGGAAGCTACGGATCCTTGAATAGTTTGGATCATGCCTATGGGTTATGAAGTAGATGAGAACATTCTGAAGATGTATATAGAACACCTATTGAATTCTCCACTGGATCAAGGAGAAGAAAGGTTTGGTACTTATGCAGAGAAAATCTTGCAAGTTCATTTAGAATTGAAAAAACCCATGATAGTTAGAAGGGTAAGAAAAGAGATAGAAGCTCTCGCAAAGAGTATGAGCATTCCTTTGGAGAAACTAAAAAAAGTGAGAAGGCAAAGAGATGAAGATGAAGTAGCTCAAAAGAAAGAAAAGGCCGAATCTACTAGTCTAGGAACATCTCCTTCTCACATTAGATCTACAAGGAGTTCACCTACAGCTCAGTCAAATCAAGTCAAGGCGTCTAGAAAAAGGAAGAAGAATAAAAGCACAAGATCTTACAAAGTTGTGTCTGGAGATGAAGAGGAAGAAACTAACTCAGAAGTAGTAAGAGAGATAAAGGCTACTAGTACTCAGGCTATCAAATTGAACAAGAGAAAACCTTCTAGAAAAGGAGAAGAATCAAAGAAAAAGGCTAAAGTTGACAAGCCCAGTATGTCTATTGAGGAAGTTGAGAATGCAGTGGCGAAAGATGGAAATCTAAGGTCACTCTATGATTGGTATTAGACATTTGATGAATTTCATAAGAGAACTCTTGAAGAAGCTACAATAAACCATATGAATGTTTTTAACAATGCTCTTGTTGAAATCATGTTTGGTTTTCCTACAAGTCTGTATGATGCTTTGGAATCCAGGAGGGTGAGTGCCAGAACAGAAGAAGAAAATTTGAGGAAGAGAATTCTTGTCGATCTGTGCCTGAAAATGACAATTGAAGAGATGGATTTACTCTTTGAAAAAGATAGAAAGGAAGTTAAGAGCAATACAAGAGTAAATAAACTCATGATTGGTGAATCTAACATTATTGTCAGTGAAACTAAGGAAATTCTAGAAGAATTTTTTTTAAGGAATAAGATTAACAGTGAGGAAATCAATACTAAAAATGTTCAAGGAAATGAGGAAGTGAATGTGGAGGTAAATAAAAATAAAGAAGAGAATGTGAATGAGGAGAACATGAATGTGTTTGATCCTCTAGAATTTGAGGATATTCTGATTTCTCCTAATGTGGAAAATATAGAGACACTTGGGTAAGTGCACCAAGATGGTTCCCAAAAAAGGGGCTTAAGTGGCCACTTTTTTTCTGAAATCAGGAAATACTGACCTTGGACGTGAAATTGAGGATAGCTACACTCAAAATTTTTTGATGGAACGGGAACAAGAGTGAAGAGATCTCTAATGAAGCAACAGGAAGAGTCAAATCCTAAGTTAGATGAAAGCTCAATTAACCTATCCACTTTGTCTCCAATTTAGATGATGAAGGTTGCTAAAATTGCTCAAGCCAAAGCCAATGAGAGGATACTGAAATCTCACATAGAGGATAGTGAACTACTAAATCTTGCATTTGGAGTTTTATAGAAAATAATTCCTACTTATGTTATGGACCCATCAGGTTCCTCCTCTAGTGAGTTAAAGAAGCTAATAAATTCTGTAAATTCTCATTTTGAGTATTTTGAGAAATTAGCTTTGATTAAAGTGAAAAAGGAGTTCAAGGAAAAGAGATTTGGTAGCCTAAATGAATTGATTGTCAAAGACAAAGATCTAATAGGAACTTGCATAAAAAATATTCAAGGTACTATGTCTGAAGGAGGAAAAGTGTACAAGTCTTGCTTGGTCTTTTCAAAATTCACTAAAGCAAATGAGAAGAAGATGAAAGACATTGAACAATAGTTGGTCACTATTTCCAATACGTTTGAACCATTAGCCAGTAGTGTTTGAAAAAAAGAAAGTCAAGTGATGTCCTTGTTCAACCAAATAAAGAATTTGAAACTTGAAAATGAAAGGATTGTTGGGAGAGTATGTGAAATTAGGGGACTAATAAGTACAAATATTGAGATAATGGTGAATGCTTTGAAAGAGGCTAAAGATGCTATGAAAGCTCCTAATCTTGTAAGTCTTGAAGCAGCAAAAACATTGTCATATCTTCTTTGCAGTCATATAACCATTTTGGAAAATTTGAGAAGAATCTTCTTTGCAGTCATATAACCATTTTGGAAAATTTGAGAAGTGTTTGGGACTCAAACTTAAGTGGACTGAAGAATGACTTTGAAAATGTCTTCAAATTTTTGTAAGTCTCAAGTTATATTTGTATCGTTTTGCAATTTTGGATTCCCCAATTTTTTCATTGATGTCAAAGGAAGAGAGAGTGTAGTGAAAAATGCCTTAACACTCTTAGGGGGAGCAGTATTTTGAATTTTGGCAGTATACTTACTAGCTTCGACACTTAGTCATTTTTCTCCAAGTGTTTCCATCAATGCCAAAGGGGGAGATTGTTGGCATATGGCTTCTAGTGTTGTCATTCATGGAAACTAAAGTCATTTCCATGGTCTACAGATCAGAATCTAGTCATACCAGTAGATGAAGTAAAATATTGTGTTACTGGCAAAACGCTTGAAGAATAGGGTATCCAGTCAGTCAGTTAATCTATATACTTCACTAGATCATTGTTTTGAATTGTGGATCCCCAATATTGCTTGTTGAGCATGTATGTTCTCTTATTACTAAATTTTGTGGTGTTGCATTAGTTGTTGTACGAGCTTGGAGGTCGGGTAGGATGTTTTCTGTCTATTTTCTCATTGTAGTCGATTGTGAATGTGGCACATTGTGGATGTGTAAAGTGAAATTATTTTTAAAAAATTATGTTCAAACACTTAATTATGGGTCCCAACTATAGTCTAGTTGACTTGTGTGGGTATGCATCAATTTGTTCATGTTTTGGGCTAACAATTGATAGTATTTCCAAGTCTTATTAAGGCCAACCTATAGCAACTTGATTTCTAGATGTCTACATATATAAGAGATTTGATATATCATTTAGCACATGTGAAAAAAGACATGTGGTGGTATGTTGCGATCATTAGGAAGATTGATTAGGTGATTATGCACAGTTTCACTTATGCATTAAGATTTTTGCAAAGTGAATTGTGTAGAGCATAGTAGAATTTTTAGATCAGTCAAAAGGACAAAAGATTATCCACAAAGCTTAACAAGAATTGTAATTAGGCATAGTAGATGTTATTTCATCAGTTCACTTTTTGGATCTATTCCAAATCACTGTAGGGCAGTGAGCCCATCCATTTTGAGCAGTGAGCCTAAATGCAAGTGCATTCCCATTTTGTACTTTTCATTTTGGGTATACTCATATTATATTGTGGATTGGCCATCCACCATGGTTTTTCCCTTAACAGGGTTTCCATGTAAAAATTATGGTGTTATGGGTTGGATTTGTTTTCTATTGATGCATGTTTCTTTTGTTGAGTGGTTAAGTAAGTTAAATGACAGAATAATAAAATTGATTTTTTGCACAACACTGATTCATCCCCCTCTTAGTGTTGCTTGTTTCCAAGAATAAGGTGGCAATCAAATAATCTTAAACTCAACAAAAAATCCTATAGATCAACTTGTTTCCCTCATAGCAATGCAAAGAATAATTCAACATGCACATGGAGAATTTGAATTATACTCTTAAAAAGACATCTACAACAATTACATCTCAAAGGTGGCACCAACCTCTATTCTACTGCCCTCACATTTGGTGCCTTAAAACTTAGTCTTCTTCCATAAAATCACATGAGGTTTCAAATGCTCCACATGGTAAGTGAATCGAAATAAACTAGTTAATATGTTTTGATAAATTAAAGTATGGTCTCCATAAAGCATCGACCAAGTCAAGCAAATAATAGATAGCAAACTCAAATGGAATTCAATTACTTAAATCATGTCATAATCCTCATGGAAATTGGTTTGCATTGATAATCATAGCTTATAAATTTTTCCTTTACTGACATATTCAATATTGACCTCCTCCATGGTCTCTATTAACTTCTAAACATTATTTTAAATTGGCTTCAATATTAACCTTTATAATATGTTTAATACATATATATTAAACCTTTATAATATGTATATATATATATATATATATATATATATCATAAGTCTATAATATATGAATACATTCAATATATATATATATATATATATATATATATGAGTATAGGTGTAATGCCTTAGCCTTAATAACCTAAGAATGTTGCAAAAGTGTTATAAAGGTGTAATTTTTTTTTTAAAGTATTAATATAAGTTAATTAATTGCATACATTCTTAGGTTAAGCGACGTTACACTACTTTGAGTTTTCCATAAGTGACTAAAGTATTTCGCATTGCACATTTAATTAATAACATAAAGATAAACATTGCATAATAATAGATTTTCCATTCAAGTTAACATAATAAAGTACATACATGTTTTTCCATACATTGCATTTGATAATTATACAATACTCATCCATCTGATGAGGTAGTTCAAATAACAGTTACAATTACAATTACATTGCTCACCTCTTATACATTTGAGGGATTTTTCAAATACAAGTTTACTATATACAATGTTGAAATAAACATAGATCCAAGTGCGAGCTCTCCATCCATGTAGCTCTAGATGCCATGATCAATACTGGGGACCCAACGGAGTAAGTTGCACGTTCCACCCAACCATGTGGTACTCGTAGGTCCACCCCCCATGCTAGGAGATAGTAATAAGGTTACCTAGACCTAATCTACTAACCCTAAACACAAGTACTAACAATCTATTGGTTACATTGCTTCCAGATTTTTGACAATTGATTTTACTACAAATACAAGGTTGACTGTTATTCTAGGTGGAGTGTCATCACAACGATGCAAAGGTTACCCTGGTGTTTCTTCCTAGGTTTCGGCCCCCAATCCTTGGGTTACCCTGGTAACCTCTTACGAAACCCGGCCCCTATTGCATACTGTTGCGGAATCGAATGTCTCTTAAGGAAACGAGACACCGATTTTCCATTCCAGGCCTTCTCAACTTATACTCATGACTGTAGTAGCTCATGAGTCATAAGCGAGGCATGCACATCTTGTTAAATGTTTTAGATCTAACTACTGTGTTCTTTAGTTTTCACTGAGTTACTAACTATTTGTAAGTTACCCTGACACCATTTTGTGTGTCGGCCCTTACAAATAGCCACTCCCCTAGACATAACAAGGGTTTCTAAGTTTACTATCTAGGGTAGACAAGTGCACAATACATCACATAATGCAAAATATATCACAATAATTGTCACAATTCCATTCACAATTTAACTAGTGCACTACCCTAGTTTGTTCATACATATGAAACCACGATAAAGTTTTGTTTCCCAAGAAATACCCACATCTAGAAGACTTGATTTTTAGAAACTTTTCCCAATTTGCCCAATCATAGAAAGAAATAAAATAATTTAAAGCAAATGGATATACACATCTATCATTTGGATATTCTAAATCCATATACATCCGTTTTAAAATCAACGTATTTATAATTCATCTTAATAAAAGATCTAATTTAACATCAATATAAATAAAAGTAATTATTTCATATAATTAACTCCTCAAATTTTCACAATTTTCATAACATATCATATTCAATAAATTTATATATATATATATATATACAAATATAGATATAAATATTATATACATTACCCACAATAAATAAAAGTCAGAATTCAAAATGATTCAAACGGAATTTATTTTTTTGTTTCCATTAAACAAAATCGAATGAATTTTTTTTAATAACATATAACCCCACATATGCCGGCGCTATGGCCGCGGCCTCCCCATTTGGGGAGGACACAGCCCACACCAGGCTGCGCCCAACAGCCATGGTGGCTGATGTGCGCAGCCGGGTGGCTGCGCCCACCCGTAAGGGTGAGGGGAGGGTTTTGGCCCTCCCCAAATGGCAATAAGTTTAACATTTAAACATTTAACATTAATTTCCGGCGATTTTATAAATCACGTTCGGCTTTAACACGAATTCGCGTTACGCGAAATTTGCATAGAGAGATTTAATATTATATAATTTACTTGGTATATATATATGTATATATATATATATTTCCAATAACAGTAAACTACTATAGCTGTATTTCCAACAAGAAATGAAAAAAAAATACTTCATTCTGAACAATTGATTTCCATAATAACTTTTAATAAAATTTAATAACAGAAATTTCTAAAAGATTAATTCTCCAAATCAAACAGATAAATTTTCTCAAGAAACCCTCTATGATTTTGTAAATTCATTTGTAGGTTTTCTACTGTTGAAAACAAAATAATTTTCACATAGATCTCAATAAATGACAGCAAGAATTTCTTTTCTTTCCCATTTAAATTTCTTCATAAACTCTTTCTTCTTTTAATTAAAATCTTTAAAAAAAAATTCTCGAGAAAACAAAACACAGGAAAAATTGATCCAATATTCTCTTCAACATTCTTTTCAAAAGAAATTAAATTATACAAGAAAAATACTTGTAGCTTGAGATATTTGTCTGTAGAAAATATCCTCTTGCCTGTAGCGCACAAATCCCAAAATCTTTTTCACATAAAATCTTCAAATACAAGAAAGCTTATCCAACCACCAAGATCCCTCCAAAGGATCTTCCAATTCCAAAATCAACCAAAATAAAACAGAGAGTTAACAACTTCTAAGAAGATTTTTAATTTTTATCATAGTAAGAGAATTTTTTTTTGCAAATCTTCTGATAATTTCCTCGTGAGGAAAATTGAATAGCCTCTGTAATTTCTCGTGATCCACAATAACCTCTCCGTAACAAATTTTCAACAACCCAAATTAATGCAACTTGCACACTTGTCGAGAAGTTGCAAATATCTTCTCCACAACTTCTCGGCAGTTTTTGCCCTTTTTATTTTGCATGCAAATTTCAATTTTATTTAATTTAAATTTTGAAAACCAATTTTCCATTTCACATGCATTTTATTTTATTTTAATTTTCTAATTCTTTTAAATGCAATATAATTTACACACTTAATAATTTAATTAATTAATTTATTTAATTAAAATAGTTTAATCTTTTTAAGACCAACTATTTAACCAAATAAGCTAATTAATGGAATTAAATTATTAAATAAGTAAATTTCAACAACATTTAAAACATTAATTAAATAACAATAATTAAAAGCACAATATTCCAACATTAAAATTAACCAAATTTTACTCTTTTCAAGATGATTTAACCAATAAAGAGAGAGTAATACAATACAGCCTTATGACTCCAAACTAAAAACAAACAAAGCACCATGACCGTGATTAAAGACTAGACTAGGGTAAACCAGACTACTATCTCCCAATCAACATATCCGTTGAGTCTTGACACGCTTAGACCTGAGTACCCAGGTGGAGTCAGTGTCATGTACCTGCAAATTCCTACAACCAAGCAAATAATGTGCATACATATACATATATATATATATATATATATATATATATATAAAGCATTAAACAAGACACAATCAAGTATGAGAAAATCATAGATATCGAGGGCACTCTCAGTTTATGATGCTGATTCTCGTTTCCACACCACACTTCACAAATAAAATCATCATGTAGTGCCCTCCATTTCGGTCGTCATTGATGTCAAGTAAGTTGTTGGTAATGTCATGATGATATGGTGATTTTATTATCTAATCTAATTTGAAGGTTATGAGATAAAACTAATAATATGTTTGGAATTGTTTAATAAAAAAAATTAAGTATAAGGTTACTTGTTTTAACTGGAATTAAATAAAGAATTTGATTTAATAATAAACGTTAATTTAATTATCTTTGGGAGTTAGTTATTTAAAATGATCGGATTAGATGAAGAAAGGTAATTATTATTTAATGATTAAATTTGATTAATAAATTTAAAAATGAGAAGATATTAGAAAGAATTAAATTATTAAATATTTATCTATTTGAGAGTCAATTATAAATTAATGAATATGGGTAGTGGTTGGCATACAATCATAACTGATGGAAGTGCAATGGTCTCCTAGTGGGAGTGTAAAAGATACCATCAAAGAAATCATAATAAGTGATGGAAGTCGAACGGTTCTCCGATGGGAGTGGAAAAGACACCATGAAATGAATTATAAACAAAGATTTTGTGATCATATGGGGATGGGTGATCAGTGAAGAAGGAATCCATTTCTAGATTACAATCTCAAAAGAAGAAAAGAAAGAGGAAACGAAGTAACACTAGTATGGACATTCTTTGCTCATTTCCAGATCATCTGATGTGAATGTTTTATCCTCGATGGAAAGGCTTCTTGGAATTCTATCTTAATCTCGAAAGGCAGAGTAGGTTTGAGAAAGAGAAGAACACTTGATTCACATCTAGACTGCAGTAACATCTCAGAGGAAGTTCTAGTCCCTAGCCAACCTTGAGCGTTGAAGGTATTATGGATCCTTCTTTTATTATTTTTCTCTCTGCATGCACATTAATGAAACAGTATGCATATATATCCACCTGGTGCTGAAGGAAAACTTAAAATCTTGAACTGAGTCTAAGCTTTGTTCTTTCCTTTTCTTATAACTGTCTTTTGTCAAGCTGAGAGGAGTAGATTCCAATTTCTTTTCCTTGTATCTGCAAACTATTCAATCTTCCTTGGAACTCGAATCTGACCCAACATATGAATATATTCTTGACTTTCAAAGAGTAATATCAAACTGATGAAACTTGTGCAAAAAATAGTATCTGTGATCTGCCCTTTTATAAGAAGGATTGAGCCCTAAGAGGAAAGTCTAAAGTTTTATATAACCGGTTGAGTTCACTGTCAATCTATCACAGTTGCAGCGCTTGAAAATAAAATATTGTCTGTTACTCGCATAACAAAGAGCTTCCCATTGATCGTGGTGAAGTTTATCTTCCATACTGGGCGCGTCTCTGGAACTCGCCACCAAACAGAAAACGTGTCTTGCTCAAAACAGAAAAAGCTGTTCATTATTTTTCCCTCCTCTCAAGCCACGTATTTGCACCTCCACATATAACTTTCATGAGTCTATGGATAACATTTGGGTTTAGATAATAATAATACAAGTAGACTAGTGTTCCAAATTTCAATGTTACTTTCTGTTATTTTTGAGTTATCCACAAGGCTGAAGGAAAATGGCTTCTCACGTTTTTTTTTTGCAACCGTAACCATCTCAAACTTGATGGAAGCTTGGTTCATGTGTCTTCTCTGATGATGTGAATAAGCAGATTGTTCAAGTGAAGAAATTTAGGACTAATGAGCAGATTATTAAATTCTCTTGGTCTGTGCAATGTTTCAAGCCTTTGCCAATTACCTCCGTTTAGTCGAAGCTGAGAGAAATTGATGTTATTGGATACAGTGTTTAGTTGAGCTCCTTCGCATAAGTCTGGTAATCTAAATTTATATAATCTCTCTGATCTTTTGTCAACCCGTCTCAGCTGTAACACTTGATTTTAATAGGGAGTTTATAGTTTTAAATAACCTGTGTGGTTCTGCTGGCAATCTATCACAATTGCAGCACCTGAAAACTTTAATTCTCCTTCTATTAAGTCATGTATTTGTACCTCACCTTTCTCCTTTCCTTCTGTCGAGTCAGATTTGATAATAATGCAAGTAGATGGTGATATTTCCAAATTCCAATATTCACTTTCTATTATACTAGGCAACCTGTCACAGTTTCAGCGTTTAGAGTTGAGGCATTGTACATAATTAAATAGCCTCCCTGAAACCATTGGCAAACCACCATAGCTGCAACGTTTAGACTTGCAAAGGTATAGGAAATTAAATAGTCTCTCTGGTTTCATTGTTCACCTGTCACTGTGGTGCACTTGATCATGGTAGGGTGTATAGATTTAAATAATCCCTCTAATTCCTTGGCCGACCTGTCTCAGCCGTGCTTGAATATAATAGGATAGTTATAAGTTTTATGATTTAACATAAATTTCTTAGATGGGTAACCCATCTATAAGCCTGAACTAACTTCTTTCACCGCATTCTTCTCAATCATTATGAATGAAATTGTACGTAATTAGATATAGTTATATTCATGTATATATATACATGTTTATGTATTTGTGTTTATGTATTTCTGAGAGGCGTATAATTACTTGTATGGGATCGTTCTTCTATATTTAGTATGTTTATATGCAAGAATAGAGATATATGTATATTGTAAATGTGCATATTTATATAGATGCTTATCTATAAATTAGTCATTAGATTTAGTGTTTCCTTTTTATTTGTTATGAGAATTAGTGATTAGATTATTTGCGTAATAAATTAATTATAAATATTGCAATATTCTAGAGAATTCAATTACATTAGAAATGGCATCAAGATTAATGTGGTGGATGATGGTTATAGCAAATGATGAAATTAGTAATGCTAAGTCAATTAGAAGAATTAATTTAAATAGGAAGAAAGTATAACGTCATAAACATATTCTTTGATTATGATTGGCTAATGGATATTCTTGGCAAATAGGTAATGGAATCTTTTATATTTATTTTTGAGACCTAGGAATTATTATGCGAAATGAATAGTTTTGTATAAATATTCATTCATGTAATTGTGTGGCGTGAATATTAGTGTGATTGCTTTATATTTATAAGTTTATAAAGTAGATAGGGATTGAAGATATGAAAAATTCTTGGTTAGCGTAATTTTATTTTGGTAATGCGGAGAATTGATAGTTGTAAGAGTTGTTTGTGTATAATTGGATAAATGTAGGGTTTATGTAAAATAAATGATTTTCTAAATGATGACTATTTCCTTATTCCCTTCTTCGTAAATTCTCTATAAGGATGCTTACTTGTTTTGTGATTGATTTGATGGTTTGAGCCGGTTGATTTGTAACAAGTTGATTATGTATTTTATTTTATCTGAGCTTTGTTTATGGAGGGAGCTCTTTTGTGTCATAAGGTTGTGATTAGATTTTTGGTCCTTGCAGAAGGATAGAAAGTGTTTGTTGGTTATTGTTGTTCATTAAGTGTATCCCCGTGTTTAATGGTTGTTATGATGAATTTATTTCGATGTATCTCTTGAGTTGTTGGGTTTTCATAGGTGATTTTATTTACTAAGTTCACATTTGATCAATGAATGAGCTTGATGGATCCCTATTATTTTGGTCGCCCGCTTGAGTCCTTTTTGGTTGAGGTGATTTCCGTATGATAAGTTTTTTTTTGTGTTGAGATTGTATTGCTTCATTTTATCCTCATTTGTGGCTTGTCATTCTTTTGACTTCCAGAGGCTTGAGATGATTGTCAGTTGATGTTCTCTCTTTATGTACTCTTGGCATGGCAAGATATTGGTATCATTATTTTGAAAAGGGTTGTACGAGAATTGTTGAGACTCTGATTTTGTACTTGTTAGCGAGATGGGTAATGCCTCGCAACGCTTTTATATTGTGATTCTTTGTTCAAATTATGATGGTACAACCCTTGGTTATTTTGTGGTTTGAGATTGTTGGGTCTCTAGGGAGAGTGGCTCCTCGTGGGGGCCGGCGCCCCGTGTAAGGGGAAGAGCACAGGAGAACCCACGAGTGAGTTAGTAAACAAGTGAAAACCTAATAATTAACTTAGGAGGGTTGGATAGTAATATCATTATAAGATTAATAAAATGGATGCCTTGTCTTCATTAGTGTTTCCGTAGACTAATGGAAGGCTGATAAGGCCGCGGTTGGCAAGGTCGTGACCTCATCTTCACGAGAGGTCTACAGCTCCGCATGAGCTACCCTATGGTGCCGGCGCCTCCAATTGGGAGGAAGAGCATAGGAGATCCATAGATGGGGGCCGGCGCCTCAGTTTGGGAGGAAGGGCCAGCAGAACCCATGTGGGCTATGCGATGACACTCTCCCCTAGTTGCCCATGTGTTTTACTTTATTGTGTTCCTCTAGAAGTAGGTTATGGGAGTTGGTTTAGATTGTTGTTTTAAATTGATTTAAATTGATTTATGATTATTGTTTTAATCCATCTTTAGTATGTTTTTCGGTCTTGTATGATCTCATTTATATTTGATTTACAATCTTATATCTTATGATACTGTGATGTGATGTTATTATATTGTTTAATTGTGATTTGAATTGTA